>JBBBDQ010000192.1:2667500-3267500 GCA_037127315.1 Ascarosepion bandense
AAATCTACCATCCATCCGTGCATTGAATACTGCTGTCACATCTGGTAGGGTGCCCCTGCTATTCATTTTGTGGTTCTTGACAAACTCCAACAGAATCTACAATGTGATTGATCCCAACCTGGTAGCTCAACTCCAGTCACTTTCTCACTGACATAATATGATTTCCCTCTATCTCTACTTCACTGCTTCTGCTCTGACAAGCTTATCTCCCTGGTTTCCCCTCTGCATGAATTCAGTCGAGCTGCTAGACTAGCAACTAAGTCCCACCGTTTTACAGTGAAACCAATCAAATGTAATCACAACTTCTATTCTATCAGCTTCTTTGCTCACACTTCTAGCCTGTGGAATTCCCTTCCATATACTTGCTTGCCTGACAGCTACAATCTCCAAGAATTTAAATGCATTGTCAATTGCCATCTCTTATCTCCTTGACTTACATCCTTTCCCTGATATAATCTGGTTCAACCCACCCTACAACACAATAAAAACAAAAATAGGAATTATATTTTTCAATATAATAGAAAAACATTTCTGTCCCCACCACTGCCTCTTCAGCTGTTGCAATGTGGTTGTCTCCCTTTGATGACTATGAACAACTTTTTGCCTTTGCACATCAGTATGTCAGGGATACTGGTAAAATTAGTTCTGTCCAATGTGATTTGAAGACTGAAGTCTTCAGCTGGCAACCCCTGACTTGCTGGCCATACAAGACACTTCCTCTACTGCGCTGAACTGAGCAAAATATGACCCCATGTGGTAACTTGATAGATCTGTAGCCGGACATTTTTTTGTAGCCAATGTATATTTATATATAGCTAATATATATATATATATATATATATATTCATTTATAAATGAGTTATTACGCTAATATATGTAAATATATAACTAACAATTTGGTTTCCTCCCCAGAAGACAATAATATGTTGCGCCAATATCTTGGCCACAATTTTAAGGCTTTTTAGCTGCTTCCTTCATTGTCTCCCTGCTGACACCAATAAACTTATGGGTTTTAACATCGAATGTCAGCAAGGAGATTGTTTTCATTGAGATAACAGCCAAAGCTTTTGGAATGGTGACTAACTCATTTCCAGTATTCTGTACACATTTGGTCATAGTAAGTTGGGTCTTTTTTTTTTCCATTGTGATCCATACCGATGACAATGGTACTCCTGTTGGTAAATCTGTTAGCTGGGGAGGCTCACCCATTGTGGTCGACGCCTCGCAAAACATTAAAAAATATGTGTGACAAGGTATCAAATATACAATGAAATGTAGATAAAAACCTACTTTTGAAACAAAAATTTTGAACATTACATTCAAGACTTCTACACAGTAAATTGTCAGAAGGAACAGAGGAAAATTCCTGTTATCTTGGTAAAAGAACTAATTACCCAATTGGTTTCATTTTATTAGGTTTACACCTGATAAAATGAAACCATACACATCCAGGAATTCATCCAATGGCAGGCCAGCAAATGGACTGGCTCACTCTGATAGTGAACTGGCCTTTGCACTAAAAAATAGTGCCCTAATCTCTTTTAATGGAAGAAACTAGCTTAGTCAGTCTCTGTTGTTACTTAAGGTCACATGTTGTTTCACTGTTCTTTTTGCTATTGATTTGTATCTTGCATGATACTTTTGTCTGTCAGCAAGTAAGTTGTTTGAATTGTTTTTTTTTTCTTTTTGCCTGTTTTGTTTTACTGTTTCTTTTATGAACTTTTTTGTAATTTGTGGGGAGGCGTTGACCACAATGGCTGAGTCTTCCCAGGCAAATGTTGAACCACGTCAGTATGGAAGAAGACCATAGTAAAAAAGAACACCAGCTACTATGAACGAATGTGTCAACAATATGGTAAATTTAGTCGTGGAAATGAGCTGGTAGTAATTCCAGAAGCTGTTAAAGTAATTGCAATGGAATTGATCTCCCTGTTGACATCCAATGTCAAAATGCAAAAGTATATCAGTGTCAGCAGGAAGACAATAAAGGAGGCCTTGAAAAGCCTCAAAATAATGCCTAAAATTTTAGCAAGATGCTCAAGGGCTATGTGAAACATGCTGCTTGGATCACAGGTGGAGGCTAATGTGTTCGCAGGCAACATCCTTATGACCAAAAACGTCCGACTCCAGATAGAATATATGGTCAAGTGATGGACTATGATTATTGTCTATGGTGTGCCAATCAAGATATCATGCAACCATGTTGGAGTGTTTTTTCCCCCAGTTTGGCTCTGTAGAGAAGGTCTCCTGTATCACCAGCAAGGCAGGAGTTCCTTCAGAAGATGTTGGTATACAAGTAACAGTAGACCAGATAAACTTCAACAACATTCTCAACATACTGGTGTGTCAAAATAAGCTGCTTTTCATTATTGTGGATGACCAAAGACCTCACTGTTAGACAAGTGGTGCCACGGGACACTTAGCAAAAATGTACCTGACTAAGAATCCAGTAGCAGCAAAGGAGAAAACCTCAACAGCAGTAAAACTGGTGGCTGCAAAAACATCAATGGAGGAGGCAGAAACAGCAAAGTTCAGCCAGTCACCAAATCCAAATGAATGGACTGGAGGTTGTGAGGAGGTACAAGAAAACAGCTACCCCTCCTCTTCCTCCTCAGCTGAACATCCCTCCATCAGCATTAGAAAAAAAGAAGTAAACATCCCCTAAGAAGGATCAACATTGGGAGAGACAGCAGCAACTGGAAAACAACATGGAATTTGAAGAAATGTTTCCTCTTTGGTCCTTATCATTGAAAAGGGGGAGGGAAGAAGAGAAGGTAAATGGAAAAAATGCAAAAAAAATAAAGAAATAAAAGCAGATCAAGGCAGGGCAAAAAGTGCCATGGTTACCACCAAGACACAGTCTGACCCTGCTTTGCCTGTGAAAGCTACCAAAGAGACACCTAAGAAAGGAAGGAGTTTTTTTTCTTCTTCCCCTTAAGAACTCCTACTACTCCCTCTCCTAAATCCTCTCTCAGCCCTGTCCAAGAAAAAGATCAAGAAACGTTATTTTAAGAACAGAAAACTAAGTGAAGTGGACAGGAAGGCCCTTGAGAAGAACTTTTCCTCTCAGAGGAAGGCCCTCTTGAGGCCTCTGTTCAAAATGACCCATGTGGACAGAAAAACAGTTGAAAACCCACAAATCATTCCAAATGACCTGGAGTGGTTTCACTAATTCATAACACTGGGGGAAATCTGAAAGTGTGGGATCACCTGGCCAGGGCTAAAGATGCCTACCCAAGTATTAGGATGGCTCAAACAGAGCCTGGTCCACGGCATGACAGTAAACTGCATCCAGATTGAGAGATTGCGAGGAGCATAGAACCACCTCTTAATTTCTGCTGTTCCCAGGTCCACCCTGACCCAGAGTGGTAGCACCTGTTAGATGCAGCTTTATAGAAAAATATACATTTTTGAAGGAAAATAATTATTGCCATAACACAGTTTTGAAGGAAAAAAATTATTGCCGGCAATACATTTTTGAAGACAAAACTAGAAGACATCTTCAGTTTTCTAAAATAAAATAAAATAAAAACTTTTTCATCAAAATCTGACTAAATCAACCTTCTCACTATAACTGAACATTAAAAAATACCTTAAACCCCCACCTTTTTGGCATTAAATAACCCACAGAGGTTAATATGCCATTAAACAAAACTCAAACTCAATTAGAGCCAAAAGAAACAAAAAAAAAAAATGGCACAGCTCTGTGCAGGGAGTGTCTCCATAATTCTCAACCCCTTTTTGTATAGGTCTCTAAAACTTAAGTTACCTGACGGAAGTTAGCGGATTGTTATAGACAGACTCATTATGTCCAACATTGGTACCAGCAGTCTGAGACAATCTGTTGGGGTCCTGGCTCCAGCAGATTTCTCTAAGGATCCTACTTGAAAAATGTTTATCAAGCTAGCCATCTTGAATGTGAACAGCCTGAGAGATTGGGGTAAGACTGACTGCCTGCCTGCCTGTTCTGTGATCTCTTGTCCTTCAGGGTCGATGTGGAACAGAAGTAATTAATTTTATTAATTATTTATTAGCTATAATTGAAAAATTTTTATAAACAGATAAAATTGCTATTATAGATCAGAAGGAAATGTACTAAAAGAATTTTTTATTCTCTGAATATGAGTGAAGGTAAAAGAAACAAAAGGCAACAAGTTTTGTTTTCTTTGATGTTATTCTAAACCTGAGAAGGAAAGAAGAGAAAGAAAAGAGAAATTCGTTTTTTTTTTTTTTCCGAGGTTCTGCATGTGGTAAGTTCACCGTAATCAGTCTTTCTTTTATTTTATTTAACTTTTTATTTCTTGTTCTTTTGTCACGAACTTAAGTAGTTTGTGTAAATTACTTTGCCATTCAAGGTTCTTTTCAATTTATAAAGTTAAACTTAGTAAACTTCAGTTACTCTCTTTTTCTTTTTTTTAATTGGAGTAGATAGTTCCTACTATCGCCCAGTCTCTCACTCCACCCACTTCTTTTGAACAAGAGTAGGCGTGATGGCCTTGTTTCTTGTTTAGGAAGGGGTTCCCAGCTCATCCTCCCTCTTCGGTCTTAGTGTTAGTTCAGCTGGAAGCTCTTTGCAGTTACAGAGTATGGTGGCAACGTCTTTACATTCTGAGGGTACCGGGTTGGTAGTTTCCTGGTTGCTGCTTCCGATTGGTAGTTAGGAGCCCGAACTCTTGCGTAGTGTTTTGAGAGGCTGCACTGATCAACAGTTGAATAATACTGGGGTTCTTGTAGTGCCATGTAATGCAATGAACGTTCGGTGGGCAACCCCAAGGCCACATTATGTTGTAGGCCGCGCCAGTCTCCATCCTTCACATGCTGCAAACAAGTGATCGACTGATTCTATTCTAAGACCTCTCCTTAACTAAATCACATTGAAAAAAGCAAACATAATAGCAAAACTAAACCAGCTAGTCTGAAAACACGCAAACCCATCTGCGTCTCTTTCACTAACATACGTGCTATCCGCACTTTCTCAGCGTAGAATCATTCCTTCACACTAACTCACCTGATATCTTAGCCCTATATTAAACTAACCTTGACCCTTCTATCCCCTCTTCTGAGTTTTACGTTCCTGGCTACCTTCCCCTCTTCAGGAAGGACTCCAATGTTCATATGCATGGGCTCGGTGTGTATGTCAGCGAACACCTTCCCCTAGCTAGAGTGACATCTCTTGAATCCCTGGATCATTCTTTCATATGCTTCTGTCTCTCACTTCTAAGCTCGATTAGCTATCTCTTCTTTCTCTACCGCTCCCCTTCCTCCTTTGACTGTTCGTTACTTGACAGCATCTCTGACAATATTGACAAGGCCATTTCCTCCCATCCCTCTGCTCATATATTTGTGTTTGGTGACTTTAATGCCCACACACCAAGTGGCCGGAGAACTCTGTCACTGACTCTGCTGGTGTTCACACCATGAATTTTTCAATCACTCAATCCCTTACGCAAGTGGTGGACTTCCCCACGCATTTCTCCGACGTTTCTTCCTCTGTGATGTCCCATGGAACAATGTTTTTAGTCTTCCCATCGAAGAATGTGCATCCGAGGTCTCCTCCTGGGTTAAGGCTGGCATCAATGCCTTCATCCCTGCCAGGAAATTTCAGCTTAAATCTCATTCGTCTCCATGGTTCTTGCCTGCTTGCTCGGCCGCCATTGCCCACCAGAATCACTTCATCCGACTCTATCATAGCTACGCGTTGGACCAAAACAGGCGCCTTTTCACTTCCGCTCATAATAACTGTAAAAGGATACTTAACGAAGCTAAGATGTTGTTTGCTGCCAGAATGAAGCAACACATAGCATCCTCTAAGTTCGGCACCAAAGACTACTGGCGACTCTGTAAAAGAGTACTTAACAAGAGCAAGTCCTCAATACCCCCACTAATCAATAAATTTGAGGTCTTCACCTTCTCAGCGGACAAGGCTGAATGCTTTGCCCGCAAATTCTCGAACAATTCGAGACTGGACTTGTCTGGAGTTTTTACACCCGACTTCTCACCTAGAACTGAGGCTCAACTGAATGACGTCCACATTACACCCTCGCTGGTCTCTAACATAATCTCAAAACTTGATCCTCACAAAGCTAGCAGAGGGGACAGAATCCCAATCATGGTCTTAAAGAAATGTGCCCCCTGAACTCTCCTCTGTCCTTTCTAAGCTTTACAACCTCTGCCTATCTGCTTCCTGCTTTCCTGCCTGTTGGAAATCTTCCTCTGTAGTTCCTATATTTAAAAACACTGGAGAACCCTCTGACCCTGCAAATTACCGCCCTATCAGCCTTCTTCCGATCTTTGGCAAAGTGTTCGAAGCCATTATCAACACCGAGGTGGTTCAGCATCTCACAGCACACAGGCTCCTCTCGGACAAGCAGTATGGTTTCCGCTTCACCAGGTCTACTGCTGATATGCTAACAACCATCACCGAGTATATATACCAGGCACTAGACAAGAATGGTGAAGCCCGAACCATTGCCTTGGATATCTCTAAAGCGTTCGACTGAGTTTGGCATGCTATCCTTCTATGTAAACTGCGGAGCTATGGTATAACTGGACATTTGTTTGAACTAATCCAGTCTTTCCTCTCTAACCGCACATTGAAGGTAGTATTAAACGGACATGCCTCCCAGAACTACCATATGAATGTGGGTGTCCCTTAAGGCTCTATCCTAGGTCCTACACTCTTTCTGATTTACATTAATGATCTCCCCATCGCCATAAGATCCCAAGTAGGTATGTACGCCATGACACCACAGTTTACTCTCGCCTTGATCAAAAATCTGGTGTGGGCGACAACCTTGCATCCGAGCTTGAAAAGGACCTCCAAACTAAACTAGTGCAGTGGAAATTAGTGCCGGGAGAGGCTTAAGGTTAGCATTAGGTCTTTCACTGCTGGTTATAGCCGTCAACTCCCCCTACCTAAGGCTAAAAAGGTGAAGACACATAAAGATAGTCTATTCCGGGCAGAAGCAGAAGAGACTCTCCTAGAGATAGCATTAACTAGGCAGGCCCTGGAACAGTTGGCTAGCAAACGTTACCGGAGTCAGGTAATTGGTCCTAGGTTAAACAAGATTTCTAACAAAGCCATAAGCATGGGCACAGAATTGTGCAAGGAAGAGATCTGTTGAGGTGGCGATTGATATATTTGAGCAGTCTAAACCCCAGAGGGGTGTACTCTGAACAATATATGCAAGATGTTTCGGCAGAATTTCGAGACCCACTTTACCAAGAATACTGCTCTCTGTGAAAATGAGTTTCATTGCTATTTGGCTGATTTTTTTTTGGCTTGCGCTGACTGAAGCAGCTATCTACAGGGGTGAGATCACAGGGGACAAAATTCACTTGGCATTGAAGAAGGTCAGCAGTGGCAAGTCTGAGATTTGATGGTCTACTCTATGAATTGTACTTGAGGCTGTCACACATCTTTGTACCAATTTTGACAGTGGTGTTCAACAACTGGTTTCGACAGGGTTCCCTCCTCAACCAGATCTCCAGGGGTGTGGTCACGCTGTTGTTAAAGGTCAAGGGTGTTGGGAAGAACCTAGATGATTACAAGCCCTTAACTCTACTAAACACAGTTAAAGATTTTGGTCAAGATCCTGATAGAGCGTTTGCAGTCAGTTGCCAAGATTCTGTTGGGTCCCAAGCAGACTTGTGCTGTGAATAATATGATCTGCACGATCATAGAGGGTGTTAAAGACGATGAGCAGACCACATTGATCAATTTAGATCAATCCAAGGCATTTGATAGAGTTGACCATCAGTATCTGGCTGTCCTGAAGGCCGTCAGATTCAAACCAGATTTCTGCAGGTAGATCAGCCAGCTATATCACTCTCCCAACGCTGTGGTACCAGTAAGTGGTCAGGCACTTTTACATTGTCTCGGTCAGTTCATCAAGGTTGTCTACTGTTGCCTCTACTTTATGCTTTATTGTTGGAGCCCCACTTTCGCCAACTGTAGGACACTGCATGCAGTCCAGCCCTATACTGATGGGGTTTGAGTCAGGGTTTCTGCATATGCTGATGAAGTATCCATTTTAGTGTCGTCCCAGGATGACATTAAGGTAGTACCAAAGGCACTTGAGCAGTACAAGAAGGTGATGTGGCCAAAATTAATCACAACTCGTCTTCCAGTTTGTGGTTAGGCGCCTGTTTTGGTCCAACGCGTAGCTACGATAGTCGGATGAAGTGATTCTGGTGGGCAATGGCAGCCGAGCAAGCAGGCGAGAACCATGGAGACGAATGAGATTTAAGCTGAAAATTTCTGAGGCCCTTCAGTTGGACTGACAGACCCATCCAAATTCTTGGAGTGTAGTTTAGGTTGGATCTCCAGCTGGAGAAGAATTGGTCAGTGGTACTAGCAAAGGCTGGAGCATTGATCTAGGTTTGGCTTCGAAAGTGGTTGTCTGTGAAGGGGAGGGCTGAGGTGGGTGTTACATGTCTTTCCCCTCATCCTTTACCAGTTTTTGGTATTACTTCTCTGTGATGACCATAGGAAGGCAATTAAGTGCTTGTTGTCCACCTTCTTTTGGGGTATACGCAAGCATCAGGTCAACAGATGTCTTCTCCAAATGTCCATGTCATAGGAGGCTGGGAATACCGCATGTGATGAGTTATAGACATGCATTGAGGTTGGCTTTCCTATGATGTGTGTTAACAGAGAATTCAGTTTTGGAAGGGAGTGTTAGGGACGCCTTCCCTAGCCTTACTATCACTCCTCTCGTTTCAAGGGCTGAGCCACAACATGCCCCAAAATCAATCAAAATTCTTACTGATTCGTATTGAGAGGCCTTGCAGGCCATTCCTCGGTCAACTGACTTTTCTTGACCTCAGAGACATATGTATTATTTATTAGTGAAGGGGGTCGCAACAAAGAACTTTCTATGTGATTGGCTCAGCTTGTCGTTCTTCTTTTGGTCTTGGATGCCAGCAGCAAATTACTTCAACAACCCTGAGTTTTCACTGATTCATTCTGACCAGGTCTGTTTGGAATACTTTACTGTGGTTGCTTCCTACAAACACATAATTTTTTTCTTTTTTGCAACAAAATATATACATAAAAATAGACTTTTATAGAAAAATATGCATTTTTGAAGGAAAGATTTTACCAACAAACCATTTTTGAAGAAACAAATATTACCATAACACATTTTTGAAGGAAAAAATTATTCTCAGCAAAATATTTTTTAATACAAAACTAAAAGACATTTTCAGTTTTCTAAAATAAAGAATAAAAACAAAAAATATTCATTAAAATCTGACTAAATCAACCTTCTCACTATCAAACATTAAAAAAATACCTTAAGACCCCACCTTTTTGGCACTAAATAACCCACAGAGATTGATATGCTGTTAAACAACACTCAAACTCAGATCCATTTACACAAAATAGAAAAAAATATAGATTTATAGAAAAAAAAAACATTTAAGGAAATGTGCATTGTGGTGCAGTGGATATCAGCTCGGAACGAGAAATCAGGGAGCCGAGTTCGAATTCCAGTTGAATTCATTGCATTCACTTACGTGCAAATACCCTTGGGAAAGGTATTAATCCGTCTCTTGCTTCCGATTATGGGTTAAATAACAGGACAGATTGGGTTCTATAGCCTTGGCTGGCAACCAGTCTACCACAGAAAGCAATGGCAACCTACTGCGAAATAATCTTCTGCCCAGTCAGTCATGTCTCTTTCGAGACATGATCGCACAAGTGTGTGTCACATATGGCACTTAACCGATTGACTGATTGCCAAGAAGACATTTTTGAAGAAAAACATATTAGCAAAAAGACATTTTTGAAGAAAAACATATTAGCAAAAAGACATTTTTGAAGAAAAACATATTAGCAAAAAGACATTTTTGAAGAAAAACATATTAGCAAAAAGACATTTTTGAAGAAAAACATATTAGCAAAAAGACATTTTTGAAGAAAAACATATTAGCAAAAAGACATTTTTGAAGAAAAACATATTAGCAAAAAGACATTTTTGAAGAAAAACATATTAGCAAAAAGACATTTTTGAAGGAAAACATATTAGCAAAAGGACATTTTTGAAGGAAAACATATTAGCAAAAGGACATTTTTGAAGGAAAACATTATTTGCAAAAAGACATTTTTGAAGGAAAACATTATTTGCAAAAAGACATTTTTGAAGGAAAACATTATTTGCAAAAAGACATTTTTGAAGGAAAACATTATTTGCAAAAAGACATTTTTGAAGGAAAACATTATTTGCAAAAAGACATTTTTGAAGGAAAACATTATTTGCAAAAAGACATTTTTGAAGGAAAACATTATTTGCAAAAAGACATTTTTGAAGGAAAACATTATTTGCAAAAAGACATTTTTGAAGGAAAACATTATTTGCAAAAAGACATTTTTGAAGGAAAACATTATTTGCAAAAAGACATTTTTGAAGGAAAACATTATTTGCAAAAAGACATTTTTGAAGGAAAACATTATTTGCAAAAAGACATTTTTGAAGGAAAACATTATTTGCAAAAAGACATTTTTGAAGGAAAACATTATTTGCAAAAAGACATTTTTGAAGGAAAACATTATTTGCAAAAAGACATTTTTGAAGGAAAACATTATTCGCAAAAAGACATTTTTGAAGGAAAACATTATTTGCAAAAAGACATTTTTGAAGGAAAACATTATTTGCAAAAAGACATTTTTGAAGGAAAACATTATTTGCAAAAAGACATTTTTGAAGGAAAACATTATTTGCAAAAAGACATTTTTGAAGGAAAACATTATTTGCAAAAAGACATTTTTGAAGGAAAACATTATTTGCAAAAAGACATTTTTGAAGGAAAACATTATTTGCAAAAAGACATTTTTGAAGGAAAACATTATTTGCAAAAAGACATTTTTGAAGGAAAACATTATTTGCAAAAAGACATTTTTGAAGGAAAACATTATTTGCAAAAAGACATTTTTGAAGGAAAACATTATTTGCAAAAAGACATTTTTGAAGGAAAACATTATTTGCAAAAAGACATTTTTGAAGGAAAACATTATTTGCAAAAAGACATTTTTGAAGGAAAACATTATTTGCAAAAAGACATTTTTGAAGGAAAACATTATTTGCAAAAAGACATTTTTGAAGGAAAACATTATTTGCAAAAAGACATTTTTGAAGGAAAACATTATTTGCAAAAAGACATTTTTGAAGGAAAACATTATTTGCAAAAAGACATTTTTGAAGGAAAACAAATCAACCATCTAACTATAACTGAAGATTAAATAAAATACCTTACAGCTCCACGTTTTTAACCCATAGAGTTTGATATGCTATTAAGCAAAACTCACTCAAAATCTCTGTAAATGTTCCCAAACAATAGGATATCTAAAAAAAAATAATAAAATGCTTTCAACTTTTATAGAAAATAGAACTTGGACTTTGAATCATGCAACTTTCATTTTGAAATACTACTGAACTATACAACTTGTTATATTTTTAAAACAATTTTTAAAAAAATCTCACAACCACTTGAAATGTTTTGAAGCCTTTCTGAAAAAACAAAAATCCAGTTTCAGCATTAAATGACCCACAGGGGTGGATATACTGGTAAAACATATAAACAATCAATCAATCTAATACTCCATTTTTTTTTTCTGTTTGATATTTATGTAAATTTTCTATTTTATTGATTTAATCTGAATTTTTTTTTCTTTTGCAGCCCAAATTGTATGCAAAAGAACTTTTGGATTTAGTGGCCTCACATCTCAACCTCAAAGAAAAGGAATATTTTGGACTTTACTATCTTGATGAAAAGTAAGAATTTTAATAATTACATTGCAAAAACTACATTTACACCTTAACCCACTCTCACAAAATATGAGGTGTACATTAATTCTTTATATGGACAAACCTATGATTAATACTAGATTTTTATGAACCTATAATTAATCAGATTTTGATTTTTATAATTGATGCTGGATTCTATGTTAGGCATTAAATTATGCCCAATTGAATTTTTGCAGAAAGTAATTTTTTCTTAGCTGAAAATTTAATTTTTCATCAATTTTAATTCTTTGTATATTTAACTATTTTTAACATTTAGCTAAATTTCTTTTGAAGAAAGTATCCACTGAAAACTGGAACTCAGAAAAAAATCAGGAAAGTTCCTGCAAATTTTGAAATCAGGGAATTTTTTGCCATTGACGACCTTCGATTTTTTATGCAATATCATGTTGATTTTTTACTGTAAAAATAACTCATTAATTGTAATCCATAGAATCTTCAAATTATATATAATCATCATTATTCTGTGTAGTAGTCAGTATATCTCCTTCTGTCAAATTAATTTACTTTGAGCCCTATAGAGTGGAGCTAAAAATACTGTCCTTAAAGTTAATGGATATCAACAAATATGAAGATTTGGGAGATTTATATGGTAAAAAAAAATAGTCAGGGAATTTTGTAAAATTTGGTCATGAGAATGCTGGAAAAGTTAATTTTGTTTGACCAAGTTGTTAGTCACCCTGCTATCAGATAATATGCTATTCAACAAAATATGCAGATTTACAAGAAAATAACAGTACAAGAATACTATGTTTTAACAATCTGATATAAAATGGCACTTATTACATTTATTTGCAATGATGGAAAATCCTTGTCATCTGCAGTTAATGGATTAAGGAAACCAAAATTTACTAATAGTATTCAAAACTTGGATGTCAACTCTCTACAAGAGTTACTTACCTTGTAAAAATCAATATCTATATATATAAAGGCAAGATGTTTGTGTGTGTGTATGTGTCTGTCTGTATGTCCTTTATACAAATCCACAATTTTTATCCAATTCTCACCAAACTTCACACAAATATTCTTTAGGCTTCCAGACAGATGGGCTACTTATTTTTTTCCGATTTTCCTCTGACATTGGAATTCGATACCCCCGGTATTCTATTGAATCTGATCAAAAACCCATATTCAGCCATCAATATGGCTCATTTTTCTTCAGTTTTACTCCCGATGGGTACGATAAGTTTTCATGGACTGACTTAGGTTAGTTTATCCTCGATATCCTATCAGGTCTGATCAAAATCAGGTTTTCAGCCCTTTTATTTTGGTTCTTGCTTCAGATTTTGCTCTAAGTAGGTATAATTGTAGTTCTTAGTCTCAGCCATGATACTATTTACTCAGAGGACTTATTTAGCCTTCAAAATTCAGTTTGCGATGGAAAACTTATTTGATATCGATACCAGAAATGAAAATTTGACTTACATCCATTCATTTTTCTTTCAATCTACAGTTTCACTTTGACTAGAAACAACTATTGCTTTTTCATCTTTTGTGCCAACATCCAAAGAGCCTGAGCTCCAGGACCATGGATTAGTTTTAAAGCTTTCATTACACTCGAGCAACGCCGGGCTATACTGCTAGTATTAAATAGAAGAAATTAAAATCATATGCAACTCGATTAGGTTGATTTTTGAAATTTGGGTTTATGTTTGCGGTGGTTCAGTAACAACGAGGCGGTAGCTATTGCAATTTTTAAATAGGAGTAAGTTTTCTTTGAAAGAGATGTCATTGACTTGTTTTTAAATTTTAAGATGAAAAATTTTCATTGTTATGAAAAATTGTTACATCAAAGAGTTTGTATTGATAAAAAAGACCCATTTTACACGACCTATTTTTCAGCGCAATCTTCTTTCCTGTCAATGCACTTAACATAGCACTTCTTTTTTTTTTTTTTTTTTATCGTTTCACCCTGAGCAAGGCATTCCACTGCCACTGTAGCGCAGGGGGTTACATAGGGTTGGGGGAGTGATGGGAAAGGATGGTTAGATATAGGAAATGTCAGAAGGAGGGTGATAGATGGGTAAGGGTACCGAGAATGAGGGTTGGTTAGATGGTGAGAGTGTTTGAGAGAAAAGATGCAAGTTAGCGTGTTAGGAGGTGTCTATTGACCTTACACTTAAACTTCTGGAGATTGTAGCCGTCGGGGAAGCAGGCATGTGGAAGGGAATTCCACAGGCAGGAAGTGCGAGAAAAGAAGCTGTTGGAGTAGAAATTTCGGTTACATTTTATCGGTTTCACTGTAAAAGGGTGGGACCTAGTTGCCACTCTAGTATCTCGTGTAAATTCATAACTAGGTGGCACCAATAACTTAAGTTTATCGGAGCAGAGGCCATGAAAGTACTTGTAGAAGAGGCACAGGGAAGCCACGTCATGTCAGTGAGAGAGTAGTTGCAGCCGGTCCTCCAAGACAGGATCGATCACATTACAGATTCTCCATTGTATTTTGTCAAGAAGCCTGAGGAGAGTAGCAGGGGCACCCGACCAGATGTAGCAGCAGTATTCAATACACGGACAGATTGTAGATTTATAGATGTGCAGAATAGATTCAGACGGGAAAATTTTCCGGGCCCTGCACAGAGAACCGACCTTCATAGCAGCGGACTTAGCAATGGATTCGATATAGTCATTCCATTTGAGGTCCACCAAGAGTGTAAGGCCAAGGAGGCGTAGTGTTTTACTCTCGGGGAGGCATGCTAATGGGAGGTAGGTGCAATTGTCTATGGTGGTTAATTGATAGCAGCTTTGGTTTGGAGGCATTGAAATTCACAAACCACTTCCTACCCCATTCCACCACGGATTGGAGGTCCTTTTCAAGCTCTGCAGCAAGGTTCGCTTTGTCGCCCACACCGTGTTTTTGATCGATGCGAGAATAGATTGTGGTGTCATCGGCGTACATGCCCACCTGGGATCTAATGGCATCTGGGAGATCATTAATGTAGATCAGAAAGAGCGTGGGACCCAGGATAGAGCCTTGAGGAACGTCAGCGTTTGTATAGTAGTTTTGGGAGGCATGACCGTTTAATACTACCTTCAATGTGCGGTTAGAGAGGAAAGACAAGATTAGATCAAACATATATCCAGTTATACCATAACTCTGTAGTTTGCACAAAGGGCCAGCATGCCAGACTCTGTCAAACGCTTTGGAGATGTCCAAGGCAACAGTTCATGCTTCGCCATTCTTGTCAAGAGCCTGGTATATGTACTCAGTAATGGTTGTTAGCATATCAGCAGTAGACCTGGTGAAGCGGAAACCGTACTGTTTGTCCGAGAGAAGCCTGTGGGCCATGAGATGCTGAATCACCTCGGCGTTGATAATAGCTTCAAAAATTTTGCCAAAGATCGTCCAACAGGCAGGAAAGCAGGATGCAGATAGGCAGAAGTTATAGAGTTTTGAAAGGACAGAGGACTTCTACATTAATGATATTGATTTAGAATTATAAAGTGAAAGATTCAGACCAAAATTGTGTGAACTGTGGACTTATTGCTCCATCTTTGTATAGATATTTTATCATTACTTTTAATATCATTTTTTCTAGTATCTATTCTACTTCAGCTGTTAAACTTTGGATAAGATTTTGGATTTAGACCAACTCCTAACAAATTGTCAGTTTAATTGTAATGTCAAATGTTCAATAACAAAGGTAGTTGGCAGAATTTCAGTGATGTTCCCTTAAGACTTCTGGGTTACGAAAATAAGAGAAATGGTAGAATTATGTAAAACAGTTTTATACAAAAGGAGGTTCAATTAACAAAATCAATCTCAGAAAGGGAAATAGTTTTTATCAGCATTCTAAAAAAGAAAAAAATTAGAAAGGCAATAGTAATGAACATTTCAATTACTAAGCAACTCACTATTGTGTAAATAAAGTAACTGTTAACTTTTTAGTTTAGAAATTTGAAGGGCGCCATTCACTTAAAATTTTATTCAAGAGTAAGGGAGACAACTTCTATAGGAAATGTCAAACCTAGAATTATGAATAAAATATACTTAAAATAACTAAACTTTCACATGATCTGTATTTTTTCAATAAAACCTTTGCTGAGTTTACTGAAATAAAGAAATCAGTAATATCAATGAAGCTATTAATTATGACATTAATTTTTTTTAAATGCACTTGGAATAAATCACATTAAATATCTTTAATAATTTAGCAAGATTTTAATGTTCACTTTTATTCTTTACATTCATTTTTTTTCTTTAAAAACTTAAAAAATTGCCTATTGTTGGAATATAAGCATATGTAATTGTATATTTCTAATAAAGGTTAGACTTAAACATATTGCAAACTTCAGTGTTAGATGTTGTTCTGTCCTCAGATACATCTGAACATCCACATATAAAATATATAATGCATACTTAAATAGCAAGAATTCAAACAAATTCTATTAAATTCAACCAGTAATGTTTATCTGTTGAATTTTTCATTGTATTTTCTATTTTATGTTTAAGTTATTGCATCTGTGGATCAAATTTATGGAAAAACTGTACATTTTTTTTTTTTTTTTAACTATTTTTGACTAACTCTGATCAAGATCATGTTAATATTAGTGCAATAGAGAAAAAAGTGATTAACTTCATCCTGATATTTTTTTAAAGTATTATAACTCTGATTTAAATATGCATATATTGGGTACAAGTAACTTCATGTGCAGAACAGTTTATAAATATGTGCAAACTGTATATATTTTTAAAATATAGTTTCTTAGGGGTTACAAAACTTAAGTGCCTGAGAATAAGAATATTATTATATATTTTAATTACATTTTAAAATGCCTTTCTCTATGATGAAAGATATTGTGCTAATATGGGCTGTTTCTTTTGTATAATGATAATTTTAAATATTTAATTTTTTTTAAAAATGTGTGTTGTACATTACTGTAGTGTTTTCTACAAATATTTGTCACATGTCAATCATATTTTAGCTTTATGATATGATGGTTAATATGTGTGCAAATTGCACTAAGTTTTTAAAGAGGCAAGTTAACCTTTGAGAAAGTGATGGTTATGTAACCAATGTATGAATTTAATGTTTTTGAATATTAGTGTTGAGAATGCAATCTAAGGAGATTGAGGGTATAAGAATTAACAATTTTTTAGGTTCCATGTTATTGATAATTATTAGGCTAGATGTATAAAAAAAAATTTTAATGATAATAATTGTAATAAATACTTAGAATTTAACAAAATTGTTGATATATATCAACAAATTATATTTTAATATTTCTTTTTTCATAATGTTTATAGGTAAGATATGATGAATAAATTGATGTTTTTATTGTTTTTTATCAGGAGTGTAGTTTGTGCTATTTATATATAAAACTAATACTAAATTTGAGACTATACTGTATAACTAAGAATTATAAAGATGGATCTCTGTTGATAAAAGGTTATAGAAGGTTGTAAAGTTCTTGTTTCATGCAAAGAAGATAAATGTTTGAATTTTGTAAAACCAGTTGGTTACATTTGTATTGAACAATTTCAGACCTTTTCAAAAATTAACTCATTAATGCTGCTTAATCATGCAGTGTTTAGTGATAAAGTAGAATACAAGTGAGGGTAATTTGATATTTTTGTGATTAATAACACTTTATTCTGATAGTTTATCATGTAAGAATGAAAGTGTTTGCCGCAAAGTTTTCTTTTCAACAGAACTGCAATGATTTCAGCCAGACAGAATATTACCATAGTTTATGAATAAAAAATATCTGAATCGTAAAGAGTAAAACTTCAATACTCTCAGTACATATTTAATTCGGAGTGGGTGTTGCAATTAAATGAAGTTATGATTTTCAGATCAGACTAACATGTATGCAAAATAGTGAGGTGCCAACCTCTATGAGATATGTATATTGTACCACACATTGAGTGCTAGCATTAATAAAGCTGCTTGATATATGATAACAGAGCTAAAATTTTTAGTCAGTACCTGACAGTTGCATTGTACATGAAACTGAGAATTACGCTACCAGTAAGGAACAAAATATATATTTGTGTGTGTGTGTGTGTATATATATATATATATATATATATATATTGTGTGTATTTTGGCAACATTTTTTCATTAATACAGGTTTCATTGAATAATATAGACAAGTTTTATTTATTTTGTGTAAGATCCTTTCGTATGATCTGATTAGCTTGATAGTGTTGTCATGAAAAGATGACATTTTAATTATATTAGCGAATGCCCCCACTATTACAAATTAGCAATCATAAAAAATCTACTACATTGTGAAAAATCAATTCATCTACAAAACACATTTTCCACAGTGAACTAAAAAACATAAAACAGACACTCATCAACAATAATTTTCTTAATTACATAGTTGATAAACAAATACGACATTTCCTTAAAAACTTTAACATGGAAAAAACACCACATGGTAATAGCCCAATCAATCCCAAATATATCACTCTCTCATATCGTAGCCAAATGCATTCCAACTACTAACTAGATGAAAATATCCTAAAAAAACTCATAAACACTAATATCTCTCTGACAGACCCCAACAAAAGAATTAAATTTATAATATATTACCCTAAATCCACAACATCCAACTCAATTGTCCGCAACGACTCCTCCCCACTGTTAGCGATTTGCAAAAAAACAATGTAGTGTATAAGTTCAAATGCCCCTTTCGAGAATGTATCTCTAACAAACTAAATAATACCTACATTGGACATACTACTAACTCGCTTTCGCGGAGGCTTACATTACACTTAAATGAAGATTCTAACATATTCCAACATTTAAAACACCATGGCTATCAACACACACTTCTTAGGAAAACACTTGTTGAAAAGACATATATACTTAGACAAGAAAATAATAAACGAAAACTTAAAATTCTAGAAGCTATCTACATCAAACAGTTTAAACCTAGCCTAAATAAAATAAATTTCAACACCTCCACTAACATACTTCAATGCCTATAATCAATGAGAGAGGTCATAGTTATTATACTTACCCCCTACACCCATAGTAGTAGCAGTTCCCAGACCAATCCCCTCATGCCATTATACTCTCATTTGACCAAAAACCCACCACCACCATTCCTTCTAGGCCTGTGGCCATGTGTGACGCAAAAAAATGGACCTGTTTAATTTTCTCTGTATAGCTCCACTCTGTTTAATAATTTAAATGTTCTATGTTCACTGTATATTAAATGTTCATCCTTTGATAAAGCCGAAAGCTCAGACCCGATAAAAAAATCAACAATTACTGCGATTTCTTGTCGTCTTTTCATGACAATACTATCAAGCTAATGAGATCATACGAAAGGATCTTACACAAAATAAATAGACAGAACTTGTCTATATTATTCAATGAAACCTGTATTATATATATATAATTTTTCACTTAGTTGATTGGTTTTACCTTCAGCATTCTGACACTAGACATACTCTCTAAGTTGGCAGGCGATATCAGCAATCTTGGGCAGGTATTGGTCATTAATCCTGAAGAGATATCCTGTTATATGTAGCTGCATTTTCAACAGCTTGGCTTCAATGCTGGTCACTCCTACCTATTTTAAAACTTCAACATCAATGAGAATTCACTTCAATGAATATTACAGAAACAGCAATGATAGAAGCATTCTAAGATGTGCAGGTGGTGATGGTTGGTGACCCAAAACTTGGGGCTGTACAGGAAGGTAGTTTAATGGCTCTGTACGCACTGATCTTAGTGTTTGTTGTTCAATACTTTTGGTATAATCTACTAAATGCACTGGTTGTTTTTACTAGTCTGTTGTAGATCTCAGTATCTAATGTAAGGACTTATTAACTGATTTGATACTCTGTATCTTCAATGGTAATGTGTAGGAGGTAGTATTCTTCCTGAAGGGTTGGTTGATGGAAAACTTGTCATCTTCAAACTGGTTTTAAGTCTTAAGAGTTGGGCAACCTATGCAAAGCAATGGGTTTTATTCTGCAGAGCTGTCTCTATGTGAGCAATAATGGCAGCAGGATTGGCAAAGAATCGTTCATGCATTGTCTTAGTGTTGCCTGTAGATATCTCAGATGGGTTCCTCAAGTTTTCTGTGGTTTTAAGGCAGGTTTATTTCTTTGAAACATCCCATCTTTTTCCCCCTCTCTTCCTATTATCCCCATAGTTCCACAATGCAATAGTTCTGAGAAAGAAAATGTCTAATTGGAACTTCTTTCTTACCAATAGAATATGAAGGTTATGCAGATGAATCAACTGTACATGGCCCTCCAGGTCCTAGATGTGAATGTCTGGACTGATGGAAGCAAGAAATATAGTTCACCTGAATACCTACTGTGAAAATAGTGATAGTTTAGTATGAAGCCAGAAATGTTTTGCCCATGGAAAATGTTCAGACAAACTACATTCTTTAGCTCCACCAGTTCTAACTTTCATGGCTTACACCAACCATGTCATGCATGAATCACCCTCATTCTCTTCATATTGCATTAGTGAGATGTTTCATTTGAGTAGCTTCTTCCCACAAACCACTACTTTGTGGAACCAACTACCAAGAAGATGCTTCTTCAATCACTACAATCTCAACCTCTTCAAGTTTATGGTCAGCTGTTGTCTTTCCCATCTATTCCCATAATCTGTCTTTACCTTGAGTGACTCTTCGGTCTTGGACAAGGGAACATCATTCTTAAAAAAAAGTGTTTATTTTCATTTGTGTCATTCAAATGTATGCATTAAATTATTTTTCTTCTTAATTCACTCAGTCTTTCTATTCCTTTTTTAGCTGATTAAGCTGAATCATTTCATTAATAATTTTTCACTGAAAAATCTCAAATAGTGTGCAAGGATTTACAAAATGGAATTTATGTAGGATTAACTAGATTTAACAGAATATTCAAATAAACAAAAGCCAATTTATAATTTCTTTAAAATTTTTTTACCATTGATAAAATAATTTTTATATAAAAAGAATAGTTTCAACATTCGTAATATATGTAATATCTTAAATCTTTAAAAGAGAACTTGTTTGGTATCAGAAAACCTGCATGTCATTCATGAAATAGGATAGCTATTTTGAATTTAATAAAATGTTTTGTCTTAACGTAAAAATGTAAGCATTTATTCAAATTTTATAAAGTTTCCAAATGATATCTTGAAGGTAATATTTATTGTTTACCTAATTATTTACTGATTTTTACATATATTTCAGTGCTGAGATAACAATTTAGTGTTTCTTACATGTGATAATAAACTTCACTAACCCAACATTGATAGAACTTCCAAATAAACTGTCATAGCTTTCTATCTTAGTTTCTCCAGAATAATTAAAAAAAAAAAATTAAGCTTATACAAACTTTTAAATTTATATTTTTTATCAGAATTTCAGTTAAACTTTAGTTATTATTTTTCAGTAAATAATAGTCATAAAAATCTTTGAGCATTTATTTTTATTTTTTATTTTAGAAAATGAGCTAATCACCAGATAAATGATCTTATAGTCTACAATACAACTATTTGATTGTAAGTCTTTCTTTTTAGGAGTAATTTTTAAAAATGAGAATGGTCTAATAAAAACAAGAAACAATGGGATCTGTATATGGTAGAACCATGTAATAATAATTGACTTGAGGTTGTGTTTACAGTATTTACATTATTCGGACTATTGTTCTCATCTTTGTTGCCATTTGTACAACGTTTCAGCCGTTGTACGCTCCAGCCTTCTTCAGTTGCTAGGAATTTCGAACCAAACCCTTTATTACAATCACTGAGGTATATCGTTCTTGTTCCTTGCCTAGAGCCTCTTCTAGTAGTCATGAGTTATCTCCCTCTAACCCTGTAAGTTACTTGTTCACCACTGCTATAGTCTGGTATTGAACTCACAACTCTTTGGGTCAAGTCACAGGAACTAACCAACGTCTATATCCACTGGACAATGTGTTCTTAATGACAAGAACTGAATTTTTGAGACTTATAAGCCTAATGTCCTGTAACCCTTTTTTTACCAGAGTTCATATTGTAATTTTTTGAAGAGATGGCATTAGAATCCACAGCTCAAAAGCCAACTCTCTGGCTGAGATTCGTTGATGACACCTTCATACTCTGGCTACACTAGGAGGAGGTCCAGACACTACTGGACCATGTGAACTCAATAAGACCATCTATATAGTTCAAAAAGAGTGACAACAAACTGGCATTCCTGGATGTGCTAATAACTCAAACACAGATGGGGTTCAAGACATCTGCATACTGCAAGCCAACATTCACCGAACAATACCTCAACTTCAACTCCCACCATCCATACAATGTAAAGAAAGGGATCATCCGCTGCCTTCAACATCAAGCAAAAGTCATAAGCAGGGACCCAGAGTCATATTAACAGGAAAGTATAAGCAGTACTCTACAATGAAACAATTATCCAGGGTACATGACAACAACTCCAATATACATGTAAGGGAGGGTGCATGAGGATAACAACTCTCAGAAAACAGCCTTGGTCTGTCTGCCCTATGTGAAAAAGTTATCGGAGAAAATACAAAGGATCCATGGTTCATATAACATCAGGACAATCTTCATTTCATCTACTCAAAACATTTCTCTTTCTTGTTTTGCCTCAGCCTATTTACACCAAAAATGTCTGAATACTACTAAGTTGAGCTTAGATTAGCACAAATTCACAAGTGGGGGGAATCCACTGAAGTTATTACTGTTGTTGGAACTTATTACTGTTGTTGTATTATTATTAGTACTTATTATAATAATCTGAAACATCATCTTGATAACTACTATACTAATAATCTAAATAAGTGATTTTTTAAATTGCAAAAATGTGATCACCCTCCCCAATCCCTGTAAAGTTATCATTTAAATCTAAAATGGAAATTTGTTATAAAAAAAATGATTGTATCCTTACATCTAATTTTCTATAAAGGAAAAATTTACAATTCTTGAATGATGAAAATGTAGTGTTTTGAAATTTACATTGATTTTGTTAAAATATAAAGAACAAATATATGCATTTAAAATCTGAAAATAGAGGTATCAAAGCATAAAAAAGTCTTCCCTAAAAAATCTGGTTTTAAATCTTCCACTTCAAAAAAACTTTTTAAGAAATTATGAGTACAGTGATAGATTTTGTTAACTTGTAGGTAGTGTAAATAAATATTCAGTAATCTCGGATTTAAATGTAATTATTGTTTTACGTATAATAATATCATATTTCATCATGTTTTGTTTGATTAAAATTACACACTTTTCCAGTTTGTCATTAACTGAACTTTGCTACTACTCTAATGATAAACTGCTTTTGCGTCATAATTGTCAGTTATCTCCCTTTCAATGCTATTTCTTCACTTCGAGACACATGTGCGCGCGCATCCTATATGTTTACAAACTTTACATTTTTATTTTTCTCGTAGAATTTTAGTTCAAAAATATATTTTTCATTTGTTTTTATTTCACGTCAAAATATCTTATCTCATACATGATAAATTCATATTTCACGTGGATTTAAATTAATTTTTGCTAGAAAAAATAAAAGTTTATAAACAAAAAAATTCCTTTGTAAATCCATTTAAACAAATTAATTTTAAATTCATTAAATTAAAAAATACTTGTAAATTAATGTAAACTTTGTAAAGGAACTATTTTCTCTGAGGGCTTTTGTGAGATTCACTTTCTTAGATTTTTTTTCTCTTTTTTTCTTTTATAAACATTAATTTAACTTTCTAATTGTTGGTTGCTTCTTTGCATCTATTTTCCCACACTTATTTGGGTACTCCACCCAAAATGTGAGTATAAACGGATAGAATTTATTTGACTCTAAATGTGTGTTAAAGAAAGGTAGTGTGAGTCCAAGTATCATGGCATTGGGATGGGCATTGCAAATTAAAAATATTGCTCTTTAACTCCTGCAGGTAAAATAAACCCGTTAAATATTTTTAAATCCTTAAATATACACTTTGTCAAAGAATGAAACACTTTTTTTTTCCATTATAATTCTTCTTACTCACACTCATCAAAAGTAAAAGGAAAAAAACATTTTGGATTTTAAGAATTTCTGATTAGGACTAAAAATTTTAGAAATTTAAAAATGACAGTTTTTAGTCTAAAAAAACTGTCATTTTTCTTTAGTTGAGCAGTCATTGTTAGTATGGTAGAGGGCGGAAAGTTTCTTGATTGGTTAAAAAACCTTATTTGATTTGAAGCTGAGGATAGTTTGTCATCAACAAATGTTTGCGCTCTTGTCCAGCTTGAACACTTCAAAATGATCAAATTCCTGTCTGTTCCAAACTGATCTTCATTCTAACTGCTTATTTCATTCTACATACTTAAGTGATGAAAGGTGTTTTTTTTTGTTTTTTTTTGTTTTTTTTCTGAGTTTTTTTTTTGTTTTTTTTTTCTGAGTTTTTTTTTTTTCTGAGTTTTTTTTCCGAGTTTTTTTTTTAAAGATATTTTTTTATTAACTCTGTCATTTCTTTATTTCTCTTATTTATTCTATAGTTGTACTACTCTATTTAAGATCTTGCTTCATCACTATACTATTTTTTTTTTTTAATTATTTTTGTCATCACTCACTCTGCTTGAAAGAATTTAAAGAACTAAGTGTGGATATTCTATCAAGTTGTGTAAGGAATCTCTATTCCAGAATCATTGTGCTATAAGATATATATATAAACTCAAAATAATACTGTATACTAAATCTTGGACAATCTTGGTTAGATAATTTCAAGGCTGGAATGAAAATTAAAATAACAAAAACATATTTCCTAGTTAAAAATTATCATCCAGGCAACATCTAGATTAATAGGTACAGTTTATATATAATGATAACATTGGTTTTCATCATAATTTTTTCTTTTTAATGTAAAATTTCTTTCTAGAAATACTGTCCTCTGCTTCCCTAGATGTTTTAACTATTAATTTCTCAAGCATCACATTTTTTTAAAAAAATTGTGCTTGCTTGCTTGGTACATTCAAAGGAAGCAGCTTTTCAAATTTTGTTTGAATTATGAATTTATTTTACTTCAATTTCATACCTTTGGAATGTTTCCTTACTTAAAATGGTCAAGATTCTCAATATTTTAGTTGTCATATCTGAGTCATTTTAATCATACAAATGGAAAAAAGGTTTCTATTCTGATTAGTCAGTCTGCCCATTTATAATGCATCACTCAAAACTCCTGCACCTAACATATAGGTGGCCCCACTAATAAAAAATCCATATGGTTTTTATAAAGTACTAACCTTCAAATGGCATGTGACAAAATTTGGGCCCAATCAGATTATTAGTTTACAAATTACAGTTATTTAAGTGAAGCTGCTGTTGCAAATTTTCACAACAATGGGAAAATCTGAATTTCATATGTTGATAAAGCATTGCTTTCTAATGAGAAAAGATACTATTCAAGCAAAGTAATGGCTTGATAAGTGTTATTCACACTCAGCTCTGTTGGAAACAATGGTTAAGAGATGGTATGCTGACTTTAAATGCGGTTGTACAGACACAAATGATGCTGAATGCTCAGGTAGCTCAAAATCAGCAGTTCTGGAAAACACCAAAAAAATTCTGCAAACTCGTTTTGGCCAATCATAAATTGAAGTTACGTGAGATAACAGAGGAGTTGAACATATCAGGAGACAGTGTATTCCCTATTTTGCATGAACATTTGTCAATGAGAAAGCTGTGTTCAAAGTGAGTGTCGTGTTTGCTCACAGTCGATCGAAAACATGTCAATGATTCAGAGTGTTTGCAACTGTTTCTACACAACAAGGAGGAGGTTTTGTGTAAATATGCAACAATGGATGAAACATAGAGCCACCACTTTGCTCTGGAGTCAAATCAGCAGTCAGTCGAGTGAACAGCAGCAGGTGAAAGGCATTCAAAGTGATCAAAGATGCAAACACCAGCAGGCAAGATTTTAGCCTCCATATTTTGGGATGTGCCAGGTGTTTTGTTCATCAATTACCTTGAGAAAGGAAGAGCCATCAATAGCGAATATTATATAGCATTATTCGTGTGTTTGAAGGAAGAAATCGCCAAAAACCAGCCACAAATAAAGAAGTAAAAAGTGATCTTTCGCCAAGACAATGCCCCGTGTCACAAGTCGATAATAACAATGGCAAAACTGCATGAATTGCACTTTGAATTGCTTTTGCATCCACCCTATTCTCCAGATCTGGCTTCTAGTGACTACTGACTGTTTGCAGACCTTAAAAGAATGCTCCAAGAAAAGATTTGGCTCTAATGAAGAAGTGATATTTGAAACTGAGGTGCATTTTGAAACCAAAAACAAATCATTAGAGAAAAGCTGGAAGCAGTGTATCACCCTAGAAGGAGACTATGTTGATGAATAAAGTTAAATTTTGCCAAAAAGTTGTTGTTTTATTAGTTAGGCCAGAAATTTATTGAGTGATATGTTAACCATATTGGTGCTCTTATAGCATCAAATGTGTCTGAAAATAGTTATTTTCTGAAATACTCAATTCAATTGTTAACTTTGGAAAATATCCAGATTTTTAATCTAAAGGTTTATGTTGAAAGTAAAATCTTTCGTTTATTGCAAGTAGTGTCTCTATTTACAGTGTTTTTATTGGTTTAATTCTTAATTATCAACCTATATAAAAGTTTTCCTAGAATCAGTTTGATTTTCTATTACAATTAATATTTTGAGTTCCCTCCCTTCACCTAATGCTAACCTCATTAAATTTAATTAAATTTTAAGGACTACTGAGTTTATACAAAAATTTGCCCTATTCTTTTGAAACAATATCCTGTACATTGTCTAATGAAACAGATTTTATTAAATTTTCTACTAATTTTTTGTGAAATAAAAAAAATTTAAAAATTTGGAACACCTATGAATTTCAAGATCTTTATTAAAAATATTTTTGTACTTTTAACTGTTGTTTGGTCATGATTATGTAATAGATCATTTAACTATTTGGTTTATGCTATTACTTCAACCATCTGTGAAAAATGAGATTCTGTACTTTCATAGACTTTAACATTTTTACTGACTCCATTATAGAAATATTTGACTAAATTATAGAAATCTTTCAAAACCATTTTTTTTGCTAGAATACATTTTTATATTTCATGATGATCAATGTCTCTTAATTATGTTGGTTCAGCAATAAGTCTAATCATGAAAAGAAACATTTAAGTATTTTTTCAACATAAATGTCCTTGTCAGCTTACTGCTTATCCATTAATCATATCATATAGATGAAAAATTTCCCAGTGAAAATTTCAGATAATTGTACCAGGCTTATTGATTGATCTACCACCATGAATACATTTTTCAAATTTTTATTTTTCAATAAGTCAAGGGTTAATTTCTATATAAGCTTTAAGGGAAAATTTAGATTTAGTCTAACTTGAATGTTGTACTTGAATGTATCTTAAAAACTGCTTATACATCTCTGCAATTTCATTGTATGTCAGAAATTGATCCCCTTAAAATTTCTAAACAACAAAAAAAAACAAAGAAGCAAACAAACAAAAATAAACCATCCTATCTCTTCTTACTGTTTAATTTTCCGACAAGTCTGTATAGATCTAAATTACAGAAATCATTAATTGGAAACTAATACAGTTATTGGAAAAGAAAAAAACTTTCTAACTGAACCAATATTTCATAAATTGTGCTTTAAAGTTGACTCAAGTGTATACAACCATTTGTCTGTCTTTAATCTCTCTCAACAACTGAGAGTAGGAGGAGGGCATAGCTCTATGCAGCAGCAGCAGCAGCAGCTCTCTAACATCACTACATCTGCTACTGGCTTGCTGCAACAACAGAATTGTCATCTTTCCTGTTGCTTTGTTAATTCCATGCCCCCTCATATCTGCATGCCAGTGGATAGTTAGAGTTAAGGTTAAGCCTCTTCTTGACTTCATGGCTACATTTAAAACTGCCTATCATTCAAACAATAGTTACTATTTGTTGTGTTGTACTTGTTTAAAAAGACCTTTTAAGGATTATAAACAAAATAATTACACTTGGACAATGTAGGAATTCAAACTGTCATTACACAACTACAATTGACATTGTTGCTACAGAAACCACCGGCTTGAGGTAGAGATGACTCCCTTTTTTTTTTCTTTTTTTTTCTTTTTTTTTCTCTAACATTTCTTATTTTTTCATTCGACTCTTAATATTTTTCTTGATCTTTTTTGTGTGAAGTATCTTTTCCTTACTCTTTCAATTAGCCTTCAATGAACAGCATATGGAGATAGAGAATTTTCTCAATGGATTCTTTTTCTCTATTCACTGATAATGTTTTCAGAGTTCTGTTGTAAAATTTATTTTGTGCCATTTTGACTCTATGCAAATAATGTTTACATTTTTTTAGATGTTGTGTATTATTATTATTTAGGAAGACTAAACAATATTTTATCTCCAAATGATCTTTTCTTTATTTTTCGTATAATTTTATTTTCTATAAGAATTATTTTTATCTTAATTTTTGTCATGAAACATTTCAAAATAATCATAGTTTACTAATTATTTTTATCACATGATTTTTGTGATTGGTTGCAGTTTTTCTTAATTTCTTTGATATTTTTAAAATGTTTATAAAATTTACGTCATGAAAAATAGAACTTGAACTCAATATTTTTATTTTTAAACAACCTTACATTGTTGTTGTTTTTTTGTTGTTGTTGTTGTTTGTTTTTTTTGTTTTTTTTTGTACTGTTGGGGTAATCATTTTTTTAGTCTCAGATGTCATGAAAACATGGATTCTCTTTTATTTTGACACGGAGGACAAGTGGAAAAATCGTCTGAATCCACATGGCATAAATCTAAAAATACACAACAGCTGTAACAAGTGTCATCTATTGTCTGACCTAATATAAGGGACAGAATTCTGAGGGTCCAGGGCATGAAAAGAAACAAGCAGAGAAACAGTTATGAATGAAAGTTACTTAGCAGCAGCAATAATAGTAGTAGCAGTAGTGTAGGGGCAGTTTTCTCAGTAGACTCTCTCTCTCAAATGCCACTGTATATGCTAAGGCAGATATTTATTCATTTCCTAGTAGGTTAAATGTCAGTATAAAAAGGACAGAAAAAAGTGGATCTTTTCCTGTATAAGCTTTTTTATTGGCATTCTGATTATTGCTTAATTTGATTTTTAGTAATGGTTACTATCTCATTCCATGAACCAGAATAAAATTAATTTGAAATATTTGTGTGTAGCTTTTCTGTGAGCAAAGTAAAACTCATCATCCTTTTCGTCATGAAATAACCTTATTATTTATATCCCTTTTATCAGACAGAAGAAATGTACACATTGAGAGGTTATCATAAGATAAAGTGATTTCATTATTTCAGTTTCTTATTCTGTTAGTGTAAATCAGTCACATTTTTCTGACTCTTCATTTGGCACCTTTTATTTGTTCTCAATACAAATTAGATGGTGACTTCCAACTTCTGTAACATAATTCATGCCTATTTACTAATAGAGTGAATTATTTTAGTGACAATCTGTATTGCACAAATGATTTATAATGAAGTTTTTGTAGTAAAGTTTCATGAGCTAAGATTTCATACTTGTGATCTTTTGTTAGTCATGACTCATAACATTTTGTTTAATATTAGCACTGTTATCTTATCAATGTATTAAGACTAAGTCAGAATCCATATTATTTTACCGTTTTTCATTTTCATTAAAACTGTTGAAATTTGTGTCATCTTTAGAATGCTGAATATGATTTGATTATGCCACATTATTTGGATTTACTTGAAGAATTTCTTCAGGTGTTCTTTTTATTAGTTTTATTACTATCTTATTTTTAAAATTAAATTTCTAATTTATATACCCACTTTTACAGACATATAAAAAGAAATGTCACCATATGAAACAGGATTTCTGTTTAGTGTTTTTTTAATAATTGGATTACCTTCAGAAACTTCACTGAGATAAAATAAAATTAACTTATGCAAAATCTTCATCACATGAACTATGAAATGTTTTGAATTAAAATAGGAAAATTGGTTAATTTAAAACAGGAATTTGTAAAACTTTGGAATTTCTTGAAAGTAAAATATTTCAACATCTATTGATGTATATATTTATGTATGCCTTGCCTATTGCTGAATAGGGATTTATAAAATACTTAAAGTAGTTGTCTCATAATCAAACCAATTAAAGATTGGATGATGAAAGTATTGGCTTATTTATTTTTTAATCTTTATTTTACAGTTAATTTTTTCCCATTGTAGTAAGAATGTTTATTGCATAGAATATGAATTTATGCTGAGCTTATTTTTAAATTGTGTTCTATGTTTTAAGATATTTCAATCATTTGGCAATGGTGATTAATATTCTCATTTCACTAAACTTGAAATATTTTCAATTTGAAAACACAGATCATTAAATAAGACTTTTTTTGTAAATTCATTTTTGAAAGTCTATGATGCCAAAAGAAAAAAATGCCCTTGCATTAATTTTGCAAATAATCTGTTGCAGTAGGTGCATGTTCAAATCATGGTGTGGATACAGGCACTACTTCTAGTTTGACTAAAAGCAGTGACAATAATACTTTAAATGTGTAAACAATGAGTATATGGAAATTCAATAAATTTCAGAAAAGTAATTTTTTTTTTTTTTGGTGCATGTGAAAGAAGACATTACAAGTTAGGAATTTTATGGTTGATGCACACACATACACACACGTGGGTGATGCATATATATATATATATATATATATATATGTGTGTGTGTGTGTGGATTATGCACATATATATATATATATTTGTTTGGGTGATGATATACACACATATATATGTGTGTGTTTGTGGGAGAGTGAGCATTCCATCACCAAGGGGAAAGATATCCTCATGCTTGGGAACAAGATCTTATTGGTGTTGTCACTATAACATGCTGGGCAAACCAGAAACAAAAAACAGGAAATTTTTTTTATAGGTGCCTAACAGCACCTTCTAATGACATTTTGCTGAAAGTGATGAAGCTATGTGGGTATAACCTATTAATCAATAGAGAAAATTGACTTAGTTTAATCATTTAAACATTAAATTTAGGCATAATTTTCAGATCAGCAGATATATTATTGTTATGTGACTTGATTTAAAACACACTTGGAAAATTTTAATATGCTTGTTATTTTTATAGCTTCAAAATAAATCATTTTTCTTTATTGCTATTTTCCATAAGCAAAATATCAATGAATTTATATTGTAATAAATTTATCAGTGTTAAACTTTTAAGAATTATGGCAAAGCACAATCAGAACTCATGCAGGTGCATGCTAGTAATGCATCAATTCTGATGATATTGTGCTGAAACATTTTGAATTATTGTTGTTAAGCCTCAGGTGATCATACAGACTAAGAGTCAGAATTCATATTACTTCTTTGCATGGGAAATCTACAGATGTCAGTATAAGTACTGCTGCTGCTCTGTGATGTTTTTCTCTTGTAGATATTGACAACAACTAATAGTAGTGGTGGTCCTAATGATTGAATACTATGTTGTTTAAGTTCTTTGGGCAGATACCAATGAATTGCAGATTGCCTTTAATGCTATCATTGTAATGTTGGTGTGGGTATCTTGGTTGTTGATAGCCATGTGATAATAATGGCTATCATTATAATTTCTCTATAGCTCACTATAGAGAAATTACCCAAGGGTTCATCATTTGTCAACACAAATAGCATGGTCTGTTTATGCTACTCAGGATCATTGCTTCAATACTGGTGTATATATAATCTCAAATACCTGAAGGATTGATACTTTGTCTTGCAAATTAATTCTTAGGATTGAGAGGAACCATGCATGTGTGACATTTGGGTTTGCTTGATGTGTTGTTTGTAGAGTCCAAGTTTCAATTTCATATTCAAAGGAGAAAATAATTGCTCTGTATACAAGCATCTTCATTGACAGTCAGATGCCATGTTGATTCAAAACTCTGCTGTGCAGTCATCTTAGTACCTGACTAGCTTTTAATATATGGACATTTATTTCTTTGTTTAAGGACCATCTGTCCAATATGGTGTTGTCCAGTTACTTGAAGCTCCTCACCAATTCTCACCATACAGCCATTGATGGAGATACTGTGGTGAGGTGTTGCATCCAGGTGTTGGTAGGTGAAACACTTTGGTCTTAAGACTGAGGGTTAGATCAAACAACTTGGAAGCCTTAGCAAACCTATCAACTATATGTTGGAAGTTGTTTCCATTGTGGACCATAAATGAACATTCAGTAAAATATTGGTGGGAGGGAGGGATACTTATGCTTCCAAGACTTCTTTGTTGCTCTAATTATTGTTTGTGCTACAATGTATTTTGCACTTTCAAAGCACTGGTGTTAGTCTTCTTACTATTTGATCAACACTATTTGAATTAATTTAAATTCACAATGTGTTTACCAATTTAACATTTATACCTACTGATATTAAATCCATAGTATTAAACTATGTCTCAAATCCAGATCACATCAGAAATATGTGATTATATGCATATAACAATAAGATTGATGCACTTTTAAATTGACCAAATTTTATTTATATACACTGAGCAGATTAATATTTAATAAGAAATTCTATAATTCTTTTTTTTAAAAGATTTTCTGGTGTTTTTTTTTTTCACTGTAGGAGGTAAGATATTGAATTACTATCTTTATCTTTAGTATAGGTAAACATTTGTATTACCAGAAGCATACATGAAAAAAGCTTACAATGTTTATGACAAGACAATCTACTTTTGTTTAATAATATTAAGATTGAAGGTATATACAGTAAATTTGTTCATGCAAAAAATTCCAGAAATAACAAAAAATAATGTTATGGTGATATTAATGTTTGTTAAAATTTCTATCATTGCAAAATCTTATTTTAGATGTTAACATTGGACAAATTTTAATAATAAAACTGAGTATGTCCCTTTTTTAAAAAAAAGCTTCTGTCTTATTAAGATTATCATTTTTAACCAATTTATTTACAGTCCACAAAGTCAGCCTGGGGAATGGGCATCATATCTATTTATTCAGATACTTTTTTTCACAAAAAAAATTAAATATATTTACTACCTTAATATTTTATACATCTAGTCATTTCTTAATTTTAGATTTATGTAGTGCTCTGAATTTCATCCTCACTAGGTGTCTCAGCCTTAACAAATTTATCTATGAGATTAGCATGCTGATGACTTGTTAGATGATAATAAAAATATATTAGCTTACCTTCTTTCATTTTGGGAATTTCTTCTTGATCACTTTTTATCACCTACTTTATATATATATATATATATATATATATATATATATATATAGTCATCTGCAGACAGTCCTGTTTCGCTGTATCACAGCTCATCAGTATAGTTAGACATCTGATTGCTTCCAGCCAGGATTGAAACCCAACCAAATTGACATAGGAGGTATGATGGAATAATGGATAGAGGTTCGGATTGAGGAATCAGAGATTTGATTTCGAATTCCAATTGAGTTCATTACATTTACTTACATGCTAATACACTTGAGAACAGTTTCAATCCACCTCTTCTCCCCTCCACCTAGCTATAGGTAAATAGCAGGATAAACTCCCATAGCCTTAGGCTGCCCTGGTGGCATGACTTCAAAATATACTAACTGCACTTCTGCAGGTGGTAAAAGTCCCCCAAGAGGACTATCTGTTTGCTTGAAGATGGGATCCTGGTGGTTGAGGGTTTTAGGAGTTGGACTATACATATTCTCCTCAACTCAAACACTATTTTGCCCCCTATTTGAGCTAGACAGGCCCAATCCAATCAGTCAGCTAGTCATGTCAAGCTCTAAGTCAGGCTAACAAAACAAACAAAATACACTCACATTTTTCATATCAAGCATTAAACTGACTTAGTAAGCAGTGGCAGTAGGGTCAGTCAGACTGGGAACAAAGAAACCTGCTATAACTGTTTCAACTTCTGAGGAATGCCCATACTTGGTTAGATCCAAATTACATAATATAAAGGTAAGTGCCTGTCCACACCAATTTTTAAATTCTTCCAGAGGCATGGTGAGAGGCACTGAACTTTCACTGTGTACACTGGAGGAAATTAAGAACAATAATTCTATCAAAAAACAAATCATTATTAACATAAAAAGAATATTCATAAAATAAATTATAGAATCATAAATACCAACGCTTATATCATTACTTTTGATGCACCAGAACCACCACAGGAAATAGAAATTGGCTATTCAGATCCCAAAGTAGAACCATATATTCCAAACCTATTAAAATGCTTCAAGTGCCAAAGATATGGACATGGTAAGAATAAATGTACAAGGAAGTTGGTATGTAGAAAATGTGGGGAGAATGATCCTAGCCACACAGAACACATGCCCAAATGTAACTAAATGCTCTAATTGTAAAATAAGCTCATAGAGCAACATCTAGTGATTGCAAAACCTGGAAAAAAACCGATATATTAAAAATTAAACACAAAAAGAAATTCCCTACTCAGAAGCAAGAAAAAATCATCAAAACAAACTCCAATACACTATAATATACAAAAATTACCCAATCAACATCAAGCAATACCTATGAAAATCTAATATTAAACAAAGTAATTGAAATATAAGAACTAACATTTGCAAATGAAGAATTAAAAAACATATTGAAAAAATTAAAACCAATTGTAAACTTGGAAACAGTCCATACCATTGAACCAAAACTATCCACAAACAATGTAAACCCATCACAAAATTCACTGAAAACAATCCTTCAATGACAAAACACTAAAAACTTCTCAAATGAAAAAGTTCACAAACTGGAAACTGACAGAACAAAAACCAATTAAACCTCAATAGAAAACAATAAAAAAACAGAAGAAATGGTATTGAAAGTAAATAAACAGGATGACAACCCACATAAAGATAAAAAAAGAAATGAAAAGGACCAGAATAATCAAGAACATACAAATACTCAATGAAGAACAATTTAACAAAGAAAACAAACAGTATAGAAAGTATGGTATATATAGAAATAAATAACCAAAAACACAGCCATGCTTAAGATCCACTCACTAAAATAAAAATAATTACCACACAAACTGACAAACAGAACACAAGCATCATACAATGGAACTGTAGAGGTGTTAAACCAAACTATGAGGAAATCAAACAACTTACAGTTTACAATTCAAATATAGTCTGCTTGCAGTAGACCTTTCTTAAAAAAACTGACATCTTTGTTAAAGTGTATGAAACTTGTCACAAAATAAATCTATCAACAATAGAGAATAGGCCAAGTGGGGGTACTTCAACATTGGTTAAAAAAATCAATACCCTATGAAAAACAACAATTAAGCATAAATCTAGAGACTATTGCAGTAAACATTTCAATTCATCAAACAATATATTCAATTTATATTCCTCCAAAACGCAAACTGAATAAGACTGAAATAGAAAGGCTAACAGGCCAACTTCCCCCTCCTCTAATAATGGGAGATTTTAATACACATAGCAAAGTGTGGGATTGTCAGAACTCCACTGAAACTAGTTAAATTATAGAATCTCAACTAGAATCATCTGCTCTATGTATCCTTAATAACCAAATGCACATATACCAGCACCCAGGTACCAGATCAACATCAGCTATCAACCTAACGATATGCCCTCCATCAATTTTTATGGACTTTCAATGGAAAATTTGTGATTACCAGTGTGATGGACCATTCACCTATTTTTTTTAAATACAAGCAAGCCTATACTGGAAGAAAGAAATTCTAAATGGCAACTACATAAAGCTAACTGGTTAAAATTCAATGAACTCTGCCCAAATCAACATGGGAATTTTCAATGAACCAGAACCAATAGCCTCTCTTATAAACTTACTAACACAAATATTAAGACAATACCCAAATCTTCCTTTAAACTACATAACAAATCAAAGCCCTGGTTTACAGCAGAATGCAAAGACATATTTACAACCAAGAAAAAATGCTAAAGATATTCTTATACAATCCAACCACAATCAACCTACAATACTACAAGCCAGTTCAAGCAAAAAAATGCTGTATAATAAAAAGTCCATAAGATAATCTTGGTAAACCTACATCTCCAGACTAAACAACAAAACCTCAATAAATAAAACATGAAAAACTATAGAAAAATTAATGGAAAATTATCACAAACTGCAACAGTCCATTTAACCAAAATAAATAGAGATAAATGCATTGAAAAAAAGAAATAGCTAACCTAATAGCACCAGAATTTCAAAGAAACTCCTCAACAGATCGCTACATCACTACACTCACAAATTTCAAAAATATAAAAACATTATGGAACAAGAAAAACTTACATATATTTCAAACAATAGAAAATATAATATTCTCTTTACTGTGTCAGAACTAAAAGACTCCATAAAAAAAGTAAAAACTCTGCAACTGGTCCAGATGAAATTTATTACCAATTTTTAAAACACTTGCCAGAAAAGTCTCTTTTAATACTCTAAATCTCCAATGATATATGAAAAATTTCCAAAATTGTTGCTTGAATCTGTCATCATTCCAATTCCTAAACCCAGCAAAGACCATTCCAACCCAACAAACTACTAATCCATTGCACTCATAAGTTGCATTTGCAAGATAATAGAGGGAATGGTAAATGCTTGACTAATGTGGTACCTGGAGAGAAACAATCTCTTATCTAGCTACCAAACAGATGGTTTTCTTCAAGGTCATCATGTGGTATCAATATTCTTCAATCTCAAAATCTTATGAACATGGAAATATGGTATCCTAAAAGACATGCATAAGATAGGAATAAAAGGAAGAATGACTATATTCATCCAAAACCTCTTATCAAACCAAACATTCAAAGTAGGAAATGGAAACACATCACATACACACAAGCAAGAGTACCTCAGCATTTTATCAGTTGCATTGTTTTTTCTCAAAATAGTATTATTAAAACCGTTAATACAGGAATTGAAAAATCCCTATATGTAGATGATCTCTCAATGTCATACTCATCACCAAACACACCTTCCCTTGAAAGATATGTGCAGATATGTTTAAACAAGATAGAAAAATGAACAAATGAAAATTGATTCCATTTCTCCATAAAAAAAAACTGTATGCGTTTCTGCAGAAAACGAGCCTACAACCTCGATCCAGAATTTAAATTAAATGGACACTTAATTCCCATAGTCCAACTAATAAAATATCTAGGAACCATATTAGATAGCAAACTTAACTTCAAGGCACATATTGAACAAAAATGCCAAAAGGCTTTGAAGCTTTTAAAAGTAATATCAAAACTGAATTGGAGTGCCAACCAAAAAGTAATGCTCAAAATATAAAGATCTCAATTAGATACATTAGATGCATCATTTACAGTGCCACATGAAAATCCTATCTTAAAAAAAACTACAAACCATACAAAATCAAAGACTGAGAATAAGTCTCGGAGCCTTCTGGACCTCACCTATGTAGATTATTTATATAGAAGCTAATGAAACTCTTACATCTCTGAGATGGGGAAAAATTATTCCTCCCGTATGAACTAAAACTATAATCCAACCCAAATAACTTATCATTTCAAAACATATTTGAACCTCAATATATCCATTTCTGTAGAAGTAATCCAATGGCCATCCCTTCACTTGAACTTCAAATTAACAAAGCACTAGAACAAATAAACAAAGATGTTGATGTGTAACAGCAGTCACAACAAATAAAGAAGATCTATAGACAATCTCCAAATGTCATACAAACCTAACATTGATACAAAAAACAATCAACAAAAGTATATATAGAGACAAATATCGTGACTATAAACCATTCTACACAGATAAAAAACCTTAGATTAGAATAGGTGCATCAGCCACAAACAAATTCATAAAAAATTCAGGCTACCAAATAATGCATCCATCTTTACAACTGAACTACAAACCATTAAAATGGCACTTAAAATGATAGAAAATTCAAAGGATAGGAAGTTTATAATAGTCTCAAACTCCCTATCGAGTTTAACAGCAATTATAGGAAAGAAAAAATATTCTTATATTCAAGAATTCCTAGAAACTTGCCATCAGGTAATAAAGCACAAAATAATATTGGCTTGGATTCCTAGCCATATAGGCATCAAGGGAAATCATGAAGGTGACCTAATTAAAATGAAAATAACCAACATCAAACTCTCATATACAGATTGCATAACACATTAAAAGAAAATGGTAAGCAATTTGGGATATGTTCCCTAAACAGTAAACTATATGAACATAAGCCGACAATAAGAAAGAAGAATACCATAGACAAGACATAGTACTTAGCAGATTAAGAATTGGACACACTGACCTATGCGCACATGTTTAAGGCAGAAACTACACCTTGGTGTACCCACTGCAACCAGCTTCTCACCATCAAGCATTTTTTTTTTTTTAATCATCTCACCCCAAGCAAGGCATTCCACTGCCACTATTGTGCATGGGGCTACATAGGGGAAGGTACAGAGAAGGAGTGGTTAGACATAGGGAATGTCAGGAGGAATGGGAGCAGGTTAGTGTGTTAGGTGTCTATTGACCTTACATTTAAACTCCTGGAGATTGTATCCGTCGGGGAAGCAATCGTGTGAAAGGGAATTCCACAGTCAGGAAGTGCGAGGAAAGAAACTGTTGGAGTAGAAGTTGTGGTTGCATTTTATCGGTTTCACTGTAAAATGGTGGGATCTAGTTGCTAATCTAGTATCTCGTGCAAATTCGTATTTAGGGGGCACCAGTGATCTAAGTTCATCGGAGCAGAAGCCGTGAAAGTATTTATAGAAGAGACACAGGGAAGCCACGTCGCGCCAGTGGGAGAGAGACTGCAGGCGGTCTGCCAAGTCGGTATCTATCACATTACAGACCCTCCTCTGAACCTTATCGAGAAGCCCGAGGAGAATAGCAGGGGCACCCGACCAGATATGGCAGCAGTATTCAATGCACAGGCGGATGGTAGATTTATATATGTGCAGGATAGATTTAGATGGGAAAAACTTCCGGGCCCTACACAGAGAACCGACTTTCATAGAAGCGGATTTAGCAATGGATTCGATATAGTCATTCCATTTGAGGTCCGCTGAAAGTGTGAGACCAAGGAGACGTAGTGTTTTACTCTCTGGGAGGCAAGCCTGGTCCATGCTAATGGGAAGTAGGTGAAATTGTCGATGATGGTTAATTGAGAGTAGCTTCGTTTTAGAAGCATTAAAATTTACTAGCCATTTCTTACCCCAGTCCAATATGGATTGGAGGTCTTTTTCAATCTCGGCTGCAAGGTTAGCTTTGACGCCTACACCAGATTTTTGTAGGAGGCGAGAGTAAATTGTGGTGTCATCAGCGTACAAACCTACTTGGGCTCTTATGGAATCAGGGAGATCATTAATGTATATCAGGAAGAGTGTAGGACCTAAGATGGAGCCTTGGGGGACACCTGCGTTTGTATGGTAGTTCTGGGAGGCATGTCTGTTTAATACCACCTTCATTGTGCGGTTAGAAAGGAATGACTGGATTAGTTCAAACAAATGTCCAGTTACACCATAGCTCCGCAGTTTACATAAAAGGCCAGCATGCCAAACTCTGTCGAACGCCTTAGATATATCCAATGCAACGGTTTGGGCTTCGCCATTCCTGTCGAGTGCCTGGTATATGTACTCGGTGATGGTCGTTAGCATATCAGCAGTAGACCTGGTGAAGCGGAAACCATATTGCTTGTCCGAGAGGAGCCTGTGTGCTGTGAGATGCTGAACCACCTCGGTGTTGATAATGGCTTCGAACACTTTGCCAAAGATAGGAAGAAGGCTGATAGGGCGGTAATTTGCAGGGTCAGAGGGTTCTCCAGTGTTTTTAAATATAGGAACTACAGAGGAAGATTTCCAACAGGCAGGAAAGCAGGAAGCAGATAGGCAGAGGTTGTAGAGCTTAGAAAGAACAGAGGAGAGTTCAGGGGCACATTTCTTTAAGACTATGGTTGGGATTCCGTTACCACCTCTTGCTTTGTGAGGGTCAAGTTTTAAGATTATCTTAGAGACGAGCGAAGGTGTAATATGGACATCATTCAGTTATGCCTCGGTTCTAGGTGAGAAGTCGGGTGTAAAAACTCCAGATGAGTCCAGACTCGAATTGTTTGAGAATCTGCGGGCAAAGCATTCAGCCTTATCTGCTGGGGAGGTGAGGACCTCAAATTTGTTGATTAGCGGGGGTATTGTGGACTTGCTCTTGTTAAGTGATAGAATGCAAGAATCACAAAAAAACTAGCAACTATTACCAAGCACAAAATCTTAACCTGATCTTCAAAAATGTACCTATTGCCCAAATAATAGAATATCTGAAGAAAGTAAAATGCTTCCAACTTCTGGACTTTGAAATATGCAACTTACATTTTGAAATACTCCTGAACTATACAACTTGTAACATATTGAAAACATTTTTAAAAAAAGCCTCATAACCACTTGAAACATTTTGAAATGTTCCTGAATAAAAGACAAAAAAAATCAGTTTCAGTATTAAATGACCCACAGGGGTTGATATGCTGGTAAAACAAATAAACAATCAGTTAGCCTATAACCTTGGTTGGTGAACAGTCTAAGAGAAGTGAGTATTGTGTATTATCAACAGCACATACTCACACATACACAGTAAAAAAAACAAAAAAAACCTTCAGATATTAGAGGCCATCTACATTAATGCAAAGCAATCCACACTCAATAAAATTACATTTTGAACAAGTCACAACACATTACATTGCATCTAGGTATATGGTTCTGTTGTTAATATTTTGCTCTCTCGTGTGGTATGACGTCATAGAACTGCGTCACTAATTTTATTACCTGCATCTGCTATTCCATGACTATTATTGTTGTATGACAATCTTTAATGTCAACATAACAGAATATCATCTTTGATGGTGTATATCTTTGTGTTAACGTCCCTGTACCTCTCATGGGTGCCGAAACCTTAGAACCATCACAATAAAAAAAATATCCAATTGTTGAACAATTTTGACTTTATTTTCACCAGAAATTAAAGCTAAATACAATGTTTAGAATGGCTCATGATTAAACATAATAGGCAATCATTGTCTGTTATATTTAACAATATGTTTACACACACACACAGGTGAGCTCCAAAAGTAATTTCTAATATATGTACTATCTACAACAGATGCTGTAAATGTACAGTAACATTGGTGAAAGCAAGTTTTCATCCATGAAAACATGTTTTTCTTTATAGTTAGCAATATTAGCTATGCATTTTTGCTCATGCTGAGAAAGAGCTTGCATGCTGTGCTTGTAAAAATCTGCACCAGTGGAGACAATGTGTCTTTTTATGTGCATTATTTTCATTACTGCTGAACTGCATTACCTATCACATAACTCTACTTACATTCATTGTTTTGTTTTTTCAAGTATTCAGCAAGTGTTGAATGCATTTTTTCTCTCTGTGGAGAAATTCACTGATGTATTTCTTCTTTATATGCACTTTTATGCAAGAGTTATCTGTGCAAAGAAAAATAGTGATTATTAGTGGGAAGGATTAAACTATACTGTCCTTCTGTCAACATAATAGAAGGGATAAGTTTCAGAGTAACTGATGTGTATGAAATAGTTATGTGCAATTAAAATCTCATTTATGTAAAGAATATTAGGTAACATTGGTTTGGTTAAAATGTTTGTTTGGTATTAATGTTTCTATTATGACAGCTGTCATGAAATGTATTCTTTCTAAGCAAGTGTGAAAATGTGTTTATTGAATTTAACATTGAAGATGAAAGAAAATAAGTAACTTTTTATTTTATTTTATTTTTTTTATTTCAAGAAAAGTAAAAATGTAACCCAAACACATAAACCTTGCAGTTTATGAAAAGGTAATGTGAATGAATGAATGAATCAATCAATCAATCAATCAAAAATGGTTTGTAAAGATTAAGATTTTTCTCTTAATGATACTCCCAAGTGAGACAAAACATTAATTTGATAATAATCAATAGATAGTTATTCAAAATATCCAAATCAAGTACTGACAATCAGCTGACACCAGTTTGAATATGGTAGTTACATTGATAAGTGGTTTTCATATTAGTTAAGTAAAAATTACATACCAGCCGATATGTAAATGATCAGTTTCTGAAAACTAAATACTTTAAAATTTTTAATGTAAGTGATCATGTAACAAGTAAAATAAAATGACATCAGCCATACGACATGCCATTCTTCATTCAAAGGTGATACTGGCTATATAATAGTTGAATGAGTTTTTAACTGTATTATTCTTCTTAAGAACTACACAATTGATTCAAGCAAGTACTGCTCCATATTGAACCAATTAAAGACAGCAATCAATGAAAAGTATACAAACTAGTTAAGAGAAAATGTGTAATATTCCATCAAGAAAATGTGAGATTGTATATTTCTTTGGTAGTAACTGTACAAAAATGTTACAATTTGGTTTGGAAGTTTTCACTCATTTGTTGTATTTGCTAGGTATAGCACTTTTGTTTTCAGTTTTTATAGAATCTACTTAATAAAAAAAATATTTTGTTATTGGTAAGACTTAAAAAATATGACTAGAGCAGAGAAGGATAAAGTTCTAGGAAGATAAAAACAATAGTTAGCTGAAAGACAGCAGAAGATAGTGCAATCAATTGTTTTTTAAATTTGAAAATGTTTACTTAAACCAAGTAGTAGACATTTTATAATTTTTTAAGTTTGAAGTTTTTAATTGCTTCTTTTTCATGATAGTTGTTACATTTGGTGTGGGCTTTAGTTTTTATCTTAAATGAACTTAAGTCAATTGTAAACACTTGATTCATTTTAAGTTGTCTGTATGTCTTAAACATTGAAAATTTATTAAACACAATTTTCTTTAGAGAAAGCTGAAGTTTTTGGAACATGTAATGAGAAAAGAAGGCTTGGATAACTTGACACTCACAAGACACATCAAAAGCAGGAGGAAAGCAGCAAGTCACCTACTTGACAAATGGATAGAGGAACAAGTACCAAAGAAAAATGCAGAAGACCCATAAAGAAAGTATTCTCAATATGTAAAGGCACAAATTTATTTGCCTGAAGAGAGTCAATCTTAGACTCAAAACATGTGTAGCGTCACAAATACCATTATGGACACTTAAAGTATCATAACATGTATAATAACAACAATAAATATACACTTTAAACAAAGCGTTCACATCCTCTCACACTTTTTATTATATATATATAGTCATTCGCAGACAGATCTGTTTTGGTGTATCACAGCTCATCAGTACGGTTAGACAGCCAATTGCTTTTTACTCAAGATTGAAACCCGACCAAATTGGCGTCAGCGATTCTACCTCTGATCTACGGGTGCTCTGTAGAAGGAGGCAGACTTTTTAGCATGTATATTATCATTATACACACCCAATAGCTGAGAGTGTTCTAATTCATTGCTGAATGAACAATGCATAGATGCCAGAGTAGCTACTGTTTTTCAAAGTCTACCATTCTTCCAGAGTGCTCAATCACACTTGAGGATGTTTACCTTGTTTCACTGTTCTCCTAGCTACTTAGTAGTCAATTTCTTTTGTTTTCAATGTTTTCATTCATCAACGTACAATTTGTGTTAATATATTGACTGAGATATATTAAAAATTAAATTCTAAAATTTACCTTGCTTTTATTACGCTGTCATAGACAATGTTTCTATCTTACCATTTCTTCGTCAGATTGCCGAGAAATGCCAAATGTACGTCAGTAAAAAGCAGGATTCTGAAAATATTGAGGAAACGAGTATTGTTCACGTCAAAAAAGTACACTGCAAACAGAAACAATCAAAGTCTCTGAAAACTAACAAAGTAAAGAAAAAGCAAAATAAATTGCCTCCTAACCCATATTACAGATGTTGGGACCATACATGGCTACAAAGATTGTTTTTCAGAAACAAAAATTGCTATACATGTAACCTAGTCGAACACAAAAGTTTGCATTGCTGATCTAAAAATAAAACAAAGAGTTACATAAAAAATACAAGGTCGGACAAGCTAGATGGTGCTAATACCAGGAAATTTGTGCACTCAAAATTGTTCAACAAAAGTGTTGAATTTCACTTAGATTTGGGATCTGACTTGACTATAATTTACTTGCAGGCATGGAAAAAATTGGGCAAGCCAACCATGATAAAACCTAGCAAGATAGGATGGTCTGTCACGAGAGAAAAAATTAGATTCAAGAGAGAATTGTCAATGCAACTTTCAATAGTAAGACTCGTAAATTTAAATTGTTTGTCATGAAAAATATGAACAACCTATTTAGTACTGATTAAATAACACAATTTTAGCTTTGGAACTTACCTAGTAATTCGTACTGCCAAAAAATTGAAAGTTGTAATGCTGAAGCTGATAAACTAAAAAAAAGAATTAAAGGAAGCCTATCCAGGAACTTTTTCTGGTGGTTCAGGCAGATGTACAAAACTGATGACTAAAACTGAATTAAAAGATGACATTCAGCCAGTATTCAAAAAGAGAAATGCACCTTTTGCCTCATTAGAGCAAATTAACCAGGAACTTGACAGATTAGAAAAAACTGTTCTATCAAAAGTAGAGTACAGTGAATGAGCTGCACCAGCACTCTATGTAAAACAGAAATCCAAGGACATATGCATTTGCGCTGATTTTTCAACAGGACTGAATGCTGTTCTGAAGAACTATCACTACCCTCTTCCTAGTCCTGAAGACATTTTTGTGAAGCCTAATGGGGGGGAGGCTCCAAAATTGACCTTAGCAACAATTATTTACAAATCCCTGTTGAAGTGGTCAGTTCAAAATTATTATGTATAAATATGTATTGTGGATTATGTGCTTCCCTTAATGAATTATTAAAAAAAGACAAGCCCTGGATTTGGACAGCAGAATGCAAGCAGGCATTTGAGAAAAAAAATATTCTGTAGACTTCTGCAGAGTTGAGATTTAGAAAGAGGGTATTATGGTGCCCTCTTACGAGGAATGCACTCTTCCTCTTATTATATATAATTACCTGCGTGACTTCCAGGAGGCAGTTAACAATAACTGGTGCACAGTTAAAGCCAGCTGCTAGTAAGGCAATATACAGCGTAACTGTACTGTTCAGATTTACTTATTTCTAGTAGCTTATTACTAACACTTACTTTGTATATATTGTTCTTGTTATGCTAATACACTGCTTTGAACCTACCTTCTGTTTTCTGTGTGTGTCTTCCAACCAAACCAGTCACTACAACTTTACTGCAAAGTTTCACCATAACAACTCCACAACAAATTGGTGACAAAGTTCCACAACATAAATAATGGCTGTTTACCTAAGTAAAAGTTGGACATTTTATAATGCAAACATTTGATCCCCCAATTATAATCATCTTGATAATTTAATCTCTTTTCCTCTCTTTATGCTTTGTATCTGTGAGCATCTAACATTTTAAAGGTCATAATACAGATTTCTATTCTCTATGAAAGTATCTGGAAGGTTCTTTAAAAGAATTGATTATTGTAAAGTGAACAATTTATTAAAAATTTTATCTAAAGTTTATTAGTTTACAATCCTTGTCAATTAGTTTTGATTTAGAGCATTCTTTATTTTAAAATTTAAATAATTGCACTCCTTCCCCAAATTGGATAGCACAAAACATGCTCCCTTTTTGTTGAGATTTGACTCAAACAAATCAAGAAATCTATGCTTTGTAGCTAAACATGTAGTAACAATGAATGAAATTTGAATCTTGATAATCAATTGCACTATTGACTTGCATTCTTTGCTTTTGCACTGTTTTCTCCAACTGGACAAATGTGTTTAGATCTTAGAACTATTTGCTATTTTCAGAGTTATATGTAAGACCATAATGTCTTAAAAAGTCATTGCCATTCATAAAAAAAAAATTATGAATTAGTACAACAATTTAAAAAAAATCATATCTACCATTTTTGTTTCTCATGTCATACTAATTATGATTTGCATTTAATCTGTGCTTTTTATTTATAAATTCTCTTGGAATATGAAATAACAAAGTATCTTTGTTTTACTGATAATGTAAATCAAGTGAGCATTCATGATTGTCATATTTCATTTAATCGTTCTTTTGATAATTAATAATTAGATATGTGAACCATCCTCTCCCTGAAATTTTATTCATCAAATAACTGTCAATTATTATTCATTCTATTTTGCTTCTATCTTGTATATCCCTCATCCTCTCAACATTAGAAATTGATTTTAATGCTAGCATTTTTGGAATTCCTAATTCATTAAGAAATATTTGGTTGGGCAAAACATTTCTGTGTTTGTCATTAGATGACTATGAACGATTGCTTTAATCCAAAATATCACATTTTATTGTCATGTCATCAAATATTTTATCGAAATTGCCACATTTTTGTTTATTCATTCTGACATTGAGTATGGAAGGAAGATTTTCACTATATTGTTATTTCTTTCTAAACAGTGTTTTATGTTCAGGTAAGCAATTGATAGCTGATAGCAATCAAATTATAATTGAATATAATCAACATTGCCAGCCAAAATATACAAATCAAGTATTGAAAATCATTTGCTTCAGTTTGATCGTTAGTTGCTTTAAGGTGTTGCTTTCTACATAAGTGAAAAAGACCTTGGACTGTATTTAAACTCTGACAACACTAGTTTATTTACATTATTCCAACTATTGTCCTTATCTTGGGTACCATTTGTACGACATTTTAGCTGTTGTACATTCTGGCCATTTTCAGGTGCTAAGAATTTCAAACTGAACCCTTTATTATGATCACTGGGGTATATGATTCTCATTTCTTGTGCAAATTTTCTTTTGGTAGTCATGAGTTATCTCCCTCTAAACCAACTCTCTAAGTTACTTGTTCATCACTGCTGTAGCCTGGTATTGAACTCAGAACTCTTTGGGTCAAGTCACTGGAACTAACCAATGTCTATATCCATTGGGCCATGAGTTCAATACAGTGCCCATTTTTTAGCAATTTCTTCCTTCAAACACACCAATAATGCTATATAATATTTGTTATTGATGGTTCTTCCTATCAAAGTAATTGATGAAAAAAATACCTTGTGCATCCCAAAATACAAAGGCCAAAACCTTGCCTGCTGATGTTTGCATCTTTGGACAGCTTTCACCTGTTGTTGTCCACTCAGATGATTTGATTCCAGAGTGAAGTGGTGGTTCCATGTTTCATTCATTATCACATATTTACATAAAATCTCCTTCTTGTTGCATTGAAACAGTTGCAAGCAATGCTCTGAATCATTGACACATTGTTTTTGATTGACTGTGAGTAAACATGGCACCCACTTTGAATATGTTCGTGCAAAATGGGGAACACACTCCCTTCTGATATGTTTAACTCCTCTGCTATATCACACAACTTGAATTTACAATTGGCCAAAACGAGTTTGTAGAGTTTTTGGTGTTTTCTGGGATAACTGCCAATTTTGGGCAACCTGAGCATTCAGCATCATTTGTGTCTGTACAACTGCATTTAAAGTCAGCATACCATCTCTTAACTGTTGTTTCTGATGGAGCAGAGACCAAATAATACTTATCAAGCCAGTGCTTTGCTTGAACATTTTTTTCCCATCAGAAAGTAATGCTTTATTAGCACTCAAAATTCAAATTTTCCCATTGTTTTAAAAATTTGCAACAGTAGCTTTACTTAAATAACTGTAATTTTGTCACATGACATTTGAAGTTTGGTACTTCATAAAAATCATATGGATTTTTTATTAGTGGTGCCATCAGGGTGAAATAATTAAAAAAAAACAAAAAAAAAACTGTTGATCTTAAAAAGGTTTCATCCACTGCTTCTCAGAAACTCCAAATCAATTAGTACATAATGTGTATTAGAAGTGTGTACTGTGACCATTTTGGATGATTATAGAAATGAATCAGCCATATTGTTGACACCTTGGAGTAGTTATCCTCTACTTTTTTTTACTGCTTGATATTAGTGTAATCAATTTCTATCTCTCCTGTTTGTGTATCAGAAATTTGATGACAGTGCAGTAGGGGAGGGTGCCTCCTACTTCTCCATTCATCAGAAGGTGAGATTCAGTCTCTCTGCCAGATCCTTCTTTCAGTGAGTCAACATTGTCAGAGTTACTTCTTTTGTGTTCAGGATGTGTGAGTGCAAAGAGAGATGGCAATTGTATATCTTTTTTTTTTTTTTATTTATTGTTTACCCTTTGGAATTCCTTCACTAGTACCCTTATCCCAATTAAACCAATAATTCTTGCCAACAAAACAAAATTGCGCCATCATTTTTAAAGTTGGAAAGATCCCCCAAAACACTTTCTTAATTGACAATATATTTTTCATTTTGTAAAAATCTTCCTAGAAATTAGAAAGGATATATCAAACACAGGATATAAAAATTGTACTATTTGGAAGGATTTCTTTTTTTTTTTTTTTTTTCATTTTTTTATTAAAAGTCTATTTGATTTGATATTTCTAATACAGAAATAATATTTTCTTAAATGTTTGTTTATATTTAATATGATAACAAGATTATGCATACACAAGATTTTCTAACAAATATAACTTCAGGCATCCTTGTATACAATGGAAAGATCATTTTAAAACTTCATTCTATGAATTTATCTCTTAATGTTGGATAATGAAAAATTCAACACTTTGTAGTAGACTGTTTTCTCAAATTGCCAAAACAATTTTTTAGAACTAAATTATATCTATCTGGTCTTAGTTTCAAAACTAGAAAATATTATAAGTATTTCATGATTACAATTAGTATCTCCACTAAATTGCTAAAAAAAAAAAGCATAGTATGAAGAAAAAGGTCCCAAACTTAATAAAAAAACAAACTTTTTCCATCAAAATATTTGTTATTATTAAGAGGAAAGATCAAAGTATTTTTTAGTTATTTTTAAATTTTTTTAATCCTTTTTAACATGTTTGAAATTTTGGTAAAAAGCTTAGTTTGAATTTAGTGAGTAGCCAAATCATTATGAAAGTTTATAATGGAAAATGTAATATTATGTAACAGTTATTTCCGGTAAAAAATACATTAATTTGGGAATTCTTGCAAAATCAAATAATTGTCAGATTTTAATGAAATTTTCAGGGCTTATTCAGAAATGAATGAAAATTTTTTTTTAAATTATTATTTATAAAAAATCTTGCTAAAAATTTTCTTTTTATATTTGTTACCCTCTACACAAATTCATGAAATTTCAAGAAATTAAATTTTGTAAGCAAAATTGGTTTTATTAAACGCAGGAAAATGTAAATCATCTATTATTTTTTTCAACCATTTGGCCCTTTTTTTGAAAATCTGCTTCCAATAGTAAAATAAAAAAAGCAATAAAACTGACATTATTTAATTAGATAAGCTTTTAATGGCTTTAATAAATAATATAAAATAAGGACATTATAGTCTGAAGAAAAAGTTTTTGAATAATAAAGAAATTTTTAAAATATTGTTTTCATTTTTTTTTTTAATTATTATAATTTATAAAGTTTCAAAATTTTTTAAATATTTCAAAGACTTGTAGATGTTAGGTTATTAAGTGAAGACTATATTTACTAATCAAAAATTGAAAAGTTTGATAGAAATCATTGCGTCATTGTGTTTTTAAAATAATTTTAAATTTTTTCTTTTTTTTTTTTTGTGATTTGACATTCTTTTGTATGGTAATTTCTGTGTGTACATTAAAAAGTAATGTTTTTCAGGGTTTCTTCCCCTTACAGGAAAAAATTTTCAATTATGTCACTTGTGATAGCTATACACTTATCTTGCATCTGTCAATACATTTCAAATCCAGTGGAAAGGTTAGAAAGTTCAACTCTGTGTTTAAGAAATAGTTTTATTCTAAATTTCATGTAATAAATAATACTTTGTGTAAATCAGATTAATTTAACATTAGATTTGCTAATTTTCCAAAAATAATGTGTCACAGATGTATATTTGATTTTGCAAAATTTTTAAAACCAAGAATTTTATTTATAAATCTATCAATCACTCAAAAATGGTCGCAAAATTGAAAAGTTTTTTTTAAATCTCAAAATTTTAGATTTCAATCAATATAATTTCTGTTTGAAATACACCAGAGTATTTTGCTTACTGGAAATAGTAAATTTAATCATTTAGCTTTCAATTAAAACTAACACAGCATACACCAAATTTTTAGCATTCTCTATTTTTTTCCAGATGTATCAGGAGCATTAACATGGCAGCTTCCCATGTAACACAGAAAATGAAATGCATGCAATGCTCATGTTACTAGCCACCAAACATAGTGACTTAGACATAACCAGCTTGTCAAAAATAGCCAGGTGACCAGGAAGAATGACAGGTGACTCTGCATGGATGCCACTTAGGTTCTCACATACCTAACGGGTTTTAGATGTCATTTTGCGTCCTACAAAACCTCAGGGTTAATGTAGCTACCGACATCAGAGTTGTGAATGACAATGGACAAGTACTGAATTCATGTGGTGGCCATTCATATTCTGCTACTATCCTAGTAATTCATGTGATCAATGAGTGACTGGCCAAGAATTTTCAGTCATGTCATTTGCCAATATGTGACCTTTTAGCTAATTTTGAAAAGGAAACAAACCAGAGTCTCACATTGCCAAAAGCTTGTTGAAAGCCACCTTCATGGATTTTCTGGCTAACATGAACAACAACCACTTACTCTGGGCATGTAGTTAATTTTGAGGCTGCATTGAGACTATCCTGTAGGTGTTGTTTTTTTTTGTTTGTTTTTTTAAGTCAAGCATTTGTTTAAATAAATCTTTGAAAATATACTTGTTTTGTTTTCTTTTTACTATTGCATGTGTTTTTTTTGTTTTTGTTTTTATATAATTTCCTAATTATTTAGCATATCCTATTGGTTCTTTGCAACAGGACACTTGTTCAATTATATCATTTCTCTCACAAGTTAGCCATCAATTCTGTTTAATAGTCAGTAGAACTTCTAAAAATACTACTTCTTGGCATGGTTTAATTATTTTTTTAACATAAGCCTGTTATTGTGATCAGCAGCAACAGCTTTATTTATATTAATATATCAAGTATCTGGTAAAATTTTCACATATATTAAGATAAATATACCACACTTGTATCATTCAGTTTGATATCTACTTTTATTTAAAATATTTACATATATGGTAGTTTATACTTATATATGGTAGTTTAAGATTTTATTTTACAAATTGAAAGTTCATATTGTAGATGAATAGAGTTAATGATATTTAATTAATTTTAGAGAAATAAAGATCCATATGGCTCATCAGAAAAATATAACCTCAAAATTTTGTTCAAAGAACACTTGAAAAAAAATTAAAAGCATTGGTAAGATAAGAACAAGAAAAAATTGGTTTTAAGAATGCTGCAAAAAAAAACAAACTAAAAGGGCAGGAAATAAAAAGATTGATTAACATTAAAATATTTGAAGAAGCTGGTATTGCAAATGTAAACAGAGATATAGAATATTAACATTAATTAAAGCCATGAAAGCAATTAACTGACCACCTTTAGGTAAAAATCAAGAAGAGAAATATGTAAGTTGAGCAAAGAAGTACATGTTATTTTTCAACATTCATTTGTAATGATGAATGGAGCTATATTGAATGGAACTGATAACTAGCTAAGAGTTTGTGTCCTTCATGAAAATAATCTGCAAGACTTAGAAAAAAAGCAAGGATTGGAGAATAATGAATTATTGTAAGTTCTTGGACAAAGCAATTTGTACAGTATATTTCACAACCTAAAACTTAAGATGTATATAAAAACTTAAAAAGTATATTCATGCAAGACAATGCTGCTTGTTTTGAAATGTTTGCTATTGTTCCGTTTAGCTAAAAAGTTAGTGAAATGATCCCTGATCTCTCCAGATATTAATCCAATAGAAAATTTAAAGAGAATTATTAAAAATGGAAAACTATATTTAAGCAAAAATCTCTAAGAAACAATAAAATCTACTGCAAGAAATCTTTAAACAGGATAAAAGTCAAATTGATACATGAAAAATTGATGGAGGTTAGTGTTAAGGAACCCATATTATGTAAAATAATAATTTATTCAGATATATGGGATAGTTAATTAAAAATGTTTCTATGGTTTATATTATAAACTAAAATCACATGATATATTGCCTGTATAAATATCATGAAAATTTTTAGCAATATTAGTTGATTAATACCAAATTTTATTGTGAAAAAACATTGATTTGCATAATCAAATTTGACAGTGTTAGATCTTTGACTTGAATTCTCAAGAGATGATCATCAAAGAGTAGGATATGCCATTTTTAGGAAAATGAACTGATATAGTGTGTTGGCTCTTTTGTGACACTGTGAAAGATACTGATTTTGTCATGAAATATGAAAATGTTTTTTAACTGCACAAATGATCGCATGGATAAGGTCAAATTTTATCACTGAAGTCACAAGAGATACAGTTAGTCTATGACCTTTATGAACTATGCGGAAAGTAATTTGGGCTAAAAAGATGAGGGGATAGGTGGGGCTGACATCCAAGGTTATTTGTGGTCATTTTTGGACTAAAATATCTTATTTTTCTTTTCTTTTTCAACTAAGCAAAAGGACTTTTTTTTTTTTTGCACATTTTTATATCTGAGCAAAAATTTGAAATTTAATACCATTGTATTATGAGTTGATCATATGGCACGAAACACCTTAGAAATATATCTATTTTATAAAAATTACCTTCTTTTTATCTTCATTTTCTTTTATTTATTTAGGGTTATAGGGATAATAGGGCAGGTTGCCATCTTGTGTTGTGTGGTTATACCATTTTTAATAAATATTCACCCACCAAAATGTACTTTATCTGAATTCATGTTAAGTTCTGTTTTATCATAATTTATCTCTATATTGGTAAATAACCTGTAGATATTAATTAAATAATCTTTGACACCAAAAGGTGCTTTACTTGGAAAATTTAGAGTTGCTGATTAATAAAAACATTTTGTTCTGTTCAGAGACTTCGGTTTTTCACTAGTATCAGTAAGTATTTTGTTCAATATACTCTATAAAAGCAAGTTAAGAAAGCAGCTACAAAATACAATAGATGAAATATATTTAAGTGTAGATCTAAAAATACTTTTAGATAATCAGTCGTTAAGAAACGTGACTGATATTATTAATATTTTGATGCTTATATTCTCATCATTTCTTATTACTATAAACATTATATTTAGTAGGTACATGTGTTTGAGTAGACAGGTATATTTTTCTTTTTTAAATGGTGAAATTAATTGCTCCTGACTGAAAGAGATAGTCTTTTCAAGAAAATGTGCCTCTCATCAATAAGAACTTGTATTCTCTTTTTAATAAGAAACTATCATTAAGCTACGAAAAGCTATTACAGCAAAGCGAAGCTTAAGTATTCTATCTAAATGCACTTTAGATCTCTTGGTCAGTAGTCACTGTTTTTTGGGGTTATTTTTAAACAGATTTTTATTCAAATACATGTATCCACTAAATATAATGTTTATATTAAGAAATAATGTCAGATTAAAAAATCCATAATTTTCTTAAAAATTACTGTGGTTAATATCCAAAATATAAACAGTAGATATATACTTTGAAAGGTTCTATTAATAGTTGTGCATTTCTCAAATACAGTATTTGAGCTCTACCTTACTTACAGTTTAAGCGCACTTGACTTGAAGGCAGTTTCACTCATTAAAAAGAGAATACAGGCTCAATTTCTGTCAAGAAACACATTTTTTTTCTAAATAGACATTTGATCTCTAGACTAGTAGATATTAATTTCACTGTCTAAACTCAAACAAGTGTACCCATTAAGTACTAAGAAATAATGTCAGCTTGAAAAGAAATCCATAATCACTTAAAAATTTTCATTTTTCATAAGTGTTAAATATTGTCAGTCTGGCTTTCATTTCTTAAACTTTAAAAATGCACATTGGATAGGGTTTCTATTTTGGCTTATTGCTTTCATTTTCTTCAATACAATTTTTAAAAATTTATTCTCTCTCTTAAATTATTTAATTTAATTAGCATAATTATAATTTTTACAGCAAAAAGTAAATTAAATAGACACCAAAAATAAATTCATCTTGAAATTAAAAGTATCATTTTTCAGTAGATTTCCTGTACCTTAATTTTCTCTCACTGTAACCCCCCTGCACACCAGTGGCAGTCGGTCTTCCTTGAGGTGAAATGATTATTTAAAAAAAAACATTTGATATAGGATATCTGATTTAGTTTCACATTATCATAAAAGATATTACCATAGCTGAGCTAAGTTTTACTCTATTAGCCATAATGGCACAACTTGTTTAGGTGCTTTTTTTTATAATTTATATTTAAGAAATTTATGGTACTAAACTCTACCAATGGCTACAAATAAGGAAGTATTGCTTATATATTGTTGGTTTTGTTTATGCATGAAATTAATAAACTTTTTATGGTTTTCAAGTTCAAAATAAGTAGCAGTTGTTAAAAGGTTTTACCATTTCATCATGCATTTTTATTGAAAACAGTCTTTCACTTCTTCAAATTGCCATTTTTATTTTGTATACGATAACCTTCTAAAATTATTAAAATTCAAACAATTTGTATGTAAAAGAAATCAAATTTCCCTCAGTTGGATTTTGTTATTGCTTTGAATATCTTCTCATTAAAATATTTTCTGTTTGTTTCTCTATTTCAGGGGGCATACTTTCTGGTTACAACAGGAAAAGAAAGTACTTGATCATGACTTTCCTCGTAGATCTCAACTTTTGTTGCATTTAGGAATAAAGTGAGTTTGTTTCTGGTTCTTCCATTCTTTTCTTTTTCTTTATCAAACTGGCTTTCACTTTAAAATCAATAAAGCTAAAAAATTGAATTTATTTAAGTAATCAACATTCTATGCATTTATAATTCAATTCAAAAATTAAATTTAATCACTTCTAATATTATCATTATAAAAAAAAATGAAGAAAATTATATCAGAAACTCTTTATTTTTTATGCTTTATTAGTGAAAATGAAAAATTCATATTTAATTTGGCAGCTTGATAGAACTACTTACAGAAAAAGAACACTCTCAATCATGTCGCATGAATTTATCTATGTATACACACAACATTCTCTTCTATTTCAGTCTCAAAGATAAATCCCTTAGCCTAAATACAAGCAAATTGTTTAGCATTAGGGAAAGTATAATAAATAATCTTTACAGCTGTTTATAGGCATCAAAATTCTGTCAGTAGTTAAAATATGATTACCAATAAATTAAAAAAGCAAAATTTTTCTGTATATTCATGACATATTTTCTCAGTATAACATCTAAGATTTTTGGGGGGCTTGGGGGTATATAAATTTCTCAGAAGTATTGAATTGACATTCAGGTAATATTCCCCACACACACAGCTTGAAAATATGCTGAGGAGAAGAAAGGAGGAGTATTTGAATAATTACTAACTGACATATGAGATCTGCTTAATGTATGAAATCTATAGAGAGTTTAGAATATGATTGAAAGATATTCCAAAGAAATAGAGATATTAAGTTTAGCTTTGTCTGGTAAAATATGTTACCCAATGAAGATGAACTCACTATGTTCTAACAAAGGCAGCAGAAGAGCTTAATTGCTATCACACTGGTTAGTGCTTTGAATTGGGTTGTTCAGGAAGTTCATGCTGATTTTTATTTGTTCATGTTCCAACACATTAGAGCATGTCAAATTTATCAACAAATATAATATGCTTACATATCTGATTAGAGCTCACTTCAAACTATCTCTTGAGAAAGAAAGTTTAAAATTACTTAATTTATGAAAATGGAAGATTATAATCTGTATTTTAGACAATTGATGCTTTTTTATTATTATCATAAAGACAAAAACGCCTCGCAAGCAAAAAAAAAAAAATGTACTGTGTACAGTAAAAGTGCTTTAGCTAACTGAACTGTATGGAAGTGGTTCGCTGAGTTGGTAAATATGGCTTATTGACAAAGCACACTCAGGCAGATTCATTACTACAGAAAACAGCCAAACATGACATTGATTAAGAATAATTTGCATTACACAATGCAGGAAACACTAAATCTAACAAAATCCATCATCCATTAGCACTTAGTGTAGCAGACATAGTGAACTATAACTGCAGAATGGCAGAAATGGTGAACAAAATTTACCTTCTTCTTGACAAAAGAGAGTTCTTCTTTATCTGGCATATAGGACTTCGATACGAGAAAAGTCTATAATGTTTTTGTGGCAAAGAATATGGCGAATTACCATGTCAAACCAAACAACAGCATGTCGCGCATATTCTACCACAGAAAATGTGGCAAGATGAAAAAAAATAAATAAAATTAGCAACACAACAAGAACTGCTATGTGTATCAAGAGTTATGCAAATGAATCTTGCTTCTGCATCTGGTGTGGTCAATCAGAAAAATCACTTGGTGAGTAAAGACCATTGATATTTTACTTACAGGAGTCAAATTTTGGGGAGATTGGTGAGTGAAAGTGTATTACTGTTGTTGCAAGGGGAAGATTGGATTTTTGTCCTTGTTTCCTTTACTACTTTGCAAGCTGGACTGTTCCCAAGAGATTTGTGACCATATATCTTACTAGCTATTTCGGTGAAATGGGAGACAAATTTGACTTAAAACTCATCCCAGAGTTTGATGACTCTACCCCTGTGTTGGAATAGATGGGAAAAAGTCAAATTGTTGTCTATGCAGGGTAAAATGCGTTGAGCATGTGATTCCTCTACGACTAACTGGTGATGCATTTGCTGTATATCAACAGCTTAGTGATAAGAAGAAAGATTCAGCTAGAATTAAGGCCAAATTCTACAAGGTGTTTGCTATTGATCCCTGCATTGCCTATGAACAATTTGCAACATGGACTCTGCAACCAGGCAAAACTGTGGATGTTTATTTGGTTAAAATGAAGAAGCTGGTAATTCTCTTTGGCAGACTACTCGAATGAGTTAGTGTATGCATTCATAGCAGGTCTCCCAGCTAGAGTAAAGCAACTTTTATGAACAAACTCTATTGCAATCTCACTAGCACTTGAATTATTGGACCATGCCAGGACTATACTGAAAGATGACTCTGCCTTAGAGGAACCCATTGCCACTGCCACGCAATCAAATTGTTGTAGTTTTAGAGCTTTCCCTGGTTCAGGTCCATGCACTGAAATCGTTTGCTATAAATGTAACAGTTGGGGCCATATGTCAAGAAATTGCATGGATAGAAAATGAGGACTGCATGTGGGCTGTTATTGATGCTATGAGGACAGACAACATATGAATGAGGCACTGCCAATCATCCAAATCTACACCAATGAGACGCTGTGCTCAGCACTCCTTGATGCTGGCTGTTCTCGCACGATAGTAAGTGCAAGACTTTGCTGCACATGGAAGAAGAGAAACATCTGAGTGACCACCATAAGCAGTGAAACACATGCATGTCTTGGGATAGGGATAGTCATGATCTGTGCAGACACTGGGAATTTTGCTGCACTAGTGGTGCATGAGAAGCCATTAAATTTTGACCTGCTGCTGGATTATAATGCCATCAAAGCCTTGGACAGAGTTCTTATCATGCAGACTTGAATAGTCAAGTTTTGGAAGGAGGTCCCCGTGTGTGCAGTACTTAAGATCAACCAGCAGCAGCATTTCCTCACACTTATAGATTGCAAACCCACCAGATTCACAGTCTAGCAGCCATTGCCTTGGCAGAATTCCAGTGTCATCTGCCAGTTAAAGTCAGTGTTTTATGAACAAGCACCGTCAGAGAAAATCGTTACTGACAACAATACTGCCTTCTGCAGCAGACAGTTCAAGCGCTTTCTGGGGGATCCATCTTTGACTGGCAAGTGGCAATGGAATAGCAGAAAGGTGCCACTGAAGTGTAAAGAGGGTCATCGCCAGAAAGCAGTGTACAATCATGGAAGCAGTGTACAGATATAACACAACACTAAAGGATGATGTGTTCACTGCAACTGCACCTCCAAATTCAATTTATAACTATCGGGTATATCCCAAAGCAGTTGACAGTGATCAAAAAGAAGTGTGTGAACCAAATAGGATGGGGGACCTTATCTGAGTAAAGCCAGTCAATAGCTGGTACACCACCAACTTCAAAAGGGGCATGTCACAGATATCGACAGTGAGCATTCCATGTTGGTCGATGGAATCCCGCACCATATAAGAGATCTCTGCCCTGCCCTCAACATGACACCTTTGGCAAGTGAAGGTGAGAATGAATCATCTGAAAGTGAGTTGCTGATGGAGCTCATACCACGTGAGATTGACAATTCACCTGAGAACTTAACTAATGATCTTGAGAGATCTGACAACTCCTCTGAGAGCTCCGAAGAAGAAATTCAAACAATCCCCCTTTGGGGAAGCACCCAAAGCAAAAATCATATCCACACTGTTATTTTTGTGATCATGAGACCAGTGAGGAGTGTGGCAGACAGTGAACTAGAACTGCAGAATGGCAGAAATGCTGAACAGGACTTGCCTTATTCTTAACAAGAGTTTGTCTTTGTCTGGCATGTAAGAATTCAATATGAGAAAAGTCTATAATGTTCTTGTGGTGAAGAAAATGGTGAATTAACTCACCAAACAACAGTGTGTCACATGTATTTTATGGTGGAAAATGTGGCAAGGATGAAAAAAACTAAATAAAATTAGTAACACAAGAAGAACTGCTATGTGTACTAAGAGTTATGCAAATGATTCTTGCCTCCACGTCTGGTGTAGCTAATCAGAAAAATCTCTCAGTGAATCAACATTTTTTACTTAGGATAGTTGCATTTTTGGGAGATTGGTACATTTCTGTTATTGACTGCAAAAGATTGGATTTCTATTCCCATTTTCATTATTACGTTGCCAGCTGGACTGTTCACAAGAGATTTGTGACTGAATTTCTTACTGCCACATGAACTTCTTACACTGAGTGAAGCTTGGGTACTCAAATCACTACAATGTTTGGGTACTACATGAAGACTGAAAAGAATCTTTTGGATTGCATTTCTATCTATGATTTGCTGTATAAACATAATGAAAATGCACCCTTTTTTAAGCAAATTCTGACAGGTGATTAAAAATTTACAGCAATGTTCAGTGAAAAAGATCTTAGGGTAAGCAACATGAGCCAAGTTTAGCTACCCCAAAAGCAGGTCTTCATCCTAAGAAAGTCATGATGTGCAGCTGGTGGGATTGAAAAGGAATCCTGTACTATGAGCTTCTGCTAACTAACCAGTTGAATCTGAAAAGTGCTGCTCTCAACTAGACAAATTAAAAGCAGCATTTCTAGATAAATGCTCAGAATTGGCAAACAGAATAATGCCAGACCTCACATTTCTTTGGTAACCTGGCAAAAATTGTTGCAGCTTGGCTGGGATGTGTTCCCTACCTGCTATATTCACCAAACATTGCTCCTTCGGATTTTCATTTATTCAGGTTCTTGCAAAATAATCTCAATGGTAAAAATTTTAATTTGGGCAACATAAAACAATGATTTTTTTTTTTTTTTTTTGCTAAGAAACCACCAAAATTCTGGGAAGATGGAATTTTTAAGTTGAAGGAAAAAATAGAAAAAGTTTGTGCAGCAAAATGATTCTATTTTGTTGAATAATGGCCTAATTTTGTTTTGTTTTAAATTCTCTTAAAAATCATCATGAATTTTCCGTACAACCCAATACTGAAGAATATTGTAATAAGTTTGTTTCAGAAAGACATCACATCAACCAAGTCTTAATTTCTTTTTCATCAATTGTAAAAGTTTACTTTTTCTTTTAGCCTTTACTGGAGAGAATTTTATAATTGGCAGTTTCCTTTTCTAATATAAAATTCCCTTTCTATGAGAATTTGATGTGCTGCTCACATAATTGGGTTTGTAAGGGTAAATTTGAAGAAAGGTTGCTTTAATATGTGAAGAGGAGAAATTATAACTGAATTAGTAGAATTAGTGCTGAAGCAGCAAAAGCCACCAGGATGTGAGTAGATGATAGAGGTCAGAGAAGAGGAATGGGTACAGAAGAAAAATTGCTTTAAAATGTAGGATGAAGCCTACATAATAGGAAGAGTGCAGTTGTAATACTGCCTTAAAAAGTAGTAGCGTGGAGCCATAGAAAGGTAATGAATGAGGAAGCAAGGTGTTTTAAAGAAGTACAGGGTTAATTGTCTAAATTGTTTAAAAATGAAAATAACACTGACATCTCATATATATTTACCAAAATTACACAAAAATTTTTAAATACTAAAGAATAAATTTATTCAATAAAATCACCATTGGCTTCAACCATGGCTTTCAGACAATTTCAGAATCTCCTGCAACTCCTCTGGATAGTATCCTTGTTTAATTAAGTTGGTGATTGCTGTCATAATCCTTGCCTTCAGTTCAGCTTTTGTGTTACAAAGAGTTCTGTTAGTTTCTTAATGAAAACTCCACCAAACAATCAGTTTGATGAGCCACATAACAAAACACATTATCTGAATCCTGATGAATAGAGTGCAAAGCAGAATCAGGCCAGAGATAGGGCAAGAATGGTACAGCTATCTGCGTCTCCTTCACAAACATACGTGGTATCCGCGCTAACTTTAGCAGTGTAGAATCATTCCTCCAAACTAACTCACCTGATATCTTAGCCATATGTGAGACTAACCTTGACCCTTCTATCCCCTCCTCTGAGTTTTTCGTTCCTGGTTACCTTCCCCTCTTCAGGAAGGACTCCAATGTCCATATGCATGGGCTTGGTGTTTATGTCAGCAAACGCCTCCCTCATCCCTGGATCACTCTTTCATGTGCTTCCGTCTCTCACTTCTAAGCTCGATTAGCTATCTCTTCTTCCTCTACTGCTCCCCCTCCTCCTCTGACTGTTCGGTACTCGATAGCATCTCTACTAATATCGACAAGGCTATTTCTTCTCACCCATCTGCCCATATATTTGTGTATGGTGACTTTAACGCCCACTACACCAAGTGGCTGGAAAACTCTGTCACCGATCTTGCTGGGATCCACACCATGAATTTTTCAATAACCCAAACTCTTAAACAAGTGGTGGACTTCCCCACTCGTTTATCTAATAACACTAACGGAAGGGACTCTTTACTAGACCTCTGCTTCTCTTCCATCCCAGACTCTTGCACTACCAGGCAGCTCTGCCCTCTCGGAAACACTGACCACGCCATAGTTTCCGTCAACATCTCAATCCACTTTCACTCTACCCAAGAAACCCAGACCAGCAGAATATCCTACTGCTACCAGAGAGTAGACTGGGATTCGTTCCGAGACTTCCTCTGTGACGTCCCCTGGAACAACGTCTTCAGTCTTCCCATCAAAGACGGTGCATCTGATGTCTCCTCTTGGGTTAAGGTTGGCATCGATGCTTTCATCCCTGTCAGGAAATTCCGGCTTAAATCAAATTCGTCTCCCTTGTTCTCGTCTGCTTGCTCAGCCGCCATTGCCCACCGGAACCATTTCTTCTGGCTCTATCGAAGCCACTCGTCGGACCAAAACAGGCGCCTTTTCGCCTCAGCACGTAATAAGTGTAAAAAAATTCTAAACAAAGCTAAGCTGGTGTTTGCAGCCAGAATGAGGCAATGCATAGCATCCTTTAAGTTTGGCACCAAAGATTACTGGCGACTCTGCAAAAACGTGCTCAACAAGAATAAGACTTCAATACCCCCACTAATCAATGAATTTGAGGTCCTCACCTCCTCTGCGGACAAGGCTGAATGCTTTGCTCATAGATTCTCTACCAATTCAACACTGGATTCGTCAGGATACCTACTCCCAACTTCCCACCTAGAACTAAGACTCAACTGAATAACGTCAGCATTACACCCTCGCTGGGCTCCAAAACTTGACCCTTACAAAGCGAGCAGTAGTGACGGAATCCCAATCATAGTTCTGAAGAAATGTGTCCCAGAACTCTCATCTGTCCTCTCTAAACTCTATAACTTCTGCCTATCCGCTTCCTGCTTTCCTGCTTGTTGGAAGTCCTCCTCTGTAGTTCCTATATTTAAGAATACTGGTGAAACTTCGGACCCCCTAGTTACCGCCCTATCAGCCTCCTTCCAATCTTTGGTAAAATTTTCGAAGCCATTATCAACGCCGAGGTGATTCAGCATCTCATGGCCCACAGGCTTCTCTCGGATAAACAGTACAGTTTCCGCTTCACCAGGTCTACTGCTGATATGCTAACGACCATTACAGAGTATATATACCAGGCTCTCAACAAGAATGGCGAAGCATGAACCGTTGCCCTGGATATCTCCAAAGTGTTCAACAGAGTCTGGCATGCTGGCCTTTTGTGCAAACTGTGGAGCTATGGTATAACTGGACATTTGTTTGATCTAATCCAGTCATTCCTCTCTAACTGCACATTGAAGGTAGTATTAAACGGACATGCCTCGCAAAACTACCATACAAACGCTGGCGTCCCACGCTCTTTCTGATCTACATTAATGATCTCCCAGATGCCATTAGATCCCAAGTAGGCATGTACGCCGATGACACCACAATTTACTCTCACCTCAATCAAAAACCCATTGTGGGCAACAAAGCAAACCTCACTGCCAAGCTTGCAAAGGATCTCCAATCCATGGTGGACTGGGGTAGGAAGTGGCTCATGAATTTCAATGCCTCCAAAACGAAGCTGCTATCATAGACAATCGCACCTACCTCCCATCAGCATGGAACAGGCTTGCCTCCCCGAGAGTAAAACACTACGCCTCCTTGGCCTTACACTCTCGGCGGACCTCAAATGGAATGACTAAATCGAATCCATTGCTAAGTTCGCTGCTATGAAGGTCTGTTCTCTGTGCAGGGCCCAGAAATTTTTCCCGTCTGAATCTATCCTGCACGTATATAAATCTACCATCCACCCATGCATTGAATACTGCTGCCACATCTGGTCGGGTGCCCCTGCTACTCTCCTCGGGCTTCTTGACAAAATACAACGGAGAATCTGTAACGTGATCGATTCTGTCTTGGCAGACCGCCTGCAACCACTCTCTCACCAGTGTGACATGGCTTCCCTGTACCTCTTCTACAAGTACTTTCATGGCCTCTGCTCCAATGAACTTAGGTCATTGGTGCTGCCTAGGTAAGAATTTACACGAGATACTAGATTAGCAACTAGGTCCCACCCTTTTACAGTGAAACAAATAAGATGTAACCATAATTTCTACTCCAACAGCTTCTTTTCTCATGCTTCCCGCCTGTGGAAATCCCTTCCACATGCCTGCTTCCCTGACGGCTACAATCTCCAGGAGTTTAAATGTAAGGTCAATAGACACCTCCTAACACACTAACTTGCATCTATTCTCTCAAACACTCTCACCATCTAACCCTCATTCTTGGTACCCTTACCCATCTATCACCCTCCTTCTGACATTTCCTATATCTAACCATCCTTTCCCATCACTTCCCTGACCCTATGTAACCCCCCTGCGCTATAGTGGTTGTGGAATGCCTTGCTCAGGGTGAAACGATACAAATGAAAAAGGACATTTCCCTATGTTTTGTAGACTATGCCAAGGCATTTGACAAAGTAAGCCACAAAGGATAAAAATGTTCAATAACCTTGACATATTTGGGAAAGATATTAGTGTAATCAAGAACCTCTACTGGCAGCAAATCATCTGCATACAGACAGGAAATGATTTCAGCAGATATACAAAGGGCGTAAGAGAAGAACATGTCTTTTCACTGGATCTATTCAACATCAATATTCTAAGGACCCTAGAAGTTATGCCAGGTTTCATCATAGGCAGTCACAATCTGAACAATGTAAGATACGCAGATGGTACAGTGCTGATAGCAGACACGTAAAGAAAGCTACAGTCAGTTAAGTGCCATATGTGATACACGCTTGGGCGATCATGTCTCGAAAGAGACATGACTGACTGGGCAGAAGATTATCCCGCAGTAGGTTACCATTGCTTTCTGCAGTAGACTGGTTGCCGACCAAGGCTATAGAACCTAATCTGTCCTGTTATTTAACCCATAACTGGAAGGAAGAGACGGATTGATACCTTTCCCAAGGGTATTTGTAAGTGAATGCAATGAATTCAGCTGGAATTCAAATTCGGCTCCCCGATTTCTCGTTCCGAGCTGATATTTAATGCACCACAATGCACATCCTCTACAAGAAAGCTACAAGATCTCCTAAAGAAAAGTAGATGAAGAAAGTCAAAAGAAAAGACTACAAGTAAACTACAAGAAAACAGAATGTGTGGTAATCAGCAAACAGCAGTGCCTAAAATTCCACTTAGAGGTTGGGGATACTAAAATCAAGCAAGTTCAAAAATTTAAGTACTTGAGAAGTGTTCTAACAGAAGACGGAAAGTGCGATACAGAGATCCGAAGGCGAATTGGCATGGTGAAGGATGTATTCCAGAATCTGAGTCAAGTATTAAAAGACAGGAAAATTTTGCTAGAAACATACAAGAGAGTACTGGATTGCTTTGTGATGTCTGTTCTTCAATATGGCAGTGAATGCTGTACAATATCATCAAAGATGAAGGAAAAACTGGAAGCAATGAAAATGTGATTCTACAGAAGGATGCTGCAGATATCATGGATTGAACACATGAGTAATGATGAGGTTTTGGAAAGGATGGAAAAACATCAGGAAAAGACAGCTAAAGTTCCTGGGACATGTAATGAGGAAGGAGTATATGTTAAATAAATCCACTGAGAAGATGCATCCATGTCTTATTTCTTTTTTTGCATATTTAATCAGTTTTTTTTTCTATGCAGGTGGTTTGTTCCCAGTAAATGCTATGATTATTCTCTTTCCCATATAAATCTAGTTGTTCTAGCAGTTCAAATAGGATTTTGAGTTGTACCTTATTGAATGCTTTTGATGAAACAGGTATAGTTTGTTTTTTTTGCATTTGTATTGCTTGTTCTGATAGCATTCTGATCATAAAGATCGCATTTCTTGTCCCAGTATCTTGAACAAAGTTAGACTGTTCTTGCCCTATTTTTTCTCTAATTTGCCTCCAGTCTCTATTCATTAACATTCTCATTACAGATCTTATTGAGCCCACATACAAAAGTTTGCTTTCATTTGCACCTGGTTTCTTTAGCATCGCTATAAAGACAGGTTTACTGAGGCCTTTCAATATATTGCTCTGTCATATATTTTATCTATTTCAGTAATCTGATATGAATGCCTCGTATGTTTATGTTCCACAGTATTTCTATCTCTGTACACTTTTCATTGAGTCATATATTGTTTGCCTATTTCTATATATTGTACCATTCCTTTGCCATTTTTTGCTGTCTCTTTTTCATCAGCTCAAAAATTTAAACTGTCATCTACCTTCTTTGTGTGTGTGTGTGTGTGTGTGTGTGTGTGTGTGTGGATTGAGTAGCCATGATCAAATGCAGAATAAAAATTTATATTTGAAATGTTTGCATATGTTGTGTTCATATTCATTACTCCCCAGAGAAGGGGTAGGGGAGGTAAATATGATGTACTCGTCTATTAGACATGGTGGGGGGGGGGGGTGATTTCAATCTTATTAGGAATGACCACAAAGTACTTGCCCATCCTCTTTTATAGGCAAAAGCACACAAATGAATGCTGGGATTTTTAGTTTTGCTGTTAATGGAATAACATTCTGGTTGTTAAACATATACTTCAGTCTATCAGTGCATTTAAAATATGCAGTTTTCACAGCAATCTGGTGGACAAATTATGTTGAATAGCTAATGGCATTAAAGTTCTTACAGATGATAAACGTCTGCCTGGTATTTCTGCACTAGGATTATTTCTTGTATTATTGCTTGGACTTAATTGTGTAGTTTTACTTTCTTGTTTCTCCTCCCCACAAATAGTTGGGAAATATTGCATCATTTTCTTCAAAGTAAAGAATTGTCAGATGTAGGATTTTCAAAGTTTTCAATAAATTTTACACACCTAACTCTTCTGACGTTCTTAGTTTCAGGCATATATATTAAATAGGCTTGATTTATTGTAGCCTATGAAAATTGCTTTTTCACCTTTAGAGTTTAAATTCTTTTTCTCTTGTATGTAGGCATAACAAATTGTGCCAAATGTATGCATATTTGTGAGATTAGATTTGTGACCTGTGAACATTCCAGTTTCTTTTTTTAGTTCTTTCACTGTAATACTGATTTTTTTTTTTTTTTAATATATGTGGCAGTTATAATAGCATATGACCATAAAAAATTTGGTAGCTTCGATTCTATTAATAGACATCTACCCATTTTAAATAGAGATTGCCAAAATTGTTCTGCAGTACCATTTTGGTATGCAGTGTATGGAGCAGATTTCTCATTCTTAATTTGATGATTTATTAAGAGTCTCAAAGTTTTCATAAGTGAATTTTGTGCTGTTATCAATTCTTTGATATTTTATAGACCTTTACAAAGCAATGTCAGCCAAATACTTCCTTGTGGTGATAAATGTATCACATTTTGGTTTCAGAAAATTAACCATAATTAGACCAGAATAATCGTTCATGAAACAAAGTGTATATTTGAAGCCATTCAAAGATCTCAGTTCACTTGGGCCAACTAGATCACAATGAACAAGCTCTAATATTTTAGTTGCCCTTTTGTCAGGTAACTTGTTTTTATACTGTACCATTTTTGCCTTGGATACATATTTTGCAGTCTAAATTTGATTATAGACAATTTTCGTGCATTCTACAACTTGTATCTGTATAATGTCTTTCAGATTGCAATGTTCAAGAATTTATGCCATTGTTTTAGACTACACATAGCAATTTTAGATCTTACTGCAGTATTTAAATAGTATAATTGTCCATTTCTTTTTATGTCAAATTTTACACCATTAGTATAGATAAGTTCCGAGTAATTACCACCAAATCTTACAGAAGCCTCTTTTTCAGTAGTCTTGTACTGAGAATATACTTTGAATGTAGAAATGTATAGAACATATGTTAAAATACAATCTTGCATATTTCCTTCTGTGTTGGTTATAGTTACTGTGACATCGCCTCTTTTTAAAGCAATATTACTGGTTTAACTGCCATCAGCCAATTCAATATGATGCTTTTCTGAATTAAAATCATTATTAAAAGTAATTCAGATTCATCTATAATAACATGCATGATAGCTCCACAATCAAAAAGTAAACTATTTTTATTTGAAACGGTATCTAGTCCAATTGAAAACAAAAATGATTGTTCATTATCTGAAACATGTTCCACATTTTTCACAAAATGAGTTTTCTCTGTATTTTTATATCCATCACAAAATGAGTTTTCTTGGTATTTTTATGTCTAGGTTTGTGACAAGTATAGCAAATATTTTTGTTTGGTGAATTGGAATTATGGTGTTTTGAGGTGGGGGTATTATTTACTAAGTAAATTTACTAAGTAATTCCAAAATTTACTTCGGCAATCAAGGCTTTTATGTTCAAGTTTACCACAAGTAAATCAGGTAAGAACCTTATTGTGCGACTTTGGTCTTGGCATTCGGAGAGTCATTGTTATTTTCATTGCTATTTTTCTCAATTATCTTTTCAGTTTCTTCAACAGCTTTGCAATGCTATTTTAATTCACTAAACATTAGTAGCTTGTTTTTCTGAGTTGTAAATGATTTGAAATCAGACAGGAGGTCATTTAGGACCATAGCTACTAGCAAACTATTGCTAATTATCTCCCCCGAAAATTTTAATAAAGTGTCAGCATTTTCAGCACTAATAATATAATCAGTAATAGCTTTGGCAATTGCTTTGTGTAGGGAAGTTAATTCAGTATACAAGGAAATTATTTTGATTTTCCTTTTGATAAAAAATGCTGTCTCAAAATTAATATCACTTTTCTGCCATCATCAGGAGCTTTTCTCATATAAGAGACTGTGATCATCGAGAAATTGGATTAATTTTGCAAACATGTTTGCATTCTTTTCACATTACTCTTCATCATTAGGACAATCAAATGGTGCCAAGATTTTGTGTAATTTTTTTTATTCACATATTACCTAAAAATTTTACCTCCCATAGGTCCTGGGTATTAATGGTATATTGCATCCAGCTGCAAGGCCTCTGATTTCAAGGTTGTGAGGATCATGGAACCACCTCTTAATTGCTATGTTTCCCAGGTCCACCCTAACCCATGGTGGTACCACCTGTTAAGGGTCCCAGCTATGGACAAATAGTTAACCCCTACAAACAAGGGTCAAAACACTATGAAAGTATAAAAAACTTTTATGAAATATATACATAAAAAATTTTGAAGGAGAAATATTACCAACAAAACGTTCTTGAAAGAAAAGTGTTACCAACAAAAACACATTTTTAAGGAAAAGTGTTGCCAACAAAAACTACGTTTTTTGAAGGAAAAGTTTGGACAAGCGAATGTAGTGTTCTGTCTTCTAGACGAGGCATTTTTATTCACTAAGAGAAAAAATAAAAATTACGGCATGCATTTGTGTGCTTTTTTTTTTTTTTTTTTTTTTTTTTGCCTATAAAAGGGGAAAGTGTGTTCTGCAGTTATTCCTAACTAGCAGTATAGCCCGGCATTGCTCGGGTGTAATGAAAGCTTTAAAACTAATCCATGGTCCTGGAGCTCAGACTCTTTGGACATTGGCACAAAAGACTAAAAAGCTTCCAGTTTTTTTTTTGTCGCAAACTGAATTTTGAAGGCTAAATAAGTCTTCTGAGTAAATGGTATCATGGCTGAGACTAAGAACTACAATTATACCTACTTAGAGCCAAACCCGAAGCAAAAACTAAAATAAAATGACTGAAAAAATACAGATATACAGGCAGATAAACAGGCACACACACAAACATCTTTTTTTTATATATATATATATATATATATATTATCGATTTCTGCACTATTGTAAGAACTGCAACCTTGAATCTTCTGAATATCGTTTCTTATGTCTTTGTCTATGAGTGTATCAAATTTGATTAAAATCAAACCACTCCTTCTAGAACCCGATTTTTCGATTACCGATTTTCAATATTTATCGGGAGTACCTTGACACAAAACCTAGTTAAGAACACTCACAGACGCTTATAGTACAACTGTGTGAATTTTCAAGAAAATCAGTTCAGCCGTTTCGGAGTCTGTAGGTAATGGATACACACACACACACAAAGTTCTATTTATAAATAAGTTTATATAAGATTGAAATCAACAACTTGTCTGTCCCTTTCTTTGCCAATTTCATTGAACCTCACTTAAGATGTTCTTTGCCAATGTCATTTTAACCTCATTTAAGATGTTTTACTTTGAATTCCCAACTTTTTCTAAACTCTTAGATTTGCTCTTTACTCTGTCAGCAGTCATCTCTTTGCAAATTAAATTTTCCTGGCGTTTCTTGTATTACTGTTTAGGTATTGCTTTGAATTTTTTAATTTCTGTAGTTTTAGCCTGAGTTCGTATATGGCTGGTAAGTGGTCACTCCCACAGTTTTAGAGCATATAATTGTATTTCTGAATCTTCTATTGATTGTTGAGAGTAGTCTGTCAGGTTCTTTGTGTACCTTCCTGGGTTTTTCAATGTCCACAATCATCTTGGATGTTCTTACTTAGTGGTAATTACTTGATCATTTGCTATGCACTATCAAACCCATTTTTCTTTGTGCTTATTTCATGTCCAAGTCTTGTCTCTCTGCTACTTTTTGTATTTGCAACACTTATGGTGATGACAATTTGTAGCAATTTTTACTAACTCTTTTCGTATGCTATGAAACTTATATAATTCTTCTTTTATACTTTATGGTGTTTATATGTATGCTATTATGTTAACTATATTAAAGGCTTTCTTTTTCATTTTCACTAGAACAACTCTGACAGTTGCCAGTATTTCAAAATGTATTTCCTCATTTGTTCCTACTCCGCTTTCATTTGCCTCTCCACCAATTATTTATCCATTTAATTTGACATACTACCAGAAATAATATTATTCACAGTTTAGTCTTACGCTGTTTGTAAAAAGGAGATAAGAAAATATAATGTTTGAACTGCAGAAGTTGCTTTGTGGTTTTTACTGTCACCACTGTACATTTTGATCCTAAACCTATTCCTTTTTCAGTTGGTATTATGGCATTATCAATCTTCAACTTTTTAAAATTTCTTTTGCTAATTCCTTCTTCTTAGTTCTTTAAAGTCTTTCCAACTTTCTGGTTTTAAAATGTTATTTGGGACCACATGTTATGTCCACTATATTCACTTTCTTTGACAAGTTTTATTGATATTTATGGTATGATTCATTTTTTGCAAAATTTTTATTTATATTTCATTGTATCCATTTTGTAACTGATGTCAATTATTTAAATTCAACAAAAAATCTACAAAGTAAAAGGCTAAAATATTTTAAATGCCACTGATTGTTCTAAATTCTAATGAACTTGAAAAAAAGTTAGATTTTTAAGGACTTTGTATATTTATATTTATATATGTGATACATGTCAGCACCTCTTCAATACCATGTCTCTTTTACCACTATTTCTTTCAGGTTTTATGTAGAAACTATCGCTCAACTTCGGGATAAACCAGCAATTGAATTATTCTACTTCAATGCAAAACAAGCTATATATAAGGTAAGTGAGATCAAATAATTTGAAGACATTACGAATGAAGTAGGTTGAAGATAAAAGTTTTCATCAATATTCTTTCAGACTACCAATGTCTGTTTATAGCTCTTAAGATTTATCTTTTGTTTGTTTTTTTTGTTTTTTGTATTTTTTTTTTTTTGTAATGTTAGTTTTTATAACCTAAATTGATTTTTGTCATCAATGCTAGATTTTTTTTAAATGAATACAAATGGTAGGTGAACAATTGACAAGAATTGGATTTATTGAATATACTTTAACTTCAAAGATTTTCTCATTAATTTTCTTTTTTGACTATATCAATACATGATTTTACCATAATTGAAAATATATTGAGTTTTAGCATAAAATCTATTTTCAAATGTAAACAACTCAAAATGTTTAAAATTTAATTTAGTTTTATATTTGTTAGTTCCTCTATCTCTTAATGGCTAAAAAGGTCAGTGCTTTCTTGTATGCTTTTTATGGCTCATACTAAAATTCTCAAAGTTTATCAGGTTGCATGCTGAAATATTCTGTTCTGCCTGAAATATCAACTAAACTGAAATCGGTCATCAATTTGAACAGTTCTTTAAAGGTAAAAGGCACCTTTTGTACCTGTTCACCAAAAATATTCTATATTCCTGTTTTTTTTTAAACAAGTTTGCAAAGCTTGTCCCAGTTTGTTCTGTGACTGTGTAATTGCTTTGTGGAACAAGTGTCAGAAGTCATTTCAATGCAAAGAGGAGACATGAAAGTTGGTGTCTTTTATTCACACATGCAAAGCTTCTATTTGATTATTGTCTGCACAGGAAATTCATTTATAGATGAGATTTCTGACTCAGACTAACAAATGCACTCTTTCTATCTCCTGTGATTGTCACATGGCTTTTAGCCTTTCTGTCTGCCTTCTACTTTACCTGCCATGACAATATAAAAAGTCAGCATACTTCCACCCAGTCACCCTTAATCCTTGCTAGATGTTAGCCAATTAAATACGACTATTCAATAACTTCTTTTTTTACTTTCATTTTCATAACTTGTCATCAAGATCATATTTTTTTTTTATGTTGACTTTCTATGAAAATGCTTCATTTTATTATTTTCTGTTCCCAATACATTTTGTTTCATGAGATTGCACTTGTCATTGAAAAATCATATAAAAAAATTAAAAAATAGAAAATCTTAAAGGGAGTTCCTAATGTGATTGGCCAGGAGTAAGACCAAGAAATAACATGTAAGCATTTTTCAATCAGTATTGAAATGTTCATTTCTCTTATCATTCAAAATCTAATCTTTTCCTACAATTGATTAGACTATCACATCAGGATATTTGGATTTTTTTCAATGATGAATGATTCTAAAAAATTTTTATTCATAAATTGGAGTTTTTCATGTCAATCTTGAAAACATGACTGATGTCTAAATAATAGCTTGTAAGATGAAACATGTTCAGTAAAATGTATTGATCAAAGAAAAAGAATTTGAAACACGACTCATTATATTCAGTTTTAGTAGATCACTTTACAATTTAGGTACCTCCACTTTTTTGTGATACCTATGTTTTAAAATGAATTTTTATAAATAAAAAATATTTCTTGAAGCTTTAATTTTAGCTTTAATTGAAAGCTAAAAAATTAAATATATTATTTCCAGTAAGCAAAATACTTTGAAGTGCATTTTCAAACAGAAATTATATTGATTAGAATCAAATTTTTTAAATTTTTTTCTAAAATAGCTGATTAGCACCCTTTTTAGCTGTCTTTCATTATAATGTAATTTTCTTTATCAAAAATCTTCAAGTTTAAAAAAAAAAAACATGCAGAAAAATGAATTTTTAAAACAAAGAGTAGCAATGATTTACATATCTTTCAATGCCCATCAAAAACTGATAAGGTGTACATATTTATTGCTGTCCTAGGGAGACTTTATTTGTTAAAACATAATTTCAGAAAATGACAGGTGAATGCTTTTTTTTTATATAATTTTTGAGTACACTGTAATCTTAAAAATGTTGGAAATATTCTCTGTAATCTAATTTTAGGAATGTTGACTTGAAATTTATTATAGTCTTATTTTCTGATGATGCTGTGTATAATTACCTATACTTTCAAAATGGGCAATTTTATACACATTAAAAAAATTATTTTTAAAATCTTGCTGCATGATGATATGCATTAAGCTTTTCAATTTTCACTTAGTAAATATAGTAATAACTTAATGACTTAATGTGGACAAAGTTTTGAAGAATTTTTAAAAGACTTTTGAAACTCTATTAAAAACGATTTTTGTGAAAATTCATTATTAGTTGAAAAAAATTTTTCTCTTAAGACTATAATATATCTAAATCTAAACTTATTTATAAATGGAACTTTGTTTGTGTGTGTTCGTTACCTATAGACTCCGAAACGGCTGAACCAATTTTCTTGAAAATTTACACAGTTGTACTATAAGCATCTGCGAGTGTTCTTAGCTAGGTTTTGTGTCGAGGTACCCCCCGATAAATATAAAAAATCAACAATAGAAAAAATTGGGTTCTAGAAGGAGTGGTCCAATTTTAATCAAATTTGATACACACACAGACAAAGACATAAGAAACGATATTCAGAAGTTTCAAGGTTGCAGTTCTTACAATAGTGCAGAAAATTTGACTTACATCCATTCATAATTCTTTCAGTCTATGGTTTTGCTTTAACTGGAAACAACTATTGCTTTTTAGTCTTTCGTGCCAACGTCCAAAGAGTCTGAGCTCCAAGACCATGGATTAGTTTTATTACACTCGAGCAACGCTGGGCTATCCTGTTAGTTATTTATAAAAGCAATTAAAAGTTTATCTAATTAAATGTCATAGTTTTATTGCAACTTTTATTTCACTATTCAGAACAGATTTTCAAAAAAGGAGCAATTGTTTGAAAAACAATGGATCATTTACATTCTGCAAGGACTTCTGCATGAAACTAATAAAACAAAGTTTGCAGATAGTTTAATTTCTAGAAATTTCATGAAAGAAAGTTAGAAGTGAGAGGTAACAGATGTAAAAAAAATATATATTTTTACCAAGATTCTCTAAAAATAATAATTTCAAAAATAATTTCATTCATTTGTGAGTAAGTCCTGAAACTTTCATTAAAATCAAACAATTATTTGATTTTTTTTCAAGAATTTCCAAATTAATGTGTTTTCACCGAAAACAAAGGTGCTAAAATTCTTGTCAACTCTGGTACACTGCTGACAAAAAAAAAAAAAAAAATTTAACCAAAATTTTGAATGGATTAGAAAACATTAAAAATCATTTAAAACAAAATAATAAACTTAATAATAACAGAAACATTTTGACAATAAAACTTTGTTTTTATTAAGTTTGGGCCTTTTTCTACTCTATGCTGTTTTTTAGTGAAAAAGTAGAAGTATCTAGTTTACATGTATAAAATATTTTTAAAAGATTTATATTTTTGATAAACTATTTTCCTTGCTACATTTATTTTTACTGTAAAAGCAACCATTTATGTCAATTTAGATTGCATTATTTAAATATTTGAGGAAAAAATAGAATTATCAAATGTTTTTCTGTTTTTTTTTTTTATCAATTCACCCCCAAACAAGGCAATGAAGCTACTATGATGCAAGGAGGTATTAAGTGTTAGAGAATATAAGAAAAAATATTAAGAACAATAAAAAAAAAACCAAGATAACATTTGACATTGCATTTAAATTTTTGATGATCAAAGTTGACTGGGAAGCAAGAAGCTAGAAGAGAGTTCCACAAGTGAGAAGTATGATGGAAAAAAACTTTTAGCATAGAAGTTACAGTTACAGCACAAAGAAGATATGGGACAGTGGTGCTAAAGTGGCTGAGGCTGAGATATCAAGTCAAGACCGATGACATTGCAAATACTTGATAATAATTAATCAAGAATATCTAAATATACAGAAAGAGCACCAGACCAGATATGGCAGCAATATTCAAAGCAAGGACAAATTGTAGATTGATTCTGGTGAGAAAAATTGTCTGGCACAACATAGTGAATCAACTTTCCTAGTAGCAGACTTAACAATTGATTCAATATAATCTTTCAACTTCATCAACAAAAAACATTAGTCTGAGAAGGTGCAATAAGTCACTCTCTTGGAGATTAGCATCAACCATGCTGATGGAAGGTAAATAGGGTTTTCTTTGATGATTAAACAAGAGCAATTTCATTTTGGATATATTAAAATTAACAAACTACTCCTTGTCCCATTTGACAACAGATTGTAGGTCATGTTTGAGATCAGTTACTAATTTGACTTTATCAAACCAACCAGATTGCTATTAAGACAGGAGTAAATAGTTGTTATCAGCATAGATACAAGTAGCATCAAGGTCACTTATGAAAATTAGGAACAATATAGGATCAAGAATAGTTCCCTAAGGAACACCTGCATTACTGCAGAATGTTTTAGAAAACTAGCTATTCAAGATAACTTTCATTCCATGATTTAAATCAGTTCAAAAATTGAAGAAGACCAGTACATATTTTTAGTGTTTCCAAATAAGATTCTGAAAATTAAATAATTTAATTAGTTGTAATAAAGCACATCTTATTTTTAATAAAAAAGCATAAAACTAAAAAAACAAGTAAAGCTGAAAACTAATTGTTGTTGAAATACAAAATTATCATAGTTTTTGTCTAAAATCAAAATGCAGTATCTGCTAAATAATCCTCTAGAAGCATGAAAATAACCCTTTGAAAAATACATCGAAGTAGCATTTTTGCTGACATGTGGAAGTGGAATGAATATAGTCAGCTGCTAAGTCTGCAGTGAGGAATGTTGATTCACTGTATCTAATTAAACAATTTTTTTCACCGGAATCTATTTTACATATTTATAAGTCTAACTTGTCCTTGCTTTAAATATTGCTGCCACATCTGGTTTGGAACTCCTGCTATATATTTAGATATTCTTGATAAAATCCAAAGAAAAACTGCAATATTATTGGTTCTGAGTTGGTATCTCAGTTTCAGTCACTTTTCCACCTCTGTCATGTAGCATACTTATGCCTTTTCTATAAATACTTTCATGATAATTGTCTTAATGAACTTCCCTCTGTAGTATCTAATCTAAGTACAGTAAGATTGGCAGCAAGATCTTATCACTTTACAATGGAAATGGCTAGATGTAATAGTAAGTTCTATGCTAACAATTTTTTCTATTGCACTTCTTGTTTGTGGAACTCTCTTCTGGCTTCTTGCTTCCCAGTCATTTTCAAAAAGTGAAATGCAATATCAAACGTTATCTACTGTCTTATTAATTCCAGTTCTTCTATTGTTCTCTCTCCTTAATAATATATTTTTCTCATATTTTCTAACACCTAGTAACTCCTTGTTTCTTAGTGGCTTTATTGCCTTGGATGGGATGAATTCATTAAAGTTGATGGTGTATAGTGGGTTGCAAAGTTGATCCTCTCTTCAGCCTTACAACAATTCTTTCTTGACTAATATTTAGAAACCCCAATTTGTTTCAATAATAGCTTGCAGTCACTTATAGTAGTAGTAATGAGATTCAATTTGCTCTTAATTTAACCACAATAGCTTTATGTATACTTTGAATACTGTCATTTACTAAATGTTACCTAAACACTCAGTATGACTACTGTTAGAAGTGATAAATTGGTTATTTTACTGATTATTTTTTTATTTTGCTGAATTCTGTTCCAACCATTAGATGAAGTGAATGAAACAGATTCAGCTAGCCATAAATGCTTCTGTTGCTTCCTGAAATTGCATAAAAATAGGTTATTTCTGGAAAATCACTGGTAAGCCTATTGATTTCTAGAATGTTTGAAAAATCATTAACTGAGGTTGTAGAAGTGAATTAAAATTTTTCATATGTCTAGGAGGGAATCAACTGAGAGAGAAGTGAAATTATTTTCTGTAAATTATTTAATTATACTTGAAAAATATTCCATCTGTAGAAAATGAACTGCACTCTTAGTGAAAATTCTTTCAGTGCACAAAAATATTATATTTGAGAGCTTTTCTTTAGGCATTTAGAGAAGCCAGGATCTAAGCTGAATTATAAATGGACTTAATTTTTGGCCTTAATCACATAGATTATTTTTTTTATTAAATAGCAGTGTACTTCTATATATTATTATTTTTAGCATGCAGCTAAGACAAATCACATGCATTAGAGAACTTGTCATATATATATATATATATATATATATATATATATAAAATTATGAAAATTTAATGCATAAGTCTTTTACTTTGTAATTATTTAAGTATTTTTTAAAAGTTACTGCAAAGCACAATTCTTGAGGTTTTCCCTAAAAGGAAACATTGGGAAAGGACAGATTTCTTGTCATGCAATTTGTAAATAGTCTTGTTTGTTTTGCAAATTACTTGTATTGTAATGCATTACTACTGTTACTAATTATTTTGCAATGAGAACTTGTGTTGCATCTGAAATTTGTTGTGGGGGGTTGTGATTGTTGTTATTTGTTTACTAGCTTTGCACAATCTTATTTTTATCACAACACTTTGTACTGATTCTTTGGCTGCTTGCACAAACAGTATAAAATAGTAGCTTCTGACAAGACTTGAATTAGCATCTCACTACTCCAATAACTTTCTTTTCATAAACATTGCCTTAACCACTTCAATCAAGTAAGCCTCAATAATTAAGCGGAACATAAATATATAGTCATTCTGCTATTCACTTCTCTATATCAAATGTTATTTTTACCATCTAGCAGTAATATGTCTTTTCCTTTTTTTTTCTTTGCTGTTCAGAGACTTTGAACACCTTTATAAAAACAATCATGTCTTTAGAAAATTAAGTTACAAATAGTATGAAAGAAAATTTGGCACCAATGTTCAGTAGTTGGTAAAAATACATTATTTTGTGAGTTGGGCAAAATTGTATGGGTAAAAGATTTTATTGATTGATTTGAAGAAATAAAATGAATTCAGGTAAAGAATATTGAGAAACTTGACTCAAGTGAATTGATTTGTTATACACTACCTAATTTCTCTGCTTTCTTGAACATCTATATCAAATGTATTTAAATGTCTAGTCACATTTTGGATACATAAAATTGAAAACATTCAAGGTCTTTTAATCAAGTAATCGCAATCTTCTTTTATTTGGCAACAATCATAAAAACAATATTGACAAAACACAAGTGAAAAACATTTGACGTTTCACTGGTCTCAAATTAAACCGAATAGCAAAACATTACATTCCTTTTCCTTTTATTTCATTGTCACAAATTGATCTTGCATCTTTTTAACATTTAAATACTGAAAAGAAAAAATCTATTTCGTCCTAAATTGCAATCTGAAATCAGAAAGATTGCTATTTAATTTTTGGAAGCAGCCATCATAAAATGTAAGACTTTTACTTTTCTTTTAGAAACACTTAGAATTTATTTCCTTACCAAAATTATTTAAATAAGTTTTCTTTCTAAATATTTTGCATTGGTGCGACACATTTTACAAATAACATTTTTGTGGCATATTTTTTTCTTAAGTCATGCAGAATGTACATAAAAAGAAATAGTTCAATGAATAATTTAGATGATAAGTAATGGGTAATTAATGTGTTATGACATACCAGTTGGAAATTTTGGCATTGTTATTGAATTATGGGAAATTGAACTTTTGTCAATTTCTAAATCTTAATTCTCACTTAACTTCATTCTTGATAAAAAATGAAAAACCTATATGGTAAGGTGAATTGGAATTGAATGGTTGAAAATATGAATGCATTTACATCTCTTATATATCTTATATCTCTCTTGAATTCCACAACACTATCAGAAATATACAGACTTTGAAACAAATATCAGAATGCTTATGTAGGTGTTAATTTTTGCATGTCTTTTTTTTTTTCTTCAGGGTCAGATTGAATGTGACAGTGAGACTGTATTTGAACTCGCTGCTCATGTTTTGCAAATAACATATGGAAATTTTACAACGTGAGTTTCATATTTCTTTTCAAAACTGATATTTTTTTCTTTTAATAGTTTTTTCTAAAAATCATTTATACTGATCTTTTTGTCTGTATAACATAACAGTTTTATGGTATAGTGCATTTATAGAGTAAGAATGCTCAGGATAGAACATATTTAAACATGTAAACATAAGCAATGTAGACACAAATTATCACTGGATAGTTACAGTTTGATTCATACTTAAATGCATGTTAATATACAATAGAATAAGGAACAAATAGCAAATGTTTGTAAATTTAACATTTTTGCTTTTATTTAAGATCAAAAAATGAAATATGATATTCTTTATAATTGTATTAACAGGCAAATACATATAAGGTCTGCTTAACAAACAATACAATAAAAAATACTAGAATTTTTCTTTTTTCATCCGTATTTCATTTTCTGATGCAGCTTAAATAAAAGTTAAATTTGTTAAATTTATGTGCCTGTTTGTTCTTTATCCTAGCATTCTGTCAGATCCTGATCCATGTTTAATCCCAGATCACACACACAGATGCACATATATTAATAAATATACATATTAACCTGTGTTTTACACACAACTTCAAGTTTCATGCATTTTTCAGCAATCATTGTGTGCTTATATATATATATATATATATATATATATATATATAAAATTCCTAACAGTCCCAAAAATGCTAGGATGTAGTCAAAATCTTGTCTACAATATTAGCAGCATCCACTTCTTTATACTTAGCTGTTTGAACAATAATAGAACATGAACCTTAGACAGTTTATTCAATTTTTATTCCAATGTACATCTTATTTGAAAACTGGGAAAATATAATAAAAATTAATCGGACTATTTTTATTAGTAGAAATTAACAAACCTTGTTTAACTGGATACTTACTGCTAAAAAGAAAAGAAACCTTTATTTTTATATATATATATATATATATATATATATATATATATATATATTAATTCAGATACTTCAATCCAAGGGAAAAAAGCAGGAAGGTAAATTCAGGACTTACTTTTGAACTTTAGGAGGGAATTTATAAACAAGTGCCGCCATAGGGCGGATTTTAAAATTTAACTTCTAATTTTTAATTTTTAAATTCTAAATTTTTCTATAATTTTTTTAATATTTTAAAAAAAAAAATTTAATTTTTTTTTTTTTTTTTTTTTTTTTTTTATGTGTATGTTTGTGTGTGGATGTGCATATTTGTATATATATGTATTTATGTATGTGGGCTATATGTAATTTTGAAAAAAATTTTTTAGCTATTTAAATGCTCCTTTTCATAATATTCATTAATATGTATGTGTGTGAGTGCATATGGAATATATATATATATATATATATGTGTGTGTGTGTGCGTGTGTGTGTGTGTATATGTGTGCATGTATGTGTACACATGTATATTATGTGTATATGAATTTTTTGTATATAGGTGTGTACACACATATATGTGTGTATGCGCATGTATATGTATATAAGTGTGTAATAAATTGAATGTGTGTGTATGTATATATGTATTCTTATTCATAGAATTGTGTGTGTGTATATATATATATATATGTATGTATGTGTGCACTTCTATCGGTATGTATATAATAATTGTAATTAATTTTTTTTTTTTTTTTTTTTTTTTACCTAGTGTTGTCTTTATTTAGTTTAATTTCAAATGACCTAATTTTTTTAAAAATAATTTTATTTTAAATCCTATATCTTTTTATTCCCTTTTATTAATAATTATGCCTTTTTAAGTAAAGGCCTTTTTCTAATACTTTAACGTTTTGGGGAAATTAGGTTTTTGAATTTGTCCAGCGTCTGTAATATTTTAAAAAACTTTTTTCTTTAGTTTCTTTCTTTTTCCCTCCCTTCCTTCTTTTATCTCTCTTACCACCTTTTTTCCGTGTTGCTTAAACTTACGTCGATTTAACACGGCTGTCTGTTAATTTTTAGTTACATTCTCCCTTTTTTTTGCGAACCCAGACGATGTCAATTTTTTTTCTTTTCTTATTTATTTGATTTTATTCTATCTTTTTCTTTTTCTTTTCTTTTTCTTTTTCGTTTTCGTTTTCGTTTTCGTTTTCTTTTCGTTTTCTTTTCGTTTTCTTTTTCGTTTTCTTTTCGTTTTCTTTTCGTTTTCTTTTCGTTTTCTTTTCGTTTTCTTTTCGTTTTCTTTTCGTTTTCTTTTCGTTTTCTTTTCGTTTTCTTTTCGTTTTCTTTTTCGTTTTCTTTTCGTTTTCTTTTCGTTTTCTTTTTCGTTTTCTTTTCGTTTTCTTTTCGTTTTCTTTTCGTTTTCTTTTCGTTTTCTTTTCGTTTTCTTTTCGTTTTCTTTTCGTTTTCTTTTTCGTTTTCTTTTCGTTTTCTTTTCGTTTTCTTTTTCGTTTTCTTTTTCGTTTTCTTTTTCGTTTTCTTTTATTATTTATTTTTATTTTATTTTATTTTATTATTTATTTTTTAATTTCTTTGCAATCTATTTAAAAAGGAAAAGTAGACTAATTTTTCTCCAGTTTCTGAAAGGTTTTTTCTTTTGCTGAGGTGATGTGTCGTCCCCCGTGGGGATCTTCATATCGAAATGGCCATTCAGCATCTTTGAATTAATCCTTTTTTAATATATATATATATATATATATATATATTTTTTTTTTTTTTTTCCATTTATAAACGAGTTATTTTGCTACCTTGGTTTCCACCATGAGTGGTTTCTTCAGGCGATTTTTAATAACTGATTTTACCTTTTACCATTTTTCTTTTTAAAAACGCTCTTGTAATGGTGTTTTATTTGAACGTTCACGTGGCAGAGAATTTATAAATGTGCATTGTTTAAATTCAAATGAATTATGACGTTTTCATCTATGTTTGTATGAACCTAATATGTATTTCATTATTTCTTAATGCATCCACACTAAGAAATACCTATTAGGTTCATACAAACATGGATGAAAACGTCATAATTCATTTGAATTTAAGCATACACATTCATAAATTCTATGCCACGTGAACGTTCAAATAAAACACTGTTACAAGAGCGTTCTTAAAAAGAAGAACGGTAAAAAGTAAAATCACTTATTAAAAATCACCTGAAGAAACCACTCATGGTGGAAACCAAGGTAGCAAAATAATTCGTTTATAAATGAAAAATATTCAAAAAGTTCTACAATATAATTGTATAGAACACTTTTTAATACAAATGTGTACTGGTCTAACCCTATTAGGACCAAAAACTAAATATTAAACAATTAATATATATATATATATATATATATATATATAATTATGTCAAGTCCACAAATGGCAAGGATAATCCAACAAGATCTACTTAATATATTAAGTCCCAGATCTGAGATTGAGAGCTCAGTGGATATTATCTAGAGCAATATATCTATAAAGGAAAATTCAACACATCATTTAAAGTGGTTATAAATCATAGTTAATTTCTAGGAACTAAATTAGTTCATTTTTTCAGACCATACTATATCCGTTCCATTTGGTACAAATATTCTGGGAAAACATTTGTACTGAATGGAACAAATATAGTGTGGTCTGAAGAAGTTAATTATAATTTATAACCACTTTAAATGATATGCTAAGTTTTCCTTTATTTTGTGTGTATGTGTATATATATATATATATATATGTGTGTGTGTGTGTGTGGTTTAAACTAATGGATTTCACATCTTAATATCTACTTTTTAAATTTTTTATAAAGTGCTCAATACAGATGTAGAGCATTTATAGATTTATTGTTAATTAAACTCAAAAGTTATCAAGTTTTGGTGTTCAATGCACTATTATGAGGCAATGAAATGTGATTCAGTTACAGGGTCTGAACAACATTTCACTACCTACTGATGGTGAATTGAGTACTGAAACTTGACAGCTTTTGTGTTGCAGTATGCTATATACAGTGACACGCGTAAGTATTGGATATATGTTATTTTCTGTTATAACTCTAGTTTATGTTCGCCATTTTGCCTGATATTTGGTAAGTAATGTCTTGTAAAGTTGTTTTAGTTGGATGTGGAAGGAAAATTAAAAACTCTTGGTTGAATCCAGTTTTTTTTATCAAAGTTCAAAATTACCCTATGCAAAAGTATTGGATACATGACACTTTTTTCAAATTTCCAATCGAAACTTTGTATTTTAAAAGATTTTAAGTATTCAAATTTTTTTTTAGTATTGAAATGTTATCTCTGACCAATCAGAGAAGCACACAGTTGCTTACAAGGTAGTGCTACTAATCATCTGACTCTTTGATGCGCATTCTGCAATTCAAGGATTAAAAATGGCAAAAACTAAAGAATTAGCCAGATATGCAAGATAGAATCATTGAACATCACAAAGGAGGACAAGATTACTGAAAAATTAGCAAAGAAATGAATCTAGCACTAAGTACAGTAGAAAATATCATCAGAAAGTATAAGGAGTATGGCGATGGTACAGCAAACCTTTCAAGAAATGGAAGACTGAGAAAAATAAATGAGAGGGCTTCAAGGTGGATCAGCAGAAATGTGCAAAAAAACCCTTTATTACTCATTCTGAAATTAAAACTGATCTTGAGGGTGCTGGAATTAATGTAAGTAAGGATACCATTAGCAGAGCTCTATATCATACAGGCTTTCATTCAAGATCACCAAGAAAAGTGTGTTTACTGAAAACCAAACATGTCAAAGACTGATTAAAGTTTATTGAAACTTATGAAAAGAAAGGTATGCAGTTTTGGGAAAAGGTAATCTGGTCAGATGAAATGAAAGTTGAACTATTCGGAAGGAACACAGCGACAAGTGTTTGGTGAAAAAATGGCACTGCCTTCAAAAAGCACAGTACCATCCCCACAGTTAAGTTTGGGGGTGGTTTTCATCCAAGGACACTGGTGAGTTACAAGTTATCCATGCTAGAATGAATGGTAGCATGTAGAAGGAGATTCTATTGAAGAACCTTCAGAAATCTGTGACTTCTTTAGGACATGGTCAGAATTTCATGCTTCAACACGACAATGATCCCAAACATACTGCAAAACTCACAAAGGAATGGTTTGAAAATAATGGTATTAGTACTCTCACTTGGCCAAGTCAGTTTCCTGACTTGAATCCAATTGAGAAGTTGTGGAATACTTTGAAGGTTAAAGTTCATAGGCGGAATCCACAAAATATCAAGCAATTAGAGGAATTATGCAAGGAAGAATGGGATAAAGTAACAGTGGATCAGTGTGAAAAACTTGTGGCCAACTATAGAAAGTGACTGGAAGCAGTGAAACAAAACAGAGGCTACACAACAAAATATTAAATTGATGTATCAAATACTTTTGCATAGGGTAATTTTGAACTTTGATAAAAAAAAAATGGATTCAACCATGAGTTTTTAATTTTCCTTCCACATACATCTAAAACAACTTTACGAGACATTACTTACAAAATATCAGGCAAAATGGCGAACATAAACTAGAGTTATAACAGAATAACATGTATCCAATACTTATGCATGTCACTATATATATATATATATATATATATATATATATATATATATATATATTTTCTAGACATATGCTATTAAATATAAGAGACAATGAATGTCTATTATGTTTAAACGTATTTTTGCTTTAAAAAATACGACGTTTAGAACGGCTCATGATTAAACATAAGACATTCATTGTCTCTTATATTTAATAGCATATGTCTAGAAAATTACTTGCTGCCTCGATATACTAAATATATATATATATTGCCCAAAGCAATACCTTGACGTGTATAAAAATGCTGAGATTTCATCACTCTGAAGTTGAATACTAATTTAATGCTTGCCAGTGTTACATTTGAAATTGTTGTACCAAATTGGCTTTTACATTATTTATTACTATGATTTAGATTGGCTTCTATAAAGTTTCAAATTTGTTAGTTTTGCAAAAGCTTATGACTTATAGCAAATGCAAATAGACATATTTATTTGAACTAGGAAAATAAAAATGCTATCATTTGAGAAAGAAAAACATTAGATATGGTGTTTTTTGTTCTACTCTTGTATAAACTAACAATTGTATGAAAGTAAAATGAATGGTAATTTAATGGAATACATCTTGCCTGAGTTTTGATTCATCAATCCATTTTTTACCTTAGATGCAATTATCTTCAAAAACATAGGCAAACATTATAACATTATATGATCTGCTTATAAATTTCTAACAAATTTAAATAGACAAGTAATGTATACTACTTTATTCTAATAAATGTGCACAGTTTTAGAAAGTTAATTTAAGATCTAATATTATTTTATAATTCATGATATATGGTGTAAATGTTACACTAATGTTCTGTTTTCTTGTTAGAGTGAACCTCATACTGAGCTAATGGCAGGAAAGATAGGGAAAAGTAATATCAATAAAAGACTTTTCAATTATTCTTTCAAAGCCAAAAGAAGTATAGTTATTTCAGACAAAGGAAATAATGTATGTCATGCTGGTTTATTGATTAAATAAAAATTGAACTAAATAAATGTATATTGAAAATGTTACAAAATCTTTCTAATATTGAAATTCATGCAGTATCAACCATTTCCATTTGATGATATTTTTCTTGAATTTCACCTCAAGCTACAAGGGGACCATACAAAGTTCTTGAATCAATTCTTTTTTCAAAATCTAAACATTTATATTGAAATAAGTAAATTTTACTAATCAAAAATAAACCTCGTTTTTATTTTCCTGGTTCAAATAAATGTGTCTATTTTCAAAAAATCATTTCCATAAATGTTTTTATAAATTATTGCTTAATTTTTATGTCAAAACTAGTACTTTAGTTTCTATATAACACTGTATTAGGCAGACTGAAGAAATTTTTTTTTTTTTTTTTTTTTTTTTTTTTTTAGTGCTGATGCTGCTCGGGATGATTTGAAGAAATTATATGTGGTTCCCACCAGAACATTACAGGAACACCCCTCCCTGGGCTACTGGTAAGGACAATTACTGGCTACGACTTATCTATCCTCATGACTGCATCTGATCAACAAACAAAAACATTCCACTGAAAATGTGCTCATATTTACAATGTTCATTCCACACCCAAAAGAAGTTAAAAACATGATTATAGCTAAATAACTCTCAATTGTTGGATTCAACCTTCAAAATTGTGTGTGGTTTTTTTTTTGGTTTTTTTATATTAATTTCCAAAATATGTCATAATCCAATGTACATAGTTGAAAAATCTCAAAATTCCATCAGAAACTTGTTAACCTAAAATAAATATGAAGCATTACTGACTTTTTTGTAATACCTTACCATTTTAAAGTTTCAAAATCATTGCAAATGTTAGTACTCTTTACAATTTTGTATTGCTGTCCATAAAAGGAGTGTGTTTAGGATGAGATATGATAAAAAATGTTTTTATATCTCCCAGTGATTAAATATTTTGGGAACTGATAAGTTACATCTTGAATTTTTACTATTATACTTCTCTCACAAGCTGTTGCATACTGTCAACCATTTTGGGCTTTCTGGGTGATAATACTAGTTGAGGTAGATAATCAGTTTTGACAGGAATCTCACTTGTATGCATTCAAAAGATAATGAGGCTGAAGAAGGAAATTACTGGAAAGTAATTGACACTCACCTAAAGCGAGCTGAATATAAAATGCTCCTCTTACCAATAACAATTCCACCGAACTTCTCTACAGCATATGACTTCATTGAACTTTTGTCCTTTTGAATTTATATTTTAATTGGGGTCATCAGGAGAGAATGTACACCGTTTCGGGGCCTTCCTCTCAACGGCTTCACTTGCACACCAGCCCCCCTCACTGATGTGAGGCCCCATTATAACAAAATACATGTGTAGTTATACTTGTTCAAATGTCTAGCGGTGAAATTTCTTTACGAAAAATAAGAAACGGCAAAAATTGCGTTCTGAGAATGCAACGTGAACCTCATTACACACTCACAATCAATCATGTCATGCCGTCATGTTCGCTGAAACACTCCACAGAATATTTCTTTTCTTCCATATCCACATAGAACTATTTTCAGTGATTTCTATTAGGCGTTTCATACTTTTGGTCCTATTACGCCCTTTGATTCCAATTTGACCCAGAAATTGGTACAGAGTGGCTGCAACAAAACCCCTTGCTCCAATTTCCACTGCTCTAACACTTACATTATACCCCTCCTTTATTAGCTCTGATTTTAGATTTTCGTATTTATTAGTTTTATAATCGTGGCTTTGTTCCATCCTGCTTTCATATGGTACTGTTAATTCAACCAGGATGATTTTGTAATTCACCCTTGATAGAAGAACAATATCTGGTCACAGACCTTTACTTGATATTATTTTGGGGTAATCATTACGCCAACCAGGAAGGTCTGCAGATACCTCCCAAATGCCACCAGAACTAACGAGATTTTTTCCGGGTATGGCTTGATATTTGCTTGTTTGCTTAGAACTGCCATACCTTTTGCCCTCTGCAACAAATTTCTAGGTTGAATTAGCAGACTCAGCCTTCATATATTTCTTTATAATTCTGACCAACTCATCCAAAACACTATTATGCCTCCATGCATATCTTCCATTGCCAAGGGCTGTTTTACAGGAACTAAGAACATGTTCTAATGTTTGTGGATTTTCCTTGCATAGGGTACAAGTTGGATCACTCTTTCTTCCACTTAACAAGATTGTTCTTAGATGGTAGCAGGTCATATGTGGAACGTATTAAAAAACTCAACCTGAGTGGGGCCATCTGCCAAATGTCCTTCCAAGTAACAGATTTCTACAGAGCCTCCTCTCAGTTTGTCCATTGGCCTTGTTGGGATTGTTGAACTCCTTTTATGAGGCTTTTATTATCTTCTTCGTTCCTCACATTTTGGATGACCATGTCTCTGCGATTTTTACCAGACGTTTTTGACCACCATTTCCTTTCATTTAGTCCTAACCCTTGTTTTCCTGCTTGAGTATATCCGATGATGTCTTTGAAAGCTAGATTGTCTTTAGCACTTGTTATTGTCTCTCTGACCTTCCACTTTCTGCCTGTTTTTAATGTAGGATTTAATACTGTTATTGCTGTATCCTTGGAGTCATCCAACATCATTTGAAGTCTAATTTTTCTGGATTTATACTCCTCCACAATCGATTTAAGCGGTAACTTTAATTTTGCTTGTCTGCAGTACAATGCAATATCAGACAAACCTGGAGGCAAACCCAACCATTTTCGGATATATTTGTTTACTTTTCTTTCCATGGACTCAATTTTACTCATTCCAAATTCGTATACAAGTAGCTTTGGAATGAGTACATGCTCTAAGCACCATACCTTGTATTTTTCTTTTAGAGGACAAAGATCTATCTTATAGAGATCTTCTTGCAATGATCTGGATGTTTCTTTTACTTGGTTGGTATCTTTTAATGATTGATCGTCCCACCGACCTAAACTTTTCACTGCTTTTTCTGATACAGTAGGGAATCTTTGACCACCTACTGCAAAATTCATATTTTTATTCAATTTTCCTTTCCTAAGAGAAAGACTTCTGCACTTGTTTGGTTTAAATTTCATTCTACATCACCTTATTAGATCGTCTATCAAACTTAAATCTACTTTGGATGAGAGGATTGTAATGTCATCCATGAATGCCTTCACTGGTGGCATTTGACACTGTCCACCAAGTTCAACAACATCAGCCTTGTTGTTTATCACTTTGAGAATCAGCTGCATTGCTAGAATGAAAAGTATTGGTGACACTGTACATCCCATTGCAATTCCAACCTCAAGTCTATTCCACTTAGTCGTAAAGTTTTTTGTAGTGAAACGCATGAGGAAACCATCAAAATAAGTTCCTATCATCTTAGATATTTCCTCAGGAATATGGTACATTTGTAATGATAAATGTATCATTTGGTGAGGTACTGATCCGTAGGCATTAGCTAAGTCCAACCAAATGACATCCAAATCTTTTCTTTTACTCTTTGCTTTTTGAATGGCCTCCCAGATCATGTTTCCATGCTCTAAGCAACCAGCTATTCCTGGAACACCACCCTTCTGTACTGAGGTGTCGATATACTTGTTATCAAGAAGGTATTTGGTCAACCTCGATGCCAAAACTACGAAAAATATCTTTCCTTCTACATTGAGAAGCGAAATTGGCCGAAATTGACTGATGTCCTTGGAATTCTTTTCTTTGGGTATGTACACCCCATCAACTATCATCCATTGTTGGCTGATATGGTAATTTTTCCATGCTAACTTTAAGTTAGTATGTAACCATTTAAGAAGTGTAGGACATTTTTTGTATAGAAGGAATGGTATTCCGTTAGGGCCAGGTGTAGATTTATTCCTGCTTTTGTTGATTATGCACTTTATTTCTTCATGTGTGGGTGGTTTCATGTCGAACTTCGCTTTAGAAACGGCTGGCCAAAATAAATTGTTATTATGATCTAGAGGAATATGTTGTTTAGGATCATAGTACATATCTCTTAAATGCTCCTCTAGAATACTTTTCTCTATTTTAAGCACACCTGATCTTGCATATTTGTAAGGTTCCTGGAAGAAACGCTCTTGATCTTTCCTCCATTTCACTCGTCTCTTCCTTAGATTTTCCGCTCTGCTAAGAGCGTTATGTTTCTCTTTAAGGTCCTGCCAGACTTTAAGCAAGCCTTCTTTCTCGTTAAAATTTGCGAAACGGATTTGCCATTTTAGATTTCTTTTTTTATTTCTCAAATCCTGCATTAACCTTTGACATCTGTTCTTTTTGGGTGGTGGCTTATCATTTTCCTCTTTCATGCCGTAGACTTCCTTACAAACCCTGTAGATTATTTTACTACTTTTGTTTAAACGTTCTTGATAATTCTTTCTTCCCAGTTCTTTACATAATGTTTTGCTAATGATGTTGTCTAGCATACACCACGCTTCCGAGTCGGACGCTGGTGGAAATTTGATTCTTGGCAGTTTGAGTTGCATCCCATCCTTTAATTCAACAGCTTGGATATCCTCAGCACTGTGGTATGCATCCTGGCCTTGGTTTTCCGACATCTTATCTACATTGACAGAGCGCTGCTCCTGAACCATTTTCAGGGAAGCACAACCCATTTTTGTAAGGTGAATCTTCGCTCCCTTTTGGGACCTGAATTTCCGACCACAAACACATGGGAAGTTGCCTTTTTGTGTAAATGTTTTGTGTTTAAAGAAAATCATCAAAGCTACTCTTGTTATGAGAGTTTTGATTTACTTGCAAGAATAGCAAATCCACTGCACTTTCAAAAGTGCTCCTTGTGACTGTTTTCTCATGGTTAGTAATCTTGCTTCAATCACCAGTTTTCTGGCCTGCCTCAATTGAAACATAATATTCTCACTTGTTTGAATTTTCTGTCCTTCTCGCAAACTGTTTATTTTTTATATGATTAAAAGTTGGTGAATTGTTAATCAGTTTCAGTCTCAATATCAAGTTAAATTTGAGTATTGCCTTTACTAGTTATAGTGATGTGTATTGTTTCAATTCATGACCAATAGTCACATTAAATAAAATAGTTTTAGAGCAAAATGGAACAAATAATTAAGATATTTGAGTGAACTAGTTTCCTTTGCCAATGTTCTTTGAGCAAATGTTGACCCAAATAATTCAGTAGATATAGAAACTGCAAACACTGTTTGTTACAAGTTTCCATGTTTGACATATAAAGTACTTAACTGCTAAATTTACTCATTGTTGCAGGGGAATAATTTGAAAACCATTAACTCTTTCTTTAAAGACTTGGCAAAGCAATTTTATCCACTTATTACTGGTCCTATTTTCTAGCGGTTGCTTGCTAATGGTGAAGAACCTGCTTTAGTGCATCTTCTTTTAGAAAAATATTGACTTCCAGTTTCAAATGATGTGTAGCTTATTTTCTCTAAAGGAAACTTGTTAGCTCATCTAATGTTCTTGTAAATGTACTTTTTATTTTTATTTAAATAGTGTAAGTAAATTGAAATTTTCTGCTTGTCTGCTTTTCCTGGAATTCTTTCTTTCTAAAATTATCTCTGCTTTCTCATCCACTAACCTATCACTATTTCGTAAGATGAAATAATTGTTTATTTGATTCATAATGTTTTTTGGGTTTTGATGTAAATTGTAAGTTAACAGCATTCAATTATCTCAGAGAAAATGAAAAATAAAAAATAACTTTAAATTTTAACCTTTTTTTTTACTTAAAATACATTGAGAATATTCAATGTTTGGTGCACATAACTAAGGAAACAAAATATTGATCATAAATGTTTACAAGTGCAGTTTGTTTATATTTTTTACTTATATTCAATTGTTGATTTGGATTTAAGCTTTTAATCTTTGTTTCAGTATTACTAAATAGATGTAGTCTGATAAAGTTTTCTTGATTTATAAATATTCTCTATTCCAGAAAACTCAAAAACATGATCATCTTCAAAACAATCTTTTGAAATAATTTATTTCATTGAAAAATTTTAAATCCTGTTTTTTTCCTCCTTTTCATATTTCATTTATTGAAGTAAAATTATTTTCTTTATTTGCATTATCTCTTTTGATTTTGATTTTTGTATAAAACTCTTCAAATCTTTCAATTCAAATGTACAATTCTTACTGTCCATATCTGAGATTCAGATGAGTTTTTATGCTAAATTATTTTAAGATAGTTAATAGTAAAAGAAAATTTTTCTTTTTTTTTCTTTCATCTATTTAATTAGATAAATAACCAATGTTTATCCAAAGTCATAAGAGTTTTTTCAGAGTATAACTTGTAATTTGCATTAAATAACTCCAGTAACTGCTTTTAGAATCAGTATTTCAACAAGGCGGTAAGATACAGTTTACTCTTGGTAGAATAGTCAACTGATGGACAAATAAATTAAATTTTATAGCTATGTCTTTAATATAACATTTCAGCATCAAATAGTGGTTAGAGAGAGTTAATTGGTTGCTTCATGATATCTTTGTCTAAAAGTTTAACAGTCATAATATTGAATGTATATTTGCTTGTACAAGAAAAGACCCAAGCCATAAAATCCATAGCAGTTGACTATTATTATCAGCCTTTATGTATTATTAAATATGCTTTTACATTCATATCACTAGCTTAATATTTTAATTCTTTTTTAAAAATATTTCATAAAACTGCACTTCTGTCTTTAATAATTCCTAAAACAGTTTCCTTTTAAATTTATTTTACACAACTGCATTTATTTTTTAAATTAAAGAGTTTTCATAATTTTGTATATTAATATCAAGAACAGAATAAACTTGTCAATATAATACCTAAAGTTTAAAATTATTTTAAAACATTATTAGTTTTGTAAAATGAGTATATTAGAGTAAATATTTTACATTCTCTAAACAGAATTTACAATATATCACTTTTCACTTTTGCTTTGTATTTGCTTTCTATTATTGTATATTTAATTAACAATATTCTAGGATTTCTGAATCCACCCAACAATCATTCATAACACAATTTAAAAGGATTTGATGTTTCTTGTGAATTAAGATTTGCTTTTAATTGCTATTTCAGAATTTCTTGGTGTGATTATAATAAATCAATTGTGAACTGTCTGGGGTACAAAATTTTACTGATGATTTGAATTTTGAAAAAGAAAATTTAAAAGAAGTTATTTTATTTTGAATAAGAGAAGTAGTGAAGTTATTTTTATGTTGAAGGAGTGGGTGGAAGCATCTTTGTCCTGTTATTATTTTTCACTTCTACCATACTTATTTTTATATTAGGACCTTGAATAAGTTCTCACTGTTTTCCAACAGATGGCATTCCCAGAACTGCATGCATGTAGTTTCAGATGGTAACTCATCTATAAGCAAGCTTGAAATTCAGTGTATGTCATTATGCCAAAGTGTAAACAACTTTGTTTTTTTATAGCATTAAACATGTCAGATTTCGGGCCAAAGAAAGTGTATTTGTGAGGAATTTTACTGCACTTCTAAAGAGATCTGCAGCTGAAGCACACAGAATCCTCATTGAGACTTACGGTGAGCAAAATCTGTTGAAAACACATGCAGAGATTGATTTAGATGCTTCAAAAATAATGATTTTGATGCTGAAGATAACGCTTTGGCATACCAAAAGAGTGAGAAGACGAAACATTGGAGGCATTACTTCATGAAGACTCATGTCAGGCACAAGCTGAACTTGTAGAATCATTAGAAGTTGTTTACACAACAGTTTCAAAACGTTTGGGAGCATTAGGAATGATTCAAAAGCAAGGAGATTGTGTACCCTATGAGTTGAAGCTGAGAGACATTGTATGGCATCTTGTCATGTATGAACAGCTGCTTCAACAGCAGAAAAGAAAAAGTTTTTTTCATTGTATTGTGACTGGCAATGAAAAGTGGACACACTACTATAACCCTAAGTATAGAAATTGTGAGATAAAACCCGCCATACATCATCAGCAGCAAAGCCAAATATCTGTGTTTCAAAGCTTCTGCTCTGCATTTGGTGAGATCAGTGGATTATTATGAGCTGCTCAAATCAATTGAAACCATCATAGGAGATTGCTATTGACTACATCTAATGTATTTGAGCCAAGCATTGAAGAAAAAATGGCCACTATATGAGCAGAGACATGACAGTGATTTTGCAAAATGACAATGCTAGGCCACATGTTGCAAAACAGGTGAAAACCTACTTGTAAACACTTAAATATTCACCTGACATTGCTCCGTCTGATTATCACTTGTTCTGATAGCACATGGCCTGGCTGAGCAGCACTTTAATTCTTATGAAGAAGCCAAAAGTTGGGTCAACTTGTGGTTAGCCTCAAAAGAAATGTTTTTCTGATGTGAAATTCAAATGCTGCCAGAAAGATGGGAAAAATTAGTGGCTAGCAATGGACAATACTTTCTGTGACATGTTTCTTTTTATTTTTATAAATAAAACGTTACTTTTCATAAAAATCAATGAGAACTTATTCAAGGTTCTAATATAAAAAAAGGGAAAAACTATTGAAATGAAAATATAACTCTAGCAACAAAAACTTTCACTCAATGTATCTTATAATTTTGTAGAAATTGTCAAAAAAAAAATTGACTTTGAGAAAATATTTTGTTTACTTTTTTATCCATTTTTTTTTTCTTTCCAGTGAGGAAAGGGTGTTATTCCATTACCAAAAACTTGAAGGATCAACTAGAGGCTTAGCCATTGTCAAGTAAGTAATTAGTTTTTTTAATCATTTCGTCCCAGGCAAAGGTGATAAGGTCACTGAGAGTAAAAGAGAATGAGAAAAAACTTAATGAGAAGAAAAAAAGAAAAGAACAATTCAGGAAGACAAGATGGTGATTGGCATTGCCTTTTAATTTTTAAAGATCATAGGTGGCAGCAGGCAAGAAACTAGAAGAAACTATTAGAATAGAATTTACTGTTACATTTAGCTAGTTCAACAGTAAAATGAAAAAACCTAGTTACCAATCTAGTATTACACTTAAATTCATGCTATTGAAGTACCAAGTTGCCTTGAAAATATTTATAGAAAAGTCAGGTAACTCACATTACAGCAGTGAGAAAGTCACTGAAGTCAAGATGCCAGGTCAAGACTGATAACATAACAGACCTTACAGATGATTTTGTTGAGAATCTCAATTCTTGCCCCAGTTAACAACTGATTAGAGGTTATTTCAAGAGCAGCTACCAGTTTTACTTTGTCAGACCTATCAAACTTAGTATTAAGTAAATAGTTGTTATTCACATAAATACCTAGTTGGGAACTGATAACATCAGGAGGGTTAATGATGATGATAAGAAACTATGTATGTCCAAAGATAGAGCCCTGGGGAAGCACTACATTCGTGTGAAATGATCTAGAAGCATGGCTATTCAATATGACTTTCATTACACAATTTGTTAAGAATGATTGGATTAAATAAAATATTTTAGCAGAAACCCCATAGACTTTGAGTTTGTGAAATAAGGCTAGCATGCCAAATCCTGTCAAACACATTCAAAATATCTAAAGCCACTGTCCAAACTTCATTTATCTGAATTTTGAAAGACAAATCCATTGTTTTTGTATCTCAGTTTATAATCATTACAATTCATTTTTTCTGAAATATTTAGAAATTAATAGTAATCATTAAAGTTTATAAATCTCCTTGTTGCTTAACAGTAAACATGTTAATTTATTTCTATTTCAGTTATATGACAATATGTGAAAGTCTTCCAACATATGGAATTCACTATTATGAAGTGAAAGTAAGTTTGATTTCATTTTCTGCTCAATGGAGATTTTAGTTATATGCAGTGTGCGATTGGTAAATTGTCGCCAACTTATATTTTTAATTTTGCATATGCATTTTATTTTTGATAATGTCGCCTGCACTGTATAGTACAGTGAGTTAAGCACTGTCTGTGAGAAAAAGAGCACTATAATGTAATTTACTCTGCCAAAAATTTGGAAACAGCATGTTATACTGATTAACATTGGTGCCAGAAGCTCTAATATGAACATTTCAGAGTGTTTGGGTCTCAATTTAAGGATTCAGAAAGAGTTCGATGAGTTTAATGGTGATTATGAAGGTACAGCAGCTTGGAAAACTCATTCTGTTCTCACCAAACAAATTTGTTGGTGAGAGCCTCAGACTGAACACAGAGAGCTACATCAAGTGCCCTGAGGTAGTGCTGCCCTGAGTCAAGAGAGTGACTGCTGGAAGACCTTATGTCTGGCAGTAGGACTCTGTATCTTACCACACAAGCAGGAGAACCCAGTCATTGTTGTCAGACAATTTCTGTGACCAAATCACCCCTACATCTGGCCATCTAACTCTCTAGATTGCAACCCTCTTCATTATTATGTGTAGGGCACAGTTGAGCAAGAGACCAGCAAAAAATTCTTGCAACACCAAAGAGGAACTGAAGGCAAAGATTATGGCAGAATTCACCAACTTAAATAAAGAGACTATCAAGAAGAGTTGCAGGAGATTCTAAAATTATCTGGGGACTGGTTGAAGCCAATGACTATGTTATTGAATAAATTGACTCTTTAGTATTTTAAGATATTTTTTGTGTATTTTTTGAAAATATGCCTGTTAAAATGAGATGTCATTGTTATTTTCATGTTTAACTAATTTAGACGACAATTTATTCATCGCATCTTGTATATTACATTACTGTTTCTATTTTTCTTTTTTTACACAATTTATCCATCGCACCTTGAATATTACATTACTGTTTCAATTTTTTTTTAAGTGGTTGATAAGTTTTACTAACTTAATCCTATAAATATTTTTTTTAATACTTTTTTATAATCAGAATTTTTAAAATTTTACTTTTTGATGTAAATAATCTATAATTTTGATAGAAAAATGTTTCTTCAATTTCAACTATAAAATTTTGGACTTAGAATATCTTTACAAATTCATTAACTAGTTTTGCCTATCTAACATGTTAATCAGTTAATGTCTTCTGGTGTGAGAGTGTGAATATGAATTTCAGTTATAGTTTATTTAAATATATATCCTAATAGTATTTGGTTTATGAATGCATTCAGTTAATATTACATGAAAACTGGCTGGTGCATCAGTTTTTCAGCCAACCTTTGGAGGTTTGGATTTGGTATGGTTGCTTTTGCTAAGTCTTTCTTGAATTAACAATAATATAGGTTTTCTCTTTAAAAAAGAAAAATAATTACTGTTTACTTGTCATCATTTTTTAAATGAAGAATTATCATTATTTTAGGTTTTACTATTCAAACCAGCCTATTCATCTTGGTTGTTATAATCAGAACATATTAGCCATTCTTAAAGTGTTTATCTTTTTACTGGGTAACCTTCTTGGAATTTCAAATTGAACCCTAAAATCAGTTAATGTGGTTAGATTGTTCTCATTCATCTTTCCATGCTTAGAGGATATTTTGTATCAGTTCATGCTCACCAGTCTTATTCAACTTTGTGTCACCTGTCTGTTCCTTCCACTTAACTAAAGTATGTGACTCTTTAGCACTATCAGAATTTACAGGGAATTTGATATGTTTTAAGCAATGCTTTAATCTACCAGGCCATATTCTCTTGGATAATGTTGAAATTCTAGAGCCTTAAATTTAATGTTTGTAGTCATTTTCAGACTCAGATGGTGGACTTTCTTTTCAGTATTCTATCAGATGGTATTCAGACGCTTCCAGATGGTATTCATCTATATTCTAGGCCTACTAATGAGGTTGTCAGTTCGTAACATGTGTGCTGAATTTTTTCAGTTGTTTTAACCTCTAGAATAAGAATCTTCACAAAGTTAGATAAATATCCTTTTCCTTCCACATGTAATCAGCCATGTTTGATTTCAATGTTTCTCCCATGAAACCACATTTTGACATTCTTCTACCATTACGTTTAGAGGTCACAACTACATGCAAGAGAATACATGCTGTTCATGGTTATGTTTTCTTTTAAGAGTAGAATGGACTTTGATTTGGGAGAGGTATCTGCAAAGAGTTAAAATGCTTTTGAATACTGTCCTATTATTGTTTGGACTGCAGATTCTTTGAAACTCTTATGATGTGCCCCTTAGACAGATTTTTAATTGTTGTCCTTGATTCTTCCTGTCTATGCTTGTGAAAGGTGATGTTATGATTGCCAAGTAGATGTTACCTTGAAACGTGTTTTTAATGCTGATCATCTGTTTATGTGTGTGTGGGTCATTAATGAGTTTGGCTTGATGTAGGCAGTTGATGATCTTTTGTTTTGTTTTTTGTTTTTTTTTTGTGACACTATATGGATGGTAGAAATTGAATTTCAGGTTTTGTCTGGTGGATGGTGGCTTGTAATATACAAAGATTTTGAACCTTATGCAAGTTATTGGTATGTTTTAGAGGCCTATTTCTTTATTTGTTTCTGTTTCTATACAATGGCTGAAATATGGTGAGTATAACAACTCAGATAAGCATGCTGGTCTGATTAGCAAAGCCTATGATAATTATTGTTTACTATTTGATGTTTTTTTAACTTCATTTAAATTTTCAAATTATTGTTGTTTTGTTTCCAGGATAAGAAAGACATTCCATGGTGGCTAGGAATAAGTCATAAAGGTATTGCTGTCTATGATAAAACAGACAAACAGACGCCACGAAAGGTTAGTTTTTTTTTTTTTTTATTAACAGCATATTTTGTTTTATTAACAATTGTATAAATGGCATAAAGATATGCATTTGGCATATATCTCACTCTCTATAAGTGCCATTTCACACATATTTTCAGTTACAACAAAAATGTTTTTTAGCAATTTCTGCTAAAAATGAAGAAATCTTTGTTACTGAAATCTGCCTTTAAACAGTCAGAATTAAATTATTCAAGGTAACAGTAGAATTTGGTTTGCTTTATATAAAATATTTCATTTTTATTTTATGATTTATTTCTGTTTGTTTTTATATCATTTTGGAATTTTTTATGAAAATTTTGTTACATTTTCTGTACATGAAGATGTGGCACCTTCCGGCCCTGGTCGCTGTTGGTTTCGATCCAGATAACTGGTCGTAGATTGACTCTGTCATGGTGTTCTCCCTTGTCCCACGTTGTGTTGATTAATCACAAGGTAGTCACGTGAGTTCTCCACTAGCTGTCTCTCTGCTGAACTAAACCAAACCGGGAAGCGTGCACACAATTAAGTAATAAAAGAAAGAAATATAATACCAAAAAGAATAATTGGACTAACATCTGAAGTGTTGTGAAATAATGTCTTTATGTACAGATTATACACAATAGTCTCTTGAATAATTCCCAATCCCTGCTTCTATCAAACTGGTAATGGAACGGACGTTTCTTAAGTAAATCGAATTATTCTCCTAAGTAATAACGAGAAATCTGGCTGGCCACAGCTTGCTGCTCCGAACAGAGTTCTAAGTTCGTTATAAGTCTAGTCAACTTGTTGCTTGTTTTCCAGAATGTTATGAAAATTGCCGAAGTGCTGGGTTACTCTCTTTCAGTTAGCAATTTCAAACTGTTTGCAAATTCTCTTCTTGTCTGCCTCTTAACACTGGTTGGTTGATTGGCGACAGGCTTCTCTGCGGTCGGCACCCAACAGCATGGCAATCATCACTCTGCTCTTCTTCAACTGTGAACTGTCTTTGGTCATTACCTCTCTGGACCGGGAACTCAAACTCACTACCACTCGAGCTGCAACTTTTCGACTGCAACTGAAAACTGCATTCAGTTGTCAATATCAAAAACTTTATTTTCAAATTCTCTTCTTGTCTGTCTTTAACTCTGGTTGGCCGATATCAGGCCTCTCTACGATTGGTGCCCAACAACATGGCGCCTATCTTTAAGCCAGTAACTGGAATGGAAACTGAACTTCAATGGGAACTCGAACTCAACTAGACTGTGCTCCGGAACTTTCTTTTCAACTGGTACTCAATTCAAACTCGAACTCAAAACCTCTCTGTCGATCTCTGCAACTCCAACTTAAAACTTTGTCTGTAAAATCTCTTCTGTCTTTAACTCTGGTTAGCCGGCATCAGGCCTCTGCAGTTGGCGCCCAACAACATGGCGCCTATCTTCGTCAGCATTCAGTTGTTGATCTCAAAAACTTTGTCTGCAAAATCACTTCTCTTGTCTTTAACTCAGGTTGGCTAGCAGGCTCTGTGGTTGGCGCCCAACAACATGGCGCCTTTCTCCATTGTTATATTTCTAGGCCGGTGACTGGGACTGAACTTCAACTGCCTCGAACTGCGCTGGAACTTAACTGGACTGCGCTCTGGAACTTTCTAGATTTTGGTCCCTCGGGACCCTGTATTTATGCCCATGCCATGGTGTGGAGCTGACAGTCGCTGGGTATCTTGGCGACTAATAGAATGCCGAGGTTAGCTGCTATTTGTTGTTGCCTCTGGTTTACCCAGTGGGATTAATCTGCTTTCCATGACGTCAATTATTGGTCGTCTCCCCCTTTTGGCGCAAGTTTACAGGACCAATGGAATTTCTCTCAATCTTATGACGTCATCTTCCCATGCCCCTTTTCTGGGCTGGACTTAACCAAATTTTCTCTCTCATGAAACAATTTCGGGGATATTTCTTTTTTTCTTAAAACAATAGGTATTAACCTTTTTGAACTGACTTTGCCCAAAACAAGCTGACACGGTTCTGTTGACACTGTTACCCAGATAAAAAAATTTCACCTGTGTTTTTAATATCCATTTTCTGAGTCACCAACAGAAATGCTCTCTTACTGGCCCACCCTGCTGTCAAGTGGAAATACCTTTTCTCTAAATTATTTCGACTCAACTTGGAATCAAAACATTTGTTATCTCAATTCTTTTCACAATTCATGCTAGGACAATCAGATACAAAATGAAATCTCCCTTTCCATACCCAGAAAAAGAATAACAAATTTATCTTTCCCCTTATATTTAGAATGACAATTGCTAGCTTTCTTGAGCGGGCCTGAAATCAAAATCTATTGTTTTGTGGCATTGAAACAAATTTAAGTCTTTTCTTTTTTTTAGGTTTAGAATGACAATTGTTAGCTTTCTTGGGTGGGCCGAAATCGACTTTATGACATTAAACAAATCCATTTCTCTTTTCTTCCTCTTCTTCTTTCTCTGATTTAAAATAAGAACAGAGAAATACCATTTGTTATCTCTTCATCCCTACCTCAGAGAATGAAGATAAATGTCTTTTAGTGCATTCTCCTGACTTATAATAGTAATTAGAAGATTTTCCAGTTATAGTTAATAATTAGTTAATAAAATTAATCATCTCTGTTTTCCTTTGCTCATATTCAGAAAATAAGGAAAATTTCTCTTAGTATATTCTCTTATGATCTATAATAGCAATTAGATTTTCCAGCTATAATTAATAATTAATTAATAAAATTATCTTCGATCCGCTCCAAAATATTGTTATAAAGAGTTGTTTTGCTATCTTTGGAGATATCCTTGATGTTACTAACAGAAAAACATTTTTCTCTCAGCACAAAAAGCCTACATAAAAATTGTATAGTGATGATGCTGCTTCTTAATTATCAGGAAAACTTTCTTTTGCAGATATTCCATTGGAAACAATTAGAAAATTTGTATTATAGAGACAAGAAATTTTCTGTTGAAGTTCATGATCCAAAGCGGTAAGTGTTTCTTTTTCTCTTCTTGCTCAAGTCCCAGTGCAGCATGTTGGCCAACATCAGTGACAACTACCACTAACAGCCTGCTTCAATCTTCCATTCCTTCTGCCAAAAAAGCTTTAATGGTACTAATGGCCATTAGAATTGCCCTATTATGTAAAACAATTTATAAAAAGTTAGCCCTAATTATTTTTCTATAAATAGCCTATCTTTTTAATTGCCTGTTAAATAGAAATATCAGCTGAAGCTTCCATTGCTAAATGGAAGCTTATTTTGTTGGCTCTCCTCTGAACTTATGCAATATTCTAACAGTGGAAAAGGCAGACCACAAGTAACCTTTTAGTTTTTACTTAAGTTGTTCTCTCTACTTAGTAGGTCATCTTGACCTCTAATAAGGAATTTATTTTTATTTATTTATTTTTTAAAAGTAACTTATACTTCCGAAAAATAAAATGTCGGATCCATTTCAAAATGTCAATCCCCCTCCCTTTTGGTTTTGGTTACTGGAAAAGTGTTAGAGACTAAATAAAATAAAAATAAATTGTTTTCAGTGGAAAATTTATAGCATATGATACTGTGCAAGAAAACTAGGTCTGGCTTTTTAATCTGGGCTTCATTTTTCAGCCATTTTATTCCAAAAGTAAATTAATCATTTCATCCTAAAGGCCAGAAGTATGATTATGGTGATCTGAGAATAAAATCTGCTTAAATGTATGCTGAAATCTATTGTACTTTTTATTTGGTACCAGTGACTATCATTAAAATTTGTTTTTCATCATCACTCCCCCAGATTTCTTTCTAAACATTTCTATTTTTCTCTTTTGTGTTGTAAGAATATTAATATTGTCTTTAAATATTGAATGCTTTATACCCTCTTCTGAAATATTACATAATTTTCACTAGTTTTATGACATTTCCTTTCACTAAACAAATAGCTATCACAACATTGCATGTCTCAATTTCTTTATGTTAAAAAATCAACTCATATCTTGAGGCAGCAATTTTTCTTTTTTTAATACTTTATGAACTCTGCTTTTTATCATCAGTTAAGAACAGGAAAATAATGTTAAAAGAAGTTGTTAATTATTAGCTACCTTCAGCTTTAAATAATGGTTATAGCTTTCAGAAAATGTTTCATAGAATAACAAAAAGAATGAAAACAACTCAAGAATATATCTATATATATATATATATATATATATATATATAATCAATATTAGATTTATTAACAAGAAAGTGTGTAGTTGGTTTGATTTTCATGCTTATACACTTTATATTGAAAGTTATGTTAACAAAATACTTTCTTGTCTGTATTTGTCCAAATGATTTCAACTTTTTGATTTTTTGGTGAGAAAGGTTAGTTAAATACTTTATGCTAGACAGAATATTCATTAAAATATCTTTTGAGTTTAAATTTACTAAAATAAACATTAAGTTCTAATTTTTTCATTATCCAATATATGTCTTTTATTTTTAATGGTAGTATTGTTTTTACTGTTGCTTTTTTGTTACAGTGCTCAGCATGTTTGTTGTATTTTGTAGCCATTAAATAAGCTACATTAATCAGAAAATAAACTATTAATCTCTGGTAATATTTAAGCTTACAATTTTATAATCATTTGAATCATGTCTGTCATAGACAACACTTTACCAATTAGGCTACAGAAACTAATCAGTAGATAACATTTATTTTTTGTAGTATATAACCTGAGTAGTTTTTTATAAAATACAATAAAAAATATTACCGAAAAATGAATAAAGAAAAATGTTTAAGAAATTTAGACAACTTGAGATTATTATGTCTATTACCACCACCACCACTACTATTAGGTGTGAAAATGTAGTTATATAACTAAATTTAAATAATGTTTGCTGGTTGTTTTTTTATTTTCTCTTTTTTTTTTTTTATATTTTGTAAGGTGTTGTCCATGTGAGATAAACACTCAAGGATATGAATTGCAAATTCAAATCTTGTTAGAGGCTACTTCTTTATTTCCAAGCCATGTTGCTTGTGGTAGTAGAATGTAAAATACACCCCAGCATTGCAATAAAAAACAACTATGATAAGATGAAACAAGTTAAACATGATTCTTTATCAAAGACATTCATATGTACATGAATTGTTTAATTCTGATTGTTTTATCTTTTTAAACAATTGACTGTGTTCATTCTTGATTAACCCTAGCTTTGCTTTTTTTCTAGTAGTAATATCTTTAAACACAATTTTCCTTCATATCTTTTTCTGTAAACATCAATTTTATCTATATTTTTTTATTATTTTCTTTAAATATTATAAAAATCATTATTTGCTGTGTTTTTATTTTTTAATTATCAAAATGTTTATACTTCAGTAATGTATAGTATTTTAAACAAATCCAAATAATTTCTTCATTAATCAAAACTAGTTTCAACCCATGGAAATTTCATTTGAGATTTCTGATAAATCATAATTCTTTAGTTAATAATTTAGTTAATATGACAATAAGATATAGAAATTCCTCTCTTACCAACTGTCTATATTTCTGAGAAGAGATATCTTAAATATTTACACCTGTTGTCCTCATTTTTATTGCCATATTCACAACGTTTCAGCCATTGTACACTTTAACCTTCTTCATGTGATAATAACTGGAATTTTGAACTGAACCCTTTATCCACTCTATGGCTGAGATATGTAAATGTCACCTTTATACTCTGGCCCCACCAGTAAGGAGCCTAGCTACTACTGAACTATATGAACTCAATAAGACCATCAGTACAGTTCACAGATGAACAAGAAATGGTCAGTATAAGTAGTACCCTAAAATGTAACAACTACAACTGGGTACATGACAGCATACCCCCACAAACTAGGATAGAAGGGTACAAGATGATAACAGCACTTAGAAAATGGCCTCATTTTGCTTACTCTATATGAAGAGCTTATCAGGAAAGATACAAAAGATCTGTGGTTCATATAACATCAAGGCAATCTTCAGGAGTGGTTCAACACTATGCAGACATCTCTTTCAAATATGTCCACCCATAGAGAAGATGATTAAGGACTGTGTGTATGCCATCCCGTGTGGCTGTGGCAAGAAATATAAAGGAGAAGCAGGCTGCTTCTTTAAGAGAATACTGTAGGAACACTGTAAGGCCATAACATGGGAAATAGAAAAATCAGGTATAGCTGACCATATATGGAGGAAAAAGGAGATCACTACCTTCTGTGGGATAAAGTTGAAATAATATACAAAGAAGATCACTGGGAAATAAGAAAATTTAAAGAATCAGCATATATGCTAAGCTGCAAAAATCTCCTGAATCAACCAAGTATAGACATGAATGCAATATGGAAACCAGTAATACAGAGATCTAAAGAAAAAGAACGATGACAAAAAATTATAATAAGAGTTCTGGGGAGGGAAAAAGTTACTGAGATATTAGGTTTATAAGTCCCAAAGATTCACTCACATGGCCCAGTGAAAAAAGTGTTGAAAGAGTGATTCTAAAAGTGACATGACCCAAAGAGTTGAATACCTGGCCAGAGCAGAAGAAATAGAAACTTGGAAAGTTCAGTTACCAAGGGCAATTATCTGAAACTGAGATATTCAAAGGCATAGCACATGGAATTAGAACAATCTACCCACTTGAACTAATTGAAGAGTTCAATTCAAAATTTCTACTAATATTACCTGAAGAAGGCTGGAGCATACAACAGCCAAAATGTTATGAACATGGCAATAAAGATGAGGCCTGAATAATGTAAATAGTGTAGATTCCCTTATCACGTCATTAAACATTTGAGCTTAACAACTTTATGAAAATATTGCAATAACAAACACAAATATGAATGCTGGTCATTATTTTAAGGCGGTACAAATGGAAAGATTCTAAATTGACAACTTTTCCATTTCACTAAAACAGATGTTAAACACTTTTTCTTTTCTTTTTTTTTTTTCTTTTTTTTTTTTTTTCATTGGAACCAAGTAGTGTCTCTGATATGTCTTGTCTTTTTATGCAATCAAAATGGAATAGTCTATTATTTATGAGCTATCGGCAGGGTATATCAGTTGTGCGGACTAACAAAGGGAGGGACAAGCACAAATGCTAATGTATAAAGAGATATTAATGGATTAGTGGAATATTTCTTTCCAGCATCTGCTTGCTTTTCAGTTCAGAAGTTCTCCAAAATTAGAAAAACAATCTCATGTTAGGATTTCTTAAAAAAAAAAAAAATTTGAAACTATTTACAGTTCTTTAGGTCAGAGATGAACAATAGCATTATTGACTTTTTTTTTTTATCTGAGAGGCTAACCAGACAAAATGTCGGTCTTCATGATTTCTTAGCCTACTAACAATTTCTATATAATGCAACACTACCATGCCTCAACACTCAACAGAAACTTGTATCATTTTTTATTGCATCAAGTACTATTAACAAATGCTACACAAAAGTTTGGGTAACTTAAAGCCTGAAATGGTTTTCTCAAAGAAAAAAATGTATAGAACATGAGATTCTTTATTTTCTGTTTGACCAATTTCCAAAGCTGTGCAAAATATTTGGCAAGACACAAATAACACTGAGTAATTTAACACAGACAAATGGATGAAAATCTTTTTAAATTCCCCAAACTTTTTGGTGGTACCTTTTATATAACTGTTTCATAAGAATATATTTTTATTCCAATTATGTAAAGAGAAAATTAATTACTAATAGCTTTAATTTCATTGTGAAATATTGGTTCTTAGGAGATTGAATATTTAATGCACATTTACATAAATAAGAACTTTCTATATTTTTATTGAAAATGATTTTAAACAAATACTCTCTATATAGAAACAAATTCTGCTTTATGAAGTAAAAAGAAATATTTCTGATTATGTTTATTTAGAAAGTTTTTGTTGGTCACTGAGGTGTTCAAGAGATCTGTTTTTATTCTGCTTGTGAGTTATTGATCAATAATAAACATGCTTGAGATATTTTGTTCCATGTCAACACTCTTAGAGAAATTGTGATTTATGATATTGAGAAATTCTTTAAAATTCTACCATTACAGTCTGGGGAGGATATTAGTTTCTTCTACTTCCTTGCCAATATACTAAAAACCTATATTCTACAAAACACTGAAATATATATAGTTGGTTGGGACCATAATTAGCAAACAGATTATAAAATTTTGGCAAGAATTAATGGCCTTAATTTGTTTATAAAGTGCTGATCCATTGAAAATTATTCAACATTGTTTGTTTTTTAATTTTTGTTGGTTGTTGTCTTGCTCTTGTTGGAATGCTTAATCTGATGTCGTAAGATTTAATATGCATGAGAAAATAGCATGTTAGTATTCTGTCTCAATCTACAAGCATGTTAACTTTGCATTTATTTACTAACAATAAAGATTCTTATGATTTTACTGCTTAAGTATCATGCAAAATTCTAACAGGTCTGGATGGTCCCATGTCTCACCTGTTTAACATTTACAGTACTTGTATTCTCTGCTCAATTACAGGATTTCTGCTGTCCAGTTGACAGCATGTCTCAAATATTTCTTTCTATGAAGGATTGTGTTACTAATTACTGAAACAATGCTACAAGGTTGGTGGGAATATAGAATTCTCCTACATGTTTTGTATTCTCAAGATTGGAGTTTGGAATCAGTCATTGAATCTTTCTGATATTTTACATCATAATGTATTTTTTTTATTTTCTATTACTTAACATCAACCAATTCTCTTTTCTTTGACAGATTCTTTACTGATTCATTTAAAATAGTTCTGTATTCTAAACAAATACATTTATTAAATGTGATTTTCTCATTTTGTTCTCCATATTCCTGCTGATTTTTTTTCTGTTCACTGTGCCAATTCCTTGATGATACTTAAAGGGAAGTTGTCGTGAATATGATACAGTCCTCTACTCTGTTGATAACAATGTATATTTCTTTGTTATTCTATGTCTTGCTTGCAAGTGATCAAACTGACATGTGATTCTTTCTTGTAGAAATCTCACATTTGCCACAACTAGTTCATGTAGAAACATATTTATCTAGCCTTTAGCAATGATATTTAGTCTAAATACTGCTTCCCTGTTGTTGAACAGTTTATATTAAGTGCAAGCAACACACGCACACACATATATATTAATCTTTACAGTAACTACTAAAAAATAATTTTCAATGTAACAGGAAGAAAAATGGTTCGTTTACAGTTTTATTTTCCTCTTGTAAAATGTTGGTTATATATATATGGAATATTTTATATGAAAATAAATATATTACAAGCATCTATTTGATAACTGAATCCAAGCTGAAGGCATTAAGAATGTTTGTTTAAAACATCTCATTGAAATAAGCAAAAAATTAGTTTTGTGCTAGTTCTAAATATGACTGGATATTCAGAAATCAACACTTTGAAATGTCATAAAATCTATTAAATTCACTTCAACCCTGTTAAAGAATATATAAAAAAATATGAGACTGGTTAATTCTGGAGATATTTTTAAATCGTTCATTTGCTTAAGAAATTAAGGTTTTTCTTAATAATATCAACACAAAAACAGTTATCAAAATATTTTCAGTTGAGAAAAAAATGAAAAGTATATTTGAAGAATAACTTGATAAAACAAGTTATATTTTCTAAATATGTCACCATATTGATATTAAAATTATGGAAATTCTTCATTGTTGTTTTAAAATAGTTATATAAAGACTATTTGCTTATTTACAAGCAATGTAAGTTAATGCAAATCTTTAATTGACCTTTAATATATTCAGTTTGACAACAAAATCATTTTGTATTTTTTCTATTCTGTTAATTAGTTGACTAATTCATTCCAACCACTTCTCATGACTTCATTATTGCTGTATCAGTCATTGTTAAAGAACTAACCAAGCACTGCCCATGGTTCTAAAAATCCTCTACTAACCACTTGTTTTCTCTTTTTCTTTTTGATACCTTCAATATAGATAGATAAAATATGACTTTCCTCCACTTGGAAAGTTTCCATTCTACTTTCAAGCAACAATATAAACAACTTTTGCTACACCTCAGTCCATTTGTCTTTTTTCAAATTCCAAAATGGTTTGGGTTAAAATATTAATTCAAGCAAACCTTTGCACAGTTCACTTTGGTTTGTGAGATCGATATTTCATATTTGCTTTTAATATTCAGGTTAAGTTTGACTGCTTCAAATACTTTCTTTATAAAAGATTTTCTTGGTTCTAAATCAAATCTATGATCTATCTGTCACAATTCTTTTAGTTTTCACATTCTAAATGTGAAAACACATGATAGTAATGAGAATATTTTCTATAATTACAATTCTTTTCTCTTTGATTTAATTATTTTACAGATGATCATAAAAATTGTTAGAATTGATATTATCAAAGTAATATCAATAATAGTAATTTAGTAATACTATATAAATAGTATTATTGAAGTTTTCAAATAAACATGTATATATCCTTTTTTTATTTGAAATAATTTAGCCTTTTGATAAAAAAAAAAAAAAAAAAAGATATTTCTTTGTTGATTAATATATGAGGGGATATTGACTCACTTGTCTGCCTTTTCCAAAATAAGTATTTCAAAGACCAAATATTAGAACATTCATTTTGGGAAGTGGATTAGGCCAAGAACTTTTTAACAATCCCTCATTTTATATAAAAAAAAAATCTTTATGAATTGAAAACATTTTCTATGTTGAAAAATACAAATCAGAAACATTTAAAAAATGGCATATTCATAAATAATTTGCATATCAAAAAGTTCATCTTATTAATTGATCTAATTGAAAATATTGAATCCTTAATAAAAAATAGTTTCTCTCTTGTAATAATTAAAATGGTATAATTATCCCTGAATTTGGTTGGTATTACAATGGATTTTAACATCAATTTCGATATTTTTAATATTTAATTTTTAAATTTAATTTATACTATTTGAATATATCTAATATTTTCTTTTAACTTGAAGAAACAAATAAATAAATATTAGAAAAAAAATGGTCTCACAAACTTTAATTGAACACCAAGTGCAACAGTGATAGTCCTTGGCCCTCTGATAATTACAGCTTGTTTCTCCTGACCAAAGCCTTGTAAGCTCTGATTCCATGTGCAGTGTCTTGTCTGTTCCTCCCTTAGTATCATCCATACGCTGAGCAGTTTCAACCTGTATGAGGATGCCATTCAAGAACCTATTGATGAGTTTGATGCCCTATCAGATGCCCTATCAGATCCTACCACCCAGTAAGTACCTTATTTTCAGATATTCGTCCATCACCATGCAGATGAACAAAGCACTTCCTCCTGACTTTCTTGCCTCTGACTCCTCAGACCAGCCTCAAAATCCTTCTTGATTTAATTTTTCATTTTGGATCCTTTTTCTTTTTTTCTAATTGACCTTTTGTTGGATGTACCTCTGTCTTTACTTTATTCTAGCTATAGGTAAGTAGCAATACACTCTCTCATGCAGGGAAAAATATTATTTTGGCACTGTTAATATATTGTTTGATTGGTAACAGGCAAGTAAACATTAATGTTGCAGTTTTATTCTATTTACTCGTTTTATTCAGGAGAAATTCCTTGGTTTCCCAAGTTCGGTAAGTACGATGCCAACAACTTATCTTTTGGTTATTGTAACAAACAAAATATTTGATGATCTCTCTTTCTAAGCCTGAACATTCTTTTCCTGTTCCCATATGTGTGTGTGTGTGTGTATATATATATATATATATATATATATATATATATATATATATGGCATGTACACATCATTACTAGTTTGTACCTTTGATGTTTATATGAAATGAATTTTTCATACATCTTATGTCTAGATAAAATTAAATAACATAATAACAAGAACTTAAAAAGGATGCAGATCTTTATTTTTTTCCTCTTTAAATCATGTGCATACTTTGATGATATATTCACAGTATAAAATTGAACCAATTTAAATTTATACATAGCTTGCTTTGGAAACAAACCTGTTACTATTTGAAGACAGTAATGAATTCTTTGTTTGAGTATAAATTTGAGCACTGAAATATAGAGGATCTCATCTGATTTCCCATATCTGTACCTTAAAAAAGAAATTGGTACAATCAGATAAGGTGTAAGATAGTTGAGTTTCTTACTGTTAAACTATAATTTTATAGATGCTTGGATAAAATATTAATAACAAAGCTTTTAGTTAATATTTACCATCTCTAACAAAAAACATATTAACAATGAAGCCTTCAGATTATATACTACAAGATTTAAATGCAGTTAACTACATTTATGATTTCATATAAAACAAAATATAACATTAAACAAGACTACAAAATTATATTAGCTTCTTACTAAATATACTGAAACATTAACTTCACAGTACAAGCTTAAAACTAATGTTTAACAAATCAAAACTTTTTAACAGTATCTGTATTAAAAATTGTAAAACTTGAACAAGTTATCTTTTATTTTTCTCTGACAATGTTGTTCATTTTGAAATTGTCTTTAAAACAGGACTAAAATGCTTATTACTGTATCCTTGTCTCATACAAGTGGATTTTTTGTATCTCATAAGAAGCAATCAGTTTGTATAAAAGTTACATATTTGTTCCTTTGTAACTCTTATAATTTCTTTTATGAAAAAAAAAAAGTAAATAAGGATTCAATACTTTCTCACTCAGAATATCTGAAGAATACCATTCCAGTTTTAAAGACATTAAATGTTAATTATAAAATTAAATCTAAGATATATGAAATTGCTCATGTAATCTTTCATAACCATAAGCTCAGAATTTTTAATATTCTAATGTTTTAAGGAAATTTGTAATTCAAGCAATTTCAAAAACAAGAAAAACTGTTCACTATTGATATCTTGGCACCACATATAAGTTAGCTATAAATGATACAATGATAATCTAAATCATTTCTGTAGTGTAAGACTATATTTTTTAAATGTTAACTCAATGATGTTTGAAAAAAAGCTTTAATTGCAAGATCATTAAATATTTTGATCATGTGCTACTTGAAGCTTCTTTAACTCACCGTACTAATTGAGAAAATACTTGTGCTTGACCAAAAACATATTTCTATTGAATGTCCTATTTGGTGCCTACAATAACAACACTTGGAATGAATCTTTGATCCACCTACATTTTTGTTAATTCTATTTTGAATAATGTGTTGGCATCAACTTGTAAAAAAGCTGTTGAAATTTCTGATGTTCATTTCTTCATTTGACTAACTCCTTCTCTTTCCCCCCAGGATTTTTTTTACTCACATGGACAATCAACATTTCTAAAAGCATTTTTTTAAACTAGCATTAAAATTTCACTAGCGTGATATTTACTGCCTTACAAATGATAAAGAACTTTCTTCTCTCTTTAAGTATACATACATATCATATACACTTTAAAGAAAAAGATCATCTTTAGATTTGAAGAGACTTTTTCAGTTAAAAAAAATTTAGAAGCCTTTTCCATTAATTTTATCCTTATAGACAATAATTTTGGCTCACAGGTCAAAATCAAAGACTTACTTGAAGAGTCATTTTATAACCCACTTAGACTGTAATAGTCAGCTGAAATGAGCGTTATAACTATCTCACTTTTGATTACTTTTGGAATAAATACATTGCAAATTATTTTTTCTTTTCTACTGATTTTTTTTTCAAGTCTGTATGTATGTGTGTAAATTATTTTCAGATAGTGTATCTGTTACATATAAAGATGACGAAAAACTACTCTTAGTCGATGTGTTCCATCCTCTGAGGAACTTTATCAAAGCAAAGTAGGATTTATTTTGTTGCATGTGTTTATATACAAAAGCAAGGATGTCATTGGTTTATCAAGGCTTTTAAATTTGAAAGTGTTTATGAATATTTATCTGGTGGTTGGAAGGTGAGTCAAAACGTAAAGCATACAAAGTATCATAATTCAAAGTCTGCTAAAAATTAAGTAATATTCAAGAAATATATATATATATTTTTTTAAGATGAATATTTTTTAAATTGTGATTAAATTGTTATAGTATGGGTATATGTGTTGTACTTCTTCTAAAACATGAGGTAATGAACTTAAGTTTTCTTTTGATTTTTCAACATATTTGTGGTAGAGTATGTTGACTTGGGAAAGTAGTAATTCTTTCAGGAAAGCTGAGAGTGAAAAGAAACTGGGATCATAGATTTATATTTTAATAAGATTTGATAGCAGCACTCTCAAAGTTTCCTTCTGAGTAAATTATCTACTCTTTTGATGAGTGGCATTTCTTTGGATCAAATTATGGTTTAATTTATTTCTGTGTATGACTAGTGGTTTTGATAAATTTTTATATTAAAACTTTAAAAAAATCTATCTATGAGCACAAAAGTAACCTTTAAACATACTTTATCAAATGCACTTGTCATTTACAGAAATAAATTCAACCACAATTTTGATATAAAAATATTCCACTATTTACATTATTCGGACTATGGTTCTCATCTTCACTGCCATGTTTACAACATTTTAGCCATTGTACACTTTGGCGTTTTTCAGGTGCTAGGAATTTCAAATCAAACCCTTTATTACGATCACTGGGGTATATCATTCCCATTCCATGTACAAAGCTACTTTTGGTAGTTATGAGTTTAACTTAACTCTTCTAAGTTATTTGTTCACCACTACTGTAGCCTGGTATTGAACTCACAATTCTTTGGGTCAGGTCACTGGAACTAACTAACATCTGAATAACATAAATAGTGTAAATGCTACCTCATCTCAGAAGTATAGACAAAAAAAATTCTATGCTCATCAAGAGTCAAAAGGAAAATTTTTGAGAGTGCTGCTATTGAATCTTATCAAAATATAAATTTATGCTCTGGTTTCTTTCCAATCTTACCTTTCCTGAAAGAATTTCTATCCAAGCCAACATACACAACCACAAAATGTTGAAAAATCAAAAGAAAACGGTTAAATCATTACCTCATGTTTTTGAAGATGGACAGCACTTACATTTATGCCATAACAATCTAATCACAATTTAAACAATATTCATCTGAAAAAAAAATATTTCTTGAACACTACTCTTACTTTTTACTAGACTTTGAATTATGACACTTTGTATCCTCCACTTGTTTTGACTCACCTTCCAACAACCTGATGCATATTCATGAACACTCAAATTTAAAAGCCTTGATAAATTAATGACATCCTTACTTTCATATGTAAAGACATGCAACAAAATAAATCCTACATTGCCTTGATAAAGTACCTCAGAGAAATTAGAGAAAGAAATGTGTCAACTAAGAATAGTTTTTCCTTGTTTATATATATATATATATATATATATATATATATAGGGGAGCAAACATTAAAAAAATGGAGTCTCTTTTTAGTCAATTCAAAAACTTTCACCACTCTTTCCTCTGTGTGTGTGTATTCATATTATATAATGTATCAAGGCAGCAAATAATTTTCTAAACATATACTGTTGAATATAAGAGACAATGAATGTCTATTATTTTTAATCATGAGCCATTCTAAACATTGTATTTTGGCTTTAATTTCAGTTGAAAATAAAGACAAAAATTCTCCGACATTTGGATAATTTTTTATTAAGTTGGTTCTAAGCTTGCGGCTCACATGAGCCATCTTCAGAGAGGTTATAAGGACGGTAACACAAAAACATCCACCATCAGCAATGATTTTATCTTGTGTTGACATAAAACTCCACTAAGCAACAGCGGCAGTTACCAAAAATAGCAAACGCAGTTCGCAAATTTGCAATGCGATTCTATGACGTCACACCGCATGATAGCTCGAAATGACAACAGAACCATTTTTTCAAATGCAATGTAATGTGTTATGACCAGATTTAAACGTGATTTTATTAAGTGTAGGTTGTTTGGATGTCATTTCAAGCTATCACGTGGTGTGACGTCATAGAACCGCATTGCAAATTTGCAAATTGCGTTTGCTATTTGTGGTAACTGTTGCTTTTGCTTAGCAGAGTTTTGTCAACACAAGATAAAATTGTCGCTGATGGTGGATGTTTTTGTGTTACTGTCCTTATAACCTCTCTGAAAATGGCTCATGTGAGTCGAAAGCTTAGAACCAACTTAGTAAAAAATTATCCAAATATTGGAGAATTTTTGTCTTCATTTTCAACTGAAATTCAAACCAAAATACGATGTTTGGAATGGCTCATGATTAAACGTAAGACATTCATTGTCTCTTATATTTAACAGTATATGTTTAGAAAAAAAAATATATATATATAATATGAATGATATGTTGACTGTTTAAGGAAATTGCATGTATCAATGTTGTCTTCAGCTTAAGATGAGTTTTAACATTAGTAACTAATTAATGCCATTAACCATAATTTTAAAATAAATGTTTTCTCAAGTTGAAGTGAATTTATCCATCCTTCTTTTAGAATAGTTTATTATCTAACACTTTCCTGCAAGAATTCATACTATCCCACCTTCATCCCATCCATGTCTCCCCATATTTTTTATAACAGTCTAACATTTTACTAAATCACTATAAATGTTACTGTAATGCTGTATGTTTATACTGATTTATAAATTACATGTAAAGAGCTTTTAGAAAATAATTTTTATTTTGCTTTTCTCTATGGGTATGCTACAAAAGTGCATCAACATTTTGATGAAAGCAATTGAAACATTTGAACTGACTTGATTAGTTCAGGTGCATAAAGAATGAAGGTAACTCAGATAAATGTGCTTGTGGTAATCAATATTCACATGATATATTCAGGCCTTTGATAAAAGTTCCAGGCTCTCTTGATTTAGAGTCCTGGGTATGACGACAAACTGCATCTGGTAACAAGGCCTCTGATTGGGAAGTTTTTATGAGCATGGAACCAATTTTTAATTGCTATTGTCTCACCTACTGGGATCCCAGCTAAATCCCCCAAACTGGTGTCAATACATTATGAAAGCATAAAAATAGATTTTTATAGTAAAAATACCAGCAATATATTTTTGGCAAATAAAAAAATACCAGTAATAAATTAAAAAACTACCAGCAAACCTGATCTACAGATTTCTTACAAAGAATATTCTATTCATACAAATCTGTTATAAAAATTTTGTCAACATTAAATAATTCATTGAGGTTGATATGTTGTAAAACAAAATTAACCAAGCCAATCTCTTGATTTAGATTTTCTTTATTGCCTAATTTTGATTACTGCTTGCTTTTAGACATTCTTTGTAATTCTTTGCATTTTTGCTGTAACTTAAGTCTCTTTACTTTATTTTGTATCTATGCATCTCTATAAATTGGCAGAGAGTAATTTTTTTATTTATTTATTTATTGTTTATTTTAAATCAATTCACTCCAAGCAAAGTGATAATGTCACTAAGTTGCAAGGGGCCACTGGTAGTAAAAGAGAATGAAAAGACTTTAGAGGAAACAAGGGATAAGCCTCTACTGTTGTTCAAAAGACCAGGAAGGGGTTTGTCATGTTCTGCCATTAAATGCTGAAATGTGAGCTTTATCAGCTACAATTGTTTTTCTTTGTTTTATCAAATAAAGTTACCTACAAACACATTTTACTAATTATTTTTATCCTTGTTGATGTCAGTACAGATGCACAATAGAGAAAATTAGCTTCATAACTTCTTATTATGGTATCTATGAGACTAAAATGGTTGTGTGCTATGGTTTCTTTTTCTTTGGTAGACTAATGTTAGCTAATGTCTCATCCTTTGAATTATACTAAACCAGTGTGTTAAAACACTTGTTAAATTTTTTTTTCTTGGTAACTTTCTAATATATTCTAATCTTACTTTAGCTGAGGCAAGTTTTTTTAATATATTTTGTGGTTATTTGCATTTAAGTTAATTGAAACTAATTATTGGTAGTTACATTATTCACTATCCATAATGTACTGTATAAAATAAAGGTCTCAGAAAAAAACCTTGTTTAAATTGTCTTTGGAATTAGCATAACGTTTACAATATTAAAAAAAATGTTTAGTGCTATCTATATCTCTCTCAACTCCTGTTGTAATACAAAAAATCAATAAATTGTGAGTATTATCTAAAGCTGTAATTATGTAATCTATCTGATGAAATGAGGTAGATATAATAAGTCATTGAGTATTCATCCTCACTGGAACAGTTTCAGATTTTAATGTCTCTTTATGTGGGTCAAAACTCTGACTCTCCATGCAAATCACTTGATATTATTTCAATTACTATAAAAGAAATACTTTTGGAAAGTGGAAACAAATCTCTTATAAGGAGCATAGCCATATGTAAACTCTATTGTGTCAAAATTATTAGAGGAAAACACAAAGTTAATTGTCTCTGGGAATTTAAAGGAGGTAAAAGTTAAAAGAAAAAAATAATTAAATTAATCTTTTTTTTCTTTTTTTTTTTTTCTAACAGTTATGAAAAATGTTAGGATCATGATATATTGAATCATTTATTTGCATTTATATTTTTGTAATTATTTACATTGAAATTAATTAAAACTGATTATAAATAAATAGTTAAATTTTCCATTGTCAGTTACAGTAGCTTCATTTGTGAAAGATAAATTTTCCTCATAAATTAGTTCTTTCTTCTAATTCTCAATCCATGGGCTAACAACAAACCCTGTAAAACTTACAATATATAAGTATAAAGATTTTAACAAATATGAATGCATTTAATAATCTTATCATAAGTATTCCGAACAGTTTTAATTTGAAGTTAAAAACTGGTTAGATTCTATTAATTTGGAGGTTAATTTTAGGAATTTATTCAAAACTGTAATTACTTAAAAATTCTTACCTAATAAATCTGAATAAATGAAAATGAAGATTTTGATTACATATTTTATTTTCTGTCTGAAATTCTGGGATGTGGAATTCACATTTGAATTAATGTCCTCATCTTTGTTATCACATTTTTACCATTGTACCCTGTGATCTTCCAGTGTCTATCAGTCTAGGTAACCATCAAGGAACTTAAAACCAAATTCTTTATTTCATGTCATTCTACTGTCCATGTATTGTTTATATTTAGTAATGCTCAGTTATTGTTTGTTTTTACCAAGTCTGAACTGTACATAAGAAATTAATGATCCAATTTTTTTATCCACTAGGCTGTGGATTGTTTCTGTGGAACAATACTGAATCTAGAACTTGGAACTTTAAGGTTAATGTTCTCTCTTGCCAGCTACTGATGCTACTGGACAGTAAAATAAGAACAATTTATCTCTGTAGGTTAAATAAAGAGTTCAGTTGAAAGAAGGTGGCTTGAGGGCACAATGGCCAAAAAGTTGGGATAATAATAACAACCATTTTTCATTTTCTTAAACAATATTCATATAACATGTTATTGTCCTTTTAATACAATTAAAATTGATTTCTTCTTAAATATAAGAATTTTATTCAATAGCCCTTATTAGAAAGAACCACAATTTTAGAAATTTGAAGTGACTGAACTTACAGAAACAAGTTTATTTGAAATATTATTTTGTTCCTTTGAATTGAATATGAAAGAATGGTAACTTGCCTTGGTATAATTCTTTTCTTTTCAATTCTTTCTAAAGATGTGATTTGTGCATAACTTTTAATTGCCTTTGCTTGTCAACTTCTTAATGCTGTTGCTGCTTAGTTTCTCATGCTTTCCTGTTAACTTTTGAAATAATCTATAGCATGTTGCTGAATCAAAGCAATTAAACAACTAGTGATTGCTAGATTTTGATTGTAGCATTACACACAGAGTGTAAGACTCCATGTTTCCTCTTACAACTTGAAACATTCAGTGACTAAACTGTTAAAGATGATTGTGGTCACTGTTGTGCTCAAGCAAAACTAATTTTGAACCTTTGACATTGTGAAGGAATTAACTTAATCAAAGTTAATTAGGTTTCTAAAATCATGTTGGAAAAAATATGACTAAAAATTTTAAGTGTTTATGAATCCAATTCAATTTAATATTTTGGCCATTCTTGACTTCTAAAGGCTTCATGTAAGAAAAATGCAAAAAAATAAAATACTAGGTTTTTCCTTTTATTCTCACACTTGGATAATTTTGTTTATTTTAATCAGTTAAGTTTCTTTGTGATTAATTTCATTCTTTAAAGTAATTCAATGAAAATTGAAATATTTCAGTTTTTAAATTTTGACAAATTTTATCATAGATTTTATGAGAGTAAATTTTTAATTCTTAACCCAAAATGGTAGTATATTAACAAACAATAAAAACACTTGAACAGATTCAAATATCTTTTATAGCTTTTCATGTTCTGTTCACTGTTTTTTTTTTTTCTTTTTTTTTCTTGTTCATGGTTTCTACATTCTGATTTTTTCTTTCGTTTTTTCTTATTTCTTCTTAGTTTCTGCTGTCTGTTTTTGTTTTTTGTTTGGATTCTCCTCTCTGTTTTTCTTTTGTTTTTTGTTTGGATTCTCCTCTCTGTTTTTCTTTTCTTCTTTGTTTCATTCTTGTTTTTTTTCTTTCTTTGTTTTGTTTTCTTTTTTCTTTCTATGTTTTATCCTTGGTTTTTTCTTTCATTTTGTTTTTGATTTTTCATGTGTCCTCTGTTTCTTCTTTCATTCCCTGTTTCATTTTTTTTTTAATATTTCCATTCGTTTTTTTTCGTTCTTAGTTCTCTTTCTTTCATTCTCTCTTTTATTCTTGGTTTTTTTCTTTCATTCTCTGTTTCTTCTTTCATATTTTCTTTTTTTCTTGGTTTTTCTTTCATTTTTTTTTTCTTCTTTTGTGTTTTTTCTTTCTAATTTTTTTTTGTTCTTGATTAGCTCTGTAGGGGCTTTGGTGATGTTTTCAAATTGGGCTTATAACCAAAGCCCCCACAATTTAAAATGTCATCAGGTTAAAGGTTGGATGTTGGAATGTGGAAGAATAAAATATTTTGTTTTCTAAGTTAAATTCAAATTTTACTAACTAAACAGAATAACAAATTTGTAAGAAGTAAAAATGTTCAAATAGGTAAGTAAATGTTCCAGAGAAATAGTAGTAAGGAGTTAAATGAATCCAGAGCTAGTAGTTGATAGTAGCAAAATGTGTGTATGTAGAATAATAAACAGGTTACCAATAAAATGTGTTCCTTTTCTTTTTTTTTTATGGTCAGTGAGAAAGTAAAAAGGAAGGTGAAGCAATAAAGGAAATTGTATTTATTAGATGTTGATATTTAGGGGTCAGTTGAAGTATCTCCTGGTGGTTGTTGTTATCCTCTTCTTTGTTGACTGTGAGAATGTTGAGGAAGAAGAAGAGGGAGAACAAATGTGTGATGGGATGTTTATATGTCCAGGTCATGCTTGAAGTTTCTTTTGCTACATTTTAGCATGTTGTCTCTGTGCTTCCATCTGACTGACTGATTCCACTTTCTTTCCCTGTTCCTTTATACCAATTCATCTTTTCACGATGGATTGTTGCAATGCAAATAATGGCTATAAAAAGATTGCAAAAACTTTAGAATTGCCCCTAAGCACTGTTAAAACTGTAGTTAAGAAGTGGTTAGTGCACAAAACCACTGCTACCTTACCAAGATCTGAGAGACTGAGCAAACTTACCAAAAGAGCAAAATAAAAACTGGTCTGGGTGGCAGCCTCCAACTCTAGTGCAACACTGGAAGACTTTAAAGCTTCAGTTACCAGTACTGGGACAGATGTTCATGCATTGACAATTTCCAGAGTATTGCACCTGTCTGGCCTGCAAGGGAGGGTAGCTAGAAAAAAAACCTTTTTGAAGCCTATGCACAAGCAAGCTAGGCTAAGTCAGTTAGTTAAGTGCCATATGTGATACACACTTTGGGCGATCATGTCTCAAAAGAGACATGACTGACTGGGTAGAAGATTATCCTGCAGTAGGTTGAAGCTAGGATAACTTTGCCAAAAGTCACATCAATGATTCCATGACCATATGGTGAAAGATTTTGTGGTCAGATAAGACCAAAGTCAAGTTATTTGGAAAAAAAGTATAAAATGCTATGTTTGGCGGAAAAAAGGCACTGCCTTATTACACTGTCTCCACTGTAAAGCATGGTGGTGGCTTGATCATGTTTTGGAGTTGTTTTTCAGCTGCAGAGCCTGGAAAGCTAGTAAGCATTCAAGATGTCATGGACAGTGTCAAGTACCAAGAAATATTGGAGGCAAACCTGCTGAAGTCTGCTAGAGCTCTGTGCTTAGGTCGCAATTTCAAGTTTTAACAAGATAACGACCCCAAGCATGTGTCAAAAAGCACTAAAGCTTGGTTTACTAGCAAGAATATCACAGTTTTGGAGTGGCCCAGCCAGTCTCCAGACTATAAACTTATAGAAAATCTATAATGAGATCTAAAGCTAGCTGTGCACCAATGTTCCCCATCCAATCTGACACAGCTTGAGAAGTTCTGCCATGAAGAATGGCAAAAACTGTCAGCAGACCACTGCAGCAAGCTTGTGGAAGGCTACCTGAGGTGTCTGCAGGCTGTAATTGATGCAGCAGGATCATCCACAAAGTATTAGCTGAAGACATTCCAAAGGGGGTGTAGACTTTTGCAAAAGCATTTTTCTAAGTTATATGATTTTAAGAATCAGTGCGAAATTTTTTAAATGTAATTTTTATATCAAAGGAAAGTGTGATGGATCTGCTTATTATTTAACAATCATTGGAATTTAAAAAATGTTTTGTTCCCTGTTAAATTATACAAAATATATAAATTTTCAAAGGGGGTATAGACTTCTGCAAGCTACTGTACACAAAGTTTTCAGTCGAGAAGCAAGACAAAATGCACTCCATTTGTAAACCAATCTAAATAGTAAACTCTTTTTTTTTTTTTTTTTTTTTTTTTTTTTTCTTCCATTACAGACTAATATTACCTTGCTAATTGTCTAGTTCAAAGGGCTTTTTTATAGATAGGTCATCCAAGGTGAAATCTTTACTAAACTTTCTGCATCATTAACTGCAAAATCATGAATTTATTTAAAATTTTTATTGTTTTCGTTACATAATTTGTGCAGATACCATTATTTTTTTCCCCTTCAATCCATTGCAAGCTTCCATAAAAATGTTTTTTTATATTTGAATGTAATTTTTTCAATTTGTTTTCAATGTTTGATGGACAGTGATAGTTTCCAAATTTTCTTTAATGTGATTGGTGATACATGCTTTTAAATTCATTGCTTGGTATTGTCATCTATTTAAAAAATAATTATATAGTCACTTTTATGTGCTTTTAGTATGATTTTATTTTTTTCAGTTTGGCAAGTTTTTGTAGCCTCTTTTTTAAATATGCTAAATGAAATAAAATTGAAATCCTACAATTTCCTTCAGATATCCTTTTGCAAAACTAGATAATTAGGATCAATATTTTTCTCTAAAAATCTATCATAACGATAGACTTTATTCTGGATATTTCATCAAATTAAAACTTGATATTGATTTTTACCTCCCTCTTTTCCACTCAAAATAAACACTCATTCTTTGCAAAAATGTTTTATCTCTATTCAACTAACATTAGTTACTTTTAATTCATTCCTTTGTCTGCTCTTAATACAATTATTTTACCCCATTTTATTTATATCCCTTAATTATTTCCTATTTTGACTAAATTTTCACTTCATGTTTTACATAGATTTTTTAAATTCAGTTACTTTTTTTCACACTGTAATGTTTTGATATCACACAAATTCTAAAATATGTCATGAATTATTTCTAGCTTTTAATAATTATACAAATGTGTTTTTAGCAATGCAGTTTTTGCCATCTGTTGACATGCAGTGAGAGGAGGCAAAGATAAGAATATTATAGTTAGACAATGTAATCTATTTTGTCAGAGGGTATCTCATACAAAAGTCAATATTAAATTACCCAATCAGGGTTGACATCAAAAAATCAATGAACCTAACCTATTTAGATTTTGTGGATTTACTGATGAAAATGGTTCTTTTGAAATAAGAAATTTGCTCTTTTATAGATGTTCACATTTTCAGGTGCCTCAGCTTCATTTATTCTTTCAGATACAAATTTAAGCTATAAAATTCAGATAATGACAAAATGTTCTTACATAAAAAGTAAAACTTGATATCAAGTTAATGTTGTTTTGAAGGAATAAAATACCTGAAAGTGGATATAAAAAGGCATTTGTATTTTATTTACAACTATTTTAACACTGAAACAGATCACTGGCTTCATTTTACTTGTTTATTTTGTAATGAGTTAATGTTTGTTTTTTTTTGTTTTTTTGCGGTTTTTTCATTTTGTAATGAGTTAATGTTTGTTTTTTTTTATATAAAACATAACTTTAAAATAGTTCATTGAAATAAACTATGAAGATATTTTTTTTTTCTTCATTACTAGTCTAATCAAAAAAATAATTTTTATTCTAGTGGTTTATGGTCTATGAACCTTTTTTTCCCTTTCACAATAAGATTTTCAGTCTTCGAAAAATTTTCTCTTTAATTTTATAATAAGTTAATATAATAAAATTCAAGATGGTCTATTTGATGTTCAGTATTATTGGAGGCATTTGTTGACCTTAAAATATTGCCCCTATAAGGAAACGCTACTAATTACAACCAGTAGAAACACTCCTCTCTTATCTATATTTTCTTATTTTACTTTGAAAATGAAAATATAAAAAGTATAAATTACAGCAATTGTCTTTTTGAAAAACCCATGAATAATATGAAATATGTTTCAAAATACCAGTTCCTAACCACTGGTTTGAAAACTTACATACACGCATCTAGACACTTACCAGAAGACTGGAATTATCTTAAATATTTACATGTATGGATTTTGTTTATTAGTTTTGTCTAGGAAAGCTCAAAGAATATTCTCCAGAATGCATTTCACATTACAGATTTTTTTTAATCTGTACTTTCAGACTTTGTTAAACTTGATAAGATACAGACACAGATCATATTTGGGATAACAGATATTTTATTAAAGTTTTATTTTTTAATGAAGCACTGGATATTTTTTAATTGAATTTTCTTCCCACAGGAAAAACAGAAAAATATTAATATAAAATCTTTCTTTTGAAACTTATTCAATATACTGAAAATAAATCTTTTCTTATTTAAAGCTGTATTAATATTTTTTTTATTACTATTAATAATTTTCTCTAATTAGGAAACCTTTCATGTTATTTAAAATAATGGTTTTTGAATAAATGTGTTTCTATTTCAATGTGATGGATTATTTTGTCCCTGGTTTATCCTGGTAAGATTGGTCTGTAATACTTGTTCCTCAAACTTAATTTCTTTCCTTTTCCAGAGTCTCTGTGAGTCGAAGAACATTTGGACCCGGGAATGTCAATGTCCATGCCTGGTTTTCTAGTTCCCCTCAGCTTACAAAATGTATTTGGTTGATGGCTGTAGCCCAGCACCAGTTTTGCTTGGAAAGAAGAGACAATAAAGTAATTTCTCTCTTTATGATCATTATAATTTCTCATTGTTTCACATTGTCTGAGGGAGAAATGAGGGGTAGAAAGAAATCAATATTCAAAATTATGATTTTACCAGACCACTGGTACCAATGTCAAGTATATAATTAGCTCAGTTGTATGAGGCAGGCCTTTTATGTATAAGTTATAGTTTTATCAGTCATTAAACAGAGGCTTGCATTAATCAAACTAATAAGTTTGAAAAAGCTGCTATACTCTTTACCTGCAATGTGTCTAATATGACCATAACTATGTGAGTCAATAATTAATGAATTAAAAATCTTAAAGATGAAAATTATTTTTGAAAATATAGCATTGAATGTTAATAAATTGTTCAAAAGTTATATTGAAAGTAAATTTCTTTAAAAAAATCATGTAATGCAGACAAAGATCATGAAAGAAATCGCAATCTTTTTGCATGAAAAAAGATATAACAAATATAACACATGGCATGCACATGTGCCAGTTAGAAGCCTTCACTATTCTGTTGTAAATGTTGTTTAAAAAATATTCTGATTTCAGTGAGAGATTTAACTTTAAGAATATGTTGGCAGCACTTTGTAAACTGAAAATTATTCAATACTACTAAGTTGATTTAATGTTTTTCAAGTCAAAGCAGGACTATTTTTTAATTTCCTTACTTCAATAATTTTTATTTGAAGGTTATGTACTTAAACTGATTTGTGAAATAATATTTAAAATGTTATCATTGAGTTCCTGGGTTATTTGATCCTACACTGTGCAGTGCTTATTCTGAAGGCTTTGACTCTTTTATATTGGGATAAATCAAGATGAAAATAAGGTCTATATTTAAAGCAGTTTATGATGAATTCTCTGATATTAATAAAGCTTCAATCTACATTATTTTGAGAAAATGCATGCATTGCAGGCAAACTCTCACATTTAGAATACTAATTATTACCACCAAAGAAACAAACATTTACATAAAAACTCTGTTATTAGTGTAAGCAAATGAAGTTACAAATCTAAGCAAAATGCCCATAAAGTTTAAAATAAAAAATATAATGGTAAAACTTAGAATTGTTAGCTTGTGTTGTAAGAAAATCTTTTTTTTTTTTTTTTTTTTTTTTTTTTTTTTTTTTTCAAAAGGATTCCATTTCATTAACAAAAGGTAGCAGTATTTCTTTGCGCAAATCATGAAAAATTATCAGTTTTTTAACAGAATTAAAAGTGAAGACAGAGGGAGCTGAGGCAGGGCCTCCTCTATAATACCAGGCCTGTTCTATGATTAAAGTTGACTTGCTGACGTCACACTTAGTAGAGTCCATTAGTGTTGACTTATTTTCAGAACCAAATATGCCTTCCCCTTGTGTGGTACCAAATTGCAAAGGGAATTATAAAAATGGACTGAAAGTTCATTGTTTTTTGTTTCCAAAAAAATAAACATTTATTTAATAAATGGAAACATGCCATTAAAAGGGATAAAGTTTGCTAAAAAATTAGTTTTGCCGTAGCACAAGAAAGAAAGCACTTTGTTTATATCTTTTAAATTAATACAATAAAATAAGATAACTTTATTTCTTTGAATAAAATTATCTTAAAAAATATCTAAATTAAAAAAAATAAAATTTAAATATGGCTATTTGTTCGTAAGTTTTTTTTCGAAATGTTTTAAAGCTTAAACTGAAGCCAAAAAAAGTTGTTAAACATATTTTCTAAAAATATTTGAATTAATATTTTATTGATATTTTATTTAAGAAAATAATGTTTTCTTTTCAATGAAATGTTTAAAAAATTCTTAAAAAACGAAAGTAAAAACTTACTTAACTTTTCTATACTTGCAATTTTATGAATCATTTTTAAACATGAAAAAATATTCCTGAATTAAATTTTTTTTTATTCTTGTATTATCAAAAACTACACAATTTATTTTGTAGTCAATTTTAAAAGAATTTGTTCTATTTTTAAGGTTTTTTATTTGAAAACTCTGTGAAATTATTTGTTACAAAAGTCAAGTCACTATTACCGAAAATTTTAACTTGAAAATGATGATTTAAACTTTGTTTAAACCTATTATTTCTGAATAAGTTTTGAATTTATTTGAAACATAAAGGCCTAAATCACACCACACTTGAATTTTAAAACCTAATTTTTAAAATATTTAATTTTTAGAAAATATTTAGCACAAAATGAACACCCTCAAAAAATATTTTCCAAACATTTTTTTCTATTTTTGATAATTTGAAAGTTAATTATCAATATTAATCCATAGAAAAAAGTTGGAAATAAAAAAATTGGAAATAAAAAAATTAGAATTTTAACTGAAGAATAATTCTTTTATTTTTTTTAGGGTTTTTTTAATCCTTAAATTAACTTAATTAGTAAGTAAAACATTAACCAAAAAAGAGTTTTGCAAAAAAATGATTTTTTTTTTATAAACAGTTTAACATCATAAATGAAATAGAAACATTAATTTTTCCTTTTTTTTTTTCATTTTTTACTATTAAAAATGTAAATATCTTAGAATTTTTTCAGTGTATCTTTTTTGAAAGGTAAAAATTTATCTTTTTATTTCATCCAGTAGGATTAACAATGGATTCAAAATATTTCAAAATATTATTTTAAAATTCGAACTCTGTTGTTTTTTAGCAGAATTTCCCTAAAGACATTTGATATTATTAATAAATCTATTGGATTAAAAGTTCTCAAGACCTTTTTAAAAATCTATTTCAGATTTAGCTATTCTATCATTAATTCGTTTGATTCATAATTATTTATTGCTGTCATGCCATTTTTAAAAAAATGAAATGTTATACTTGTAAAAGTTTAGTATCAGGAAGAGATGATATGCTACCTGATATAAAGTTATTTTCAAGGAATTAATAGAGATTCTCTGTTATATCTCAATGATGTAACAACAAATTTAGTACTATACAATTATATTGTTATTAACATTGGATGTTTTGGCTAATGATGAACTTCTTTTTCATGTTGACTCATGTGGTGAAGGTCACAGCATTGAAAAAATAGAAAAAATAATTATCTGGAGCTCTAATGCATTATTAAATAATTTTTGTAGCAAAGAAAATGATATTATTTGTAAGAAGTTAAGTAAAAAAAGAAAACTTCAAACATTCAACTGAATTTTGAGACATAAAAAAACTTTTATAAGTTTGATTTTTAAAAAACAGTAACTTAAACTTATTTAGTTTGAATTAATTGGCTTGAATTTAAATTGTTGCATTTTTTAATTAATTTGCTTATTTATTGTTGCTTCTTGTTTGTTCCTAAATTCTAATGGTTGCTTGATTGCTATATTTGAATGATTCTGATTTTAAAATTCTTGCAATTAAAACAAAAGTGATTGTGATTTTTCATAATTAAATTAAAAATATGAAAATTTAAGCAGTGTCTATTAAATTTTTAAAATTTAGACAAATAAACGAAAAGTTTTGTCTTTAAAACTATTTACAAACACGACCAACAGTCAGTAGTCAACAATGATGTTTATATTTTCTTATTAATCATTGTTTTTCTTAATTTTAATTAAAATTAATAAAACCAGCATAAATCAAAACATGTTCCTTTCTTTTTTTTTTCTTGTTACATTTTTAAAAAGTTTTAAAATCTTTATTAAAAAAAAAAACAAATTGTGATTATCAACATTGTCATGAAGTGAGAGGAGAGACACGGCTGCTATGCTGATTCATGGCTCTACTACCGTGACGTCACATTTCATCGCTTAGGCCTTGGTAATATAGAGGAGGTTCTAGCTGAGGAGGAAATGAGTTACACAGGGGAAACATTGTCAGTAGAATTTGGTGCCTTTGATACTTTTTGCAAAATAGTAGGAATTGTTCCAGGACCAAAATTAAATTTTAAAGGATTGCATCACCAACAACTAACTGCAGCTATAAAACCTTATGTAAAAAAAATGAAGTTTGTAAAAATGTTTTTTTTAATGTAGAGATTAGTTGTCATATTTATTTTTAATTACTTTATTTCTTGTCTAGTTATTTAAAGCACTGATTGGATTTATCATGTAACAAACAGTTGAGGCAGAATAAAAGAACTGAAACTGCAAATTGTTCAACAATCTTATGGCAAATCAGTGTTGAGTTTTAAAGTCATCTTTTAACAGAGATAGGTTTAAAAACACATTTACTCTAGCATATATGGTAATCATAGACAACTGACTATACAATTAAAAATACACAGAAATTTTTTTTTTTCATATTTGTATATCACCACAATTCTATACACATGCAATATTTTCTCTCTCTCTCAACTTTATAGCAAAGTTTGTATCAAAAACTTAATTTATTTTAAACTATTTCTATTAATATTCAAGAAAATCTATTATAATTGATAAGATTTGGATTTACATTACTTTATAAGCCAACTACTTTATTCTTCAAATCTTTATTTTCTTGCCTAATGAATAGATTTTTTTTTTCTGGTGACAAATAATTCCTTGGCATGATTATCTGAGCAAAATACCTTTGTGGGAAAGGCATATTTTCAGAAGTTTTTTTTCTACATGTGATAAATAAGATATCTGCTTTCAACATTACAATTATTGTCTTCCATTTTAGATTTCAGATTACTGAGACATTCTTGGGTGCTAATTTGGGGAAGATTAACTCTCAGAAATTATATGGAGATGCTGAAAAATTCTCTCTGACCAAATGAGCAAAGATCCAAATGTTTTTTGAATGGCCTCTTTGTTGGGTTAAGAACTTTTCAGCATCCTTTCATATTGTTCACATAACCATCTTTTATTTATTTATTTTTTTTTTCAATACATATTTCACTTACCTTTCATTATTTTGGCTATGAAAGAAGAAATTTGGTTTAGCATAGTTTTGTACTATTTTCACTTGTGCAAAATGCTATTTTATATTTTTGAAAAAATGTTGGCCTTTTTATTTTTGTGGTTTCTTTTGTTATAACTTTTTTTTAATACTCTTTTTTTCAATGTTTGTTGACTTAATTTTGTTGTTTTCTCTCACTCTTTGTTCAGACTTATCTCCACCCTGTCCGCAGTATGAGTGAGATAGCAGCTGAATTGTCTCATAGTTCCACTTCCCTGTCAGGATCTGGAGCGTCAGACCTTAGTCGCAGTACCAGCTCTCATAGTCTGCCCAGTCTCTCCACATCTAGATATGATGGTGAGTTCACAACTACTATTCACCTCTCCACACACACACACATCGACTCTCTCTTTCCTTTAACTGTTTCTTACTTCCTTTTTTTTATAACATAGATCACAAAGCCTCTTTCAAGTCATGTCTGACTGTTTGTAAATCTATTTCTTTACTATATCTTCACTTGAATCTTATTTACACAATTCACTCAGTTGAACCTCAAATGAAATCTATCACAAAATGCAAATTCAATAAATTTTTAATTTGTTAATAGCAGCACTCTACTCATTTAAAATTAACAACAGATTACTGTTAAAAATCTATTTTTATTTGCAAATGATCAGGAATCTGTTCTTTTTAAATTGACTTAAATAACATCAACTTACATATATTTTCCTCTGAAAAGAATTTTAACATTTTTTTTAATATAACTAATATTTTTTCCCCTCAACATAGAATAAAAAAGCATTTTACAAAATAAAATTATTGATGTAGAAATACCAAAAAAGGTATATTATCTATTTTATACCACTATTTTTTTTTTACAATGACAAAGTACATCTCAAATAATGAATAAGATAAAAATCCAAGTGAATGTTGCATGATTAGAAATAAAGCAAAGAAATATACAACAATTTATCATACACTTTTGAATTTGTTTTTCAAACCCATTTGCTCACCTCTAAGTTGTATTTAATCAAGGTTTATATTTATGCTTTTCATGCAAGATATTTAAATTTTCAATATGAAAAGTTAAATATGACTAATATGGTATTTCCTAATTGTCCTCAACTGCATTGCAAAGCCAATTATAAAAAAAGTTTGTTTTTTTTATCTTAAGAATAACTAATAAAGTTAACACTCAGTTCATGAAAACTGCACTGGTAGTTTTGTGGTAATACCAGGAACTGGATGTTTGCCCTCAGATGTCCAGATATCAAATGACCAAAACTGGTCTTTGCACATCTGGGCTCCACGAAGATGCTCCAGTGGAAAACCAAAAATAAATAAATATCAACTTTCTTTTACGGACCCTTTTGGACCCTTTTCGTGAGCCTATGTGAATTTTGTTTATCGTCTAATGGGAAGCCCAGAATTAAATCCGGGTGTGAATTCCCAAATAACTTGTTTGGAGCCCCAAAGACGAAATAAAAAAACCGACACAGGAAGCATCACCAGTTGAGGAGCATAATTAGCATGTCCCTTGACCAGTCAAGCGATCGTCAAGTGATCGCATCATGCTTGCCTCTCCTTTCTCTCTCCTCTTCTTCTTCACTGTTCACTGAGCCACTTATCCAAGAACTGATCAGAGACATCAAAGACACACACACACATACCCACAAACTCTTTTTGGCATTTACTGCTATGAACATTTTTAACGACCTTTGTACCAACCAAAAGACATTACTTTTATTTGTAAAAAAAAAAAACCTTAATTGATATATATATATAAATATATATATATATATATAGTTTCTATACACAATTTGATTTTCTTGTTTTATACCCCCCCCCCCCTTATAGTGGGCTATCTACTAACTAGGCCAAATTCAGTTAATCTGTTTCAACACACATACACTTCACTATAACAGATAACCCACTAAAGTTTTTGAACATTTTAAGTTTTTAAAAAATATATTTCGTTATAATTTTATTACTAAAAACGAAAATCAAGGAAGAAGTCATGTTAGCCTGAACAATATTCTATTCCTCTCAATTCAAGGGACGTGTAAGGAGCAATGCAAGGGTGAAGAAATCAAATGTAAAATTGTCTATTATGGTAAGGATGCAAACAAGCAAATATAAGATTTAATAAGGAAACATTACTTTAATATTGACTCAGGAATCATGGTTTTCAATCTCCTTTTTGTTTATTTTATCCTATTATTTGCTCTCTAGAATATTTTTCTACTCTGTTAATTATTCATTTAATGGGCACATATAAAAAAGTTACACATGACTAGTCTTAAATAATGAAAACCTTGTGAAAAAAGCTGACTTTGAGGCATGAAATCTAGAAAAAGAAACTCAACATCATTAAAATAAAAACAGTTCTTAATTTATTAAAAAAAAATGAATTTACATGATTTTAAATGGAACAAATTAAGGAATATGTTCTTTCAAATTTTTTCTGCTATTGGTATTATTTTTGCAATACTCTTATTGCTTTGTATTATTTACATTTGTAATCTCTCCAAAACACACACACCAGTTAAAATGGGCGATTGATTTTAAATTTAATAAAAATGATTTCATTGTATTATTTATTATCAAAATGTTAATTTATTCATGTTAAATCAACAATAACTTGAAAAAAAATTAAATATCTGTTGAAAGCTTTAAAAAAGTATAATTATTTGGATTTATCTTTGTTTCTTTTGTACTTGTTGATATACATTATACTTTAATGATCTATACCAAAAACATTTTCATTTTTGTAATACATGATATATCTAACTTTTAATTATTACAAGAAATTACCATTTCAGAAATAAATGAAAAACAACTGGTTGTGTAAAGATATTTTGTATTCTAGGTCCTTTTATATGATTAAATAGAACTGGAATTTTACACAATTATGTATATACATATGTTTGTGTTACGTGCTTGTGCTGTTTACTCACAATTTGTTTGACAGAGGTGGAAATAAGATGTTAAAATAATATATTCCCTATTCCCGGTCAACTCATAATCTGGGCTAAGCAATAAAATTATTAAGTTAAAGACAAAGAAAAATATTAATATTTTTAAAACTTTAATAAGAAAATTTTAGTGAACTTTCATAAATTTTTCAAGATTAAACAGAATTATTTTTTAAGATTTACTCTTTTTTTTTTTCTTTTTTTCTTTTTTTAAATTTGGTAGAAATATTTTTAGGTCTATCATTGAATTAAGATAGACACAATTTGAATGAAATGTCTCATGTAGGTCTTATATGTAAAATTGGTGATAATAAAAAGAACTATAAAAATTTTATTTCTTAATACATTGTCATAAAATATTCATGATGATATTTGTAAAAAAACATTTTCAGTTGTTTAAAGTTTATTAAAGGATTTAATGCCTAAACAGAAAATCAGTATTTAAAATATTAACCAATAATTTTTGAATTTAGCTCCCAGTTTAAATTAATTTTTAATTCCTATTCCTTAAAAAAAATTAAGCTGGAGTCTTAAATTTTCTGCTTTGACTGTTTATTCTCATTAGCTGTTTACTCTTTGATCAAATGAGAAGATCTTCTCTCATTGATGAAAATATGTTTCAAAAAATTCATATTGGTAATAACTAGAAGTTTAAACTTTGAAAATTTTGACTTAACTCACCAGTTCCAAGAGAATTTATTTATTAATCATGTTTGTTTAGAATTATCTATTTTCTTTTTGTTTATTTCATTATCCAGTTGTATGATAGGAGTAAATTTAAAAATCCTTTTTGTAATTCTACTCGTTTTTATTTTAGAATTTTTAATGAGCAGTCAAAGAATAATCTTTATTTTCTACATTTTGCATTGTTAACATTGTTTTTCAAGGCTTTGACGGGAGAAAGACAATGAGTCTTAAGTGATTCTTAGACAGAAATAACTATATAAATATTCATTTAAGTGAGTGTTTATCAAATAGGTTGAGAAAGAGAGAGGGATACAAATGTGTTGCAATTCTAACAAAACTATCAAAAAGAAATATTATCAAAAAAGATGATTTCTAGTCTGTCAATATTTTGAAATCAGCTAACAATAATCACTATGCTCCTTTTTATAACATTGGCAATGTCTTATAAATTAAAAAAAAAAAGGCTGATGTAAAGTACTTACTTTATTATAATCATCAACTTGGATGCATATCCATGATAGGAAAGAAATGTCTTGGCTTTTAATCACCAGGAGATTTGGTATGAAAGAGGTACTTGTTCTGCATTCACGTTAAGAGATGAGACTAAAAAAGGATTAATTTTTTTATATTTTGATGTGAAGGCTCTGATTGGTGGGAGTAATTTGCTGCTGTTGACAAGAGAAGCAAAGATGTGGACAGAGATAAAGAGTTGCATTAAGTGGCTTTCAGAGTTTCCAGTGTTTGCAGAGGAATGGCAAATGACATTCAAAGAAAGACTTTATGGCTATATTTGGAATAAAGCATCTTGTTAAAGGCAAATACTTTCCTTTTACTGCAACTATCCTGAGGGTCAATGACTGCATATCTTGAAAATTATTTGCTAATATATTACAAAAAATGTATTTTATGCAGAAAGATAAACAGTGTCAAATAATCTTAACATATCCAATAAATGTGATGATTTTTCTTAAATTTCTAGAATTTCTCAAATTAGATTACACACAAAAAATATTGAGGATACTTTTTTTACTTTTCTATCTCTTTGTTCAGAATATCACAAGTCATTATTCAAGAATATTAAGCATGATTTTCTTTTTTTGTTTCAATGTTAAAATAATTCCTTTCTACTTTTATATTCTAACATAATCTTGAGGATAAGTGACTTTTTTTTAAATAATGAGGCTAGTGTTTGAAGATTAGTAAACGATGTTTCATCTGTTTAATCTCATAAATCTAAAACTAAATCATTCACAAAACACACTGTTTTCTAAACTGTGTGTTATTCTCCAATTTAGTTAGCAAGAGCTGTCAGTCATTTGTTATGAAGTACTGAAGAAATTCTTGCAGGGTACATGTTGCATAGCAAGCAGTGAATTTGCCCTAAGGGAGACTCTAAGAAGAAGAAGTAGACTTCTCCTTTTCCTCTTCTTAAGCAGCAGGAGAGAGATTCAATTACAGTAGGCAGCAGCAGCAAGGGCACAAGAAACTAAAGTGGGGAACAGAGGTGGAAAAATTTGTTCCACCCACCCATCTCTTTATCACTTAAAAAAATTTTACTTACTCCATCTTCTAGTTGGCTTCATTGGTACCAGTATACACTAAGATTGTTGAGTTTGTGTGTAGACTTGTGGCTTTTCAACTTTCTTTCCAATATGTCTTTCTATGGAGAAATTTACAAAACAGTTTATCCAACAGAGAACTACTAACCATAAGATTTGAGGATGGAATTTACTTGATTTATTTATTTAGCATGGCTTCACATATGTTGACAACTAATGTTTATCTTAACCACAGGTATGTACTACTGTCACTACTACTATAATTGTTTATTACTAGCTTTGCTGATTAGGGATTTGACATGACAAACTGCTTTTTTATCTGTAGAAAAATACTGAAAATGAAAAGTTTGTATAGAATTTATATGGTATTTTGAAAATTAGGTTGCTCCTGAAGTTTCTTTATTTCAAAGTATTTGAACTCTTAAGGTTTCATAAATTCTTTATTTTTAGGACACTAGAGTAACATTGAAAATAACATCCTTGAACAATTTAAAAAGGTAAATAAAAAAATATAGTTTTGAAATGGTTAAAAACCTCATATTTTTAAAAATTGACAATGATTTGCTAATCTTGCTTCTATTTTTATTTGAATTTCTTGAATTAAGTCCAGTTATGTTTGATAAATAGATGTTTTAGAGAGCAAGAAGCTGTAAAGTAACATTTCATTCCCACTTTGAATATTAATTGGTAAAGTAAAGCATACAATTTTAGATTTCTTTTTAAGTAGTTCTTCTGATTTTACAATCACATTTTGTTTTGTTGATTTTTTTTTTTTTTTTTAACGTTTTGTTGCTGATTGGGAAGTGCTACTAATTAAATTACCACCACCATCTCAAAAACTCTTCTTTTGTTAAATTGATAGTTTAAGATAATAAAAAAAACATACATATTCTACCTGTAAAACTATTGGGTTGTCCATAAAGTTCTTGCTGATTGTTAGTTGTTTATGTTCCAACATATTAGAATACGTCAAATTTATCGATAGATATAATATGCTTACATTTCTGATTATAGTACACTTTAAACTATCTCTTGAGAAAGTTTAAAATTACTTTATTCATGTTAATTTTGCATCCCTAGAAACATGGAAGATTATAAAGTGCATTTTAGACACTTGATGCTTTTTTATTGCCATAAAGGTAAAAATGCCTCACAAGAACAAAAAAAAATGTGCTGTGTTTATGATGAAGGTGCTTTAGATGACAAAACTGTATGGAAATGTTTCAATAAATGTAGAGTTGGTAATTGTAGCCTTCTTGAGGATGAATGCTCAAGCACCTCTCTACCTCTACAGGTGACAACCAAATCAAGACATTGATTGAGAATAAAGTACATTACACAACACAGGAATTGACAGAAACACTAAATTTATCAAAATCTGCTATCCATGGGCACTTAATGAAGTTTGAGTAATCAAATTGCTACAATGCTTGGATACCACATGATCTGAGTGAAGAATCTTTTGGGTTGCATTTCTATCTGTGATTTGCTGTATAAAAGTAATGAAAATGCACCCTTTTTGAAGGACGGGTGATGAGAAATTAATTTTTTACAATAATGTTCAGTAAAAAAGATCTTGAGGTAAGTAACATGTGCCAACTTTAGCCACTCCAAAAGCAGGTCTTCATCTTAAGAAAGTCATGATGTGCAGCTGGTGGGATTGGAAAAGAATCCTGTACTATGAGCTTCTGCCAACTAACCAGTTAATTCTGAAAAGTACTGCTCACAACTGGACAAATGAAAGATAGCACTTCAAGGAAAATGCAAAAAATTGGCAAACAGAAAAGATGCTGTTTTTCATCAGGATAATGTCAGATCTCACATTTCTTTGGTGACCTGGCAAAACTTTTAGCTTGACTCAGGTGTTCCCTTACCTACCATATTCACAAGACATTGCTCGTTCAGGTCCTTACAAAATAATCTCAATCATAAAAATTTTAATTCTTTGGATAACAAAAAATCACCTTAATGAGTTCTTTGCTTGATAAACCACAAAAATTTTTGGAAAACAAAATCTTTAAATTGAAGGAAAAATGGAGAAAGATGTTCAACAAAATGGTTCATATTTAGTTCAATAAATATGTCTCAACTAACCTAAAGTTTGAATGCAAATATTCAAATGCTGTGGTTAAACTTTTATATTTTATCATTAATGAAAACCTTGCAATTTTCATCAAAGCAATCTGAAATTTCCCAATATCTTCAGAGAATTATTCTCAGCATCAAAAGCAAATCCATATTTGTCTGCTAGAGTCTTAATGAGTCTTAAAGCAATAAATAAATTCTTTCAATTATTTCATTAGTAATCAAAGCAATAATAGAGATTGTTTCTCTTAAAGTAAGCCCTAATTAAGAAAGTTAAATGGTAATTTACTCCAATGTATTAAACAGTTAATGTACTATCTTGTAGTTGTGATATGCTATTTGTCTTTTCTATTAAGATTTATGAAAGTATTCATTTTATAAAGTGACTTATTTTAATTTGTAAACTGTAGCAGATTTAATATTAGTTTAATTTGCCCACAGTTATTATTGGGACAAAAATTAAGCAATAATCTGGATTTAAAACTTCAAAATAATTCCAGTAAACAAAAAACAGTTCATAAGAAATCTCTCTTATAAGCAGGTAACTTTACTTTCACAAGCTGACTTAAAAATACTTGTGTAATTTTTTTTTTTTATGTGTTCTTGTTTAGTAGGAATTTTTTAAACTATACCTTGATCTTTAAACATGTTACATTTTGGGCTTTTAAAAGAGCAATATGACTAGTGGGTCCATGAATAGCTTCATTTATATATTCATACATATGCCAAAATGTTTGCCAAATTGCAAGTAGATAAATAGCTTCTAAAAATAAATTCTCAAAAAATATTCTTAATATATCTAACATATTTAAATAAATGGATGGAATTTACTTGATTACTTTTAATTATTATATAATTTGTATAAGTTCTTTTCCTTGAAGTCTATACTACAAGAATAATGTAATTTACAGATGCTATTTTGTATTGGTTCATTGTATTTAGATCCTATTTAATTTGAAGTGAATACATGACCCAGCCTTCCTCCCCACATACATACATACACACACAAGAAACTCCTTTGAGCAACAATCAATTATTAGTAACTAATAAAGCAATTATTTCAGTACACCTTGATGTCGGGAATATGTATTTTATGTGATTACAACGTATAATAACTGTTAAGTGATAACTTTGCTCCCCAATCTGATGCATTTTATTCAACTTGTGTTCTTTACAAGATTTTGTATTTATGCTATTTTTTGTGGTTTGTTTTTCCCCAAGATAAGTTTCTACAGATGCATAAGACAAAATCATTGTTTTGTCAGGTAATTTATATGGGTTAAACTTTGTTGGTTACAAAGCCACAGTGATAAGATTGACATTTTTTTGTGATTGACAATTTTATAAATATGACTAAAAATATTCTGCTTAACAAAAACATTTGATCTCTTTAAGTAGAATATTTTTTATTCATTTACATGTAACAGCAATACGCTTCAATCTGACCCTTATACAATCAAAACAATTTTAATCTTTCTCAGAGTCTGTAGTTTCATTACAGATTTCATTGGTTTGCACTATTTTATCATTTTTCTCATTATATGAATCATTTATCAACTTTCTTTTCATTTTTATATTTCTGTTATTTTTACTTCATTTATTAAAGCCCAACAGATTTTTGTTTTTAGTATATCATTTGTTTCAGAAAAGTTTTATCTAAAGGATATGATATTAACAAAAAATAATTTCAGATCTGTTACATACTGCTGTCATTAATCTTCTGATATCAAATCTCTTCTAATTAAATCATTTTTATTGATTATTATTTTGATTATTAAACATGGTCTAACATTAGAAATAAACATTTTCACTCCTAATGAAGAAATCAAAAACATTTAAGTAAAAACTAAGGCATCTTATTTTTGACATTATTTTTATTGAATGTATTTGCCATTTTGTTTCACTGTCATCTTTTCTTTTTTGGGTAATTTAACCTGATCCTTTACCCCAATTATTTTCTTGTAGTCAACCCTTTTTTATTTTTTCATTGCTTGTTGCAATTTTTAAAAAATAGAATATTTTCATTGTAACAAATCATACACACGCAAAAAGATGATCCTATAAGTTTCTCTCTGCTCCCAGCACACAAGTACAACCAACATGAAAATGATTTTCAATACTTGCTTTGGATATATTTGTTTATACTTCTGAGATGAGTTAGTATTTACATTATTCGGACTGTTGTCCTCATCTTTTTTGCCATATTCATGGTGTTTCAGCTGTTGTACACTCTGGCCACCTTCAGGTGATTGGAATTTCAATCCAAACTCTTTATTTTGATCACTGAGGTCTGTTGTTCTCATTCCATGAGCCATGCCATTTTCAGATGTCTTATCTCCCTTTAACTCAACTCTCTAAGTTTTTTGTTCACTACTGCTGTAGCCATGTATTGAACTCACAACTTTTTGGGTCAAGTCACTGGATCTAACCAACACTTTTATCCTTTGGGCCATCAAAATAAAGGTTTTCAGTTCAAAGTTCCAATTACCTGAAGAAGGCCAGAGTGTACAACAACCAAAACATTGTGAATATGGCAATAAAAATGAAGATAACAGTCTGAACAATATAAATAATGTTGATTTGAATATTTTGATTATGTTGGCTTTTTCTTGCATTGTTTAGCATAATACTGATGGGATATCTTCATTTAATTGTTAACAGCCTCAATTGGCCAAGCCAACCTGACTACAAATCATTGTTCAATAATCTTCAGGGCAAAACTTCACAAACTGCCTTTAACGCATTTGGTTATTTACAATACCTTCTCCATAAAATACACAAATTATGTTTGTTTTTGTATGAATGTGGGAATTAATGCTTATTTTTCTTAAAATAAAAAAAAATCTTCAATATTGAACTCAATCAACAAAAATATTCCTGTTTTGACAAATTCTGATATGACAACTGTCATAATACAATTAGAAACAATCTTTATTAATATAATTTATGGAAATTAATCTATAATGAAAAAAATAAAGTGAACATTTTTACCAACCTAATATTTCTTTAAGTTATTAAGAGAACAATTTAAAGTCTATTCATCAACCAACTGTTTGCTTAATCTCTCCACTTGTAACAAACTTTTGGGTATTTGTTAATTTTGACTAGTTTACAGGATTCTTTATAAATTTATTGATAATAAATAAGCATTGAATACACTCTAAAAGCTTGTACCAATTGTCATATTATAACATTTTAATTTGTGGACTTTCATGACTAATTCTCCAGTATGCATGACACAAATGCTACATTTGAAAAAGACATTTGATTGTGTTATGTTTTTATTCATTTTTCTTATTTCTTGGCAAATTAGCACATACCAAATTACATAGTTTTACTTTCCACATTATTTTTGGGATTTAACTTTTTCTAGTTTAACTTCATGTCACTTCAATCTAGAATTTTATTTCCTATTGAATTCCATGAATGAAAAATGAATTTGTTCTGTGATCTTGTTTTTGATTAACAAACTATCAACAAACTGTTTGTTAATCTTAAATGTCTCAAGCATTTTAAAACTTACCAGTATTCTTATCTCTACTTGGACACGTCTTTTCTTACTGCTCAAAGAATACTATTAAATAGGCCAAGGTTTATTTTTCTGAGTTCTATTAACAAATGCTTCAATCTCACAGGCACCAATCTCTAACCAAATGGAGTTTCTGAACTGGCTTATAATTTTTTCTTGTTTTTATCCTTTTCATTTTCTCTCTCTCTCTCACACATTAAGTGATAACATTTAAAACAAAAAAGAACAAGAATAAATCCTTGTTACTTTAAATTTTAAAGCACATACTCAGAAAGCAACCTTGAACTAGACTCTGATTTTAAATCTGCTTAAGTTTCATTTGATAAGAATTAACCACTTAGAAGTGTTTGACAAGATATTTTGCCAAAATGGTGTCTGCAAAAATATTTCAGTCTTGAGTGATTACTAGCTTAATAAAACTCAGTTTGTAAAATCTTGTTTCTTTCTTAGTTTATCAGTAAATTTTTATTAAAAACATTTCACTTTTCACTTCATTTGATCATTACACAAAACCATCTTAGTAAAGAATAGTTCTTGATTATGACACTGGTCTTACCAACTGCAGAAATTCAATATTGTCTTGATTTACTCACATGATTAGCTTCTATTCTGATGCTTTCATTACAAGCAAGTTTTGTTATCTATAGATATTTGATGAATGATAAAGATTTAAATGTGTTGGGAAAAAACAAAGCATAATGACAACTTATTTCCCAAATGCTTCAACTGTACTTGAAAAAGGTATTTAAACAATGTCAGTTGTGATAAGAGTGCTGTATGTTTTCTCTGTATGCCTGGTAGGTTATGCAAAAGTTTCTCTCATTTATATACTTGTGACTTTTAAGCAGTCAGGAAGCAACCGATCTCTGAATAAATATCAAATTGTAAAATGTATGAATAATAAGCTATCTTTCTCATTTGGTTGCACTTGAATATGCCCTATAGCCTGGCTACCCTGTTTGTGGAAGTCATGGGTTTTATCTGCATGATAATTGCATAAATCTACAGATTTTGCTAATTAAGCATCAGCTGACATTAGTCAGATTATCAGTGGCACTTCCTTCCTCACAGACATGGGTGCAGATTATCAATTTTTAACTTTGAAATGAATCTTTCAGTATTTTAACCACTTTATGATTTATGCTTTATTGAAGACCTATCTTTAAAACCAGATATAGATTTTTTTTCTCCCACAGATTTGTTAGAATTGATTGATTGATTGTTTTTCATGGCTTAACTGTTTATAGCTTATTTAAAGCTAAAACATATTTTAAATTGTAAGAATAGTTATTCTTTTTTTCTAATCAATATTTCTTTTTAGAATAACAATGATTTTTCTAAATAAAAGTTCTATTTAACCTATAGTAAATGGATTTATACCTTTCTCAAAGTTATTTGCTTGTAAATGAATATAATGAAACTGACTGAAATTCTAACCCAACTCCCATCTAATTTCTCATTCTGACCTGCTATCCATTAAACCACCCACACATCCACAATTTTTAGGAATGCAAGCAAAATTCTTTAAATCAGATCAAGTTATTTTAGAAGTTAAAGCTTATTTGAATTACAAATGGTAGTCATATTTTTTCAACTGGTTTCTCAGTTCCTCTTTAGAAAAGCTAAAACCTCTGTTAAAATTATATTGACCTCATTACAGTCAATATAATTTTAACACAAAGGTTTTACTAAACAGATTTTTTATGCTCCTATTTTGTGTGCGCATGTTAAAATATACACAAAGACATAGGAATTCAAAATATAAAAATATAAATTATTTTCATTTTTCAATTTTTGGTTTCCAAAAATTACAAAATAATTGAATAATCTATTTAGTTCCCTGCATTTTTATTTAAAAAAATAGTCCTCATATTCAAAATCAATGTTCTTACTATAGTTACTTTATACTTTTGTAAAAAAAAAAAATGTATTTTAATATTGCTTTTACAACAAGCCAATTTATTATGCATTCTGTCACTACTTAGAAACAGTTACAAATTTCACATCAGAAAGAATACATATATAAATAATTGTATATTTAGGCAGCAATCCTTCTTTTATACAAGTTTCATTAAAAATGACTGACAGGGTGCTGTGGGTAAATTTTTTATTTCATTTTTCTTCTGTTCTTATTATTTGCTTTTTTCAGGATGTACCTTATGTAGAAACTGTCCAAATGTTTTATGTCATAACGAAATATATGACTCCAGTCAACAAAAACAAGAAAATTATCTACTATAAAAAAAATTTTAAAAGTGCTAACATAATTCTCAACAATAATAATTCACCTGTAAAATCCAAATTACAAAGAACCATTATTATTATTATTTACAAGTTCACATGGCCTTTAAGGAACTGTGTTCCTGATTAATTCAAATTCGTAAATAATTATATTGAGTATACTACAACATGCCTAACAAGACTACTCGCGTTACATCTCTCTGACTATTGTTCAATTAAGGTCTCATTTAAATACACATGGAGAATTACAAAAATCTACTTGAAACATACTCATTGATAATACAAATACAATAGCTACACCCGCATGTCAAAAAAGGCTAAAAATTAAAGCATTACTGATAAAAATAGAAAAAGTCAACACTCAATAACATCAACTATAAACACAGCCACAATCTGCTGTTCGTGTTTGGGAAATAAAAATTCCAACAACTCTAGATACATACATATATTCAGTTAAAAGTAAAAATAAAATCATCTTTGATAATAGCTAAAAGTGTCCGGACATACAGAACATTTGGACAATTTTAAAATCATCTATGCCCAGAAAAGAAAAAAATTATAAGAGCACATAAAAAAAAAATTAACCACCGTACCTTGTCAGTCATTTTTAATGAAACTTGTATACAGAGTGAAATGAATAAATTGTTTTCTAAATTATGCAAAAATGAAAATAACACTGACATCTCATTTTAACAGATATATTTACCAAAATTGCGCAAAAATATCTTGAAATACTAAAAAGTAAATTTATTCAATAAAATCCCCATTGGTTTCAACCATGGTCTCCAGACAACTTCAGAATCTCCAGCAACTCTTCTGGACAGTCTCCTTGTTCAATTAAGTTGGTGAATACTGTCATAATCCTTGCCTTCAGTTCATCTTTGTTATTAAAGAGTTTTGTCTGTCTCTTGCTCAACTGCATTTCACATATAATAATCAAGTGGGTGTAGTCTGAGGAGTTACGTGGCCAAATGTAAGGGGTGATGTGGTTGCAGGAATTATCTGACAGCCATGACTAGTTTCTCATGCTTGTGTGGCATGGTGCAGAATCCTGTTACCAGACATCGGGTCTTCCAGCAGCCACCCTCATGAACCGGGGCAGTATTATCTCCTCAAGGCACAATGTTCGAGTGTGAGGCTCTGTAGGAAGATGAATGGAAACATAACATTGCCATCAGTAATGTTCACTGCAAACACCATGATGTTAACTAGATATATCATCCAATTTTTTCCAAATCATTTGTACATTCCTCAGATTGACATCAAAACACTTCCTCAAATGTTCATATTAGAGCTTACAGTGTGAATGCCAAGCAGTACAGCATGCTATTTCAAAAATTTCTGAATTGTCATAATGCTCTTTTTCTCACAAATGGTACCCAACTGACTGTACTATAATGTGCAGTCAACAAAACCAAAAACAACATACATGCATGAAATTAAAAATATATAATGGCGACAATTTACCCATCGCTCTCTGTATATATAGATGTAGATATGACTCCAAAGGCAAGGTTTAATCTTGATGAATATTTCCTCTAAAGATTCTGTTAAAATTGAGCTGTTCATCTTGTATTTCATTTAATACAGCTTATTTTTTACAAAATTTTCCTATAAGTTATATTGTTTACATGTATTTCCTGGTTATTTTTTGTCTATAACTTTACCTTCTCTCTGCTTTTGTAGTGACATATTTGGAGAAAAAAAATAATAGCATTATAAATCTTTCTATAAATTACATCTTTAAATTATCTGAAACTGTGATATTTGTAATTGGCATATTCACCTAATTCTTTTATGCATAACTGATTTCCATTGACTCTGATAAATTTTAAATAAAATTTGTTTCTGTTATAAAATCTTATTTCATGTTCCTCCCATTATTATTCATACAAACCTAGTTTTATAGTTTGTTTTTTTTCTAAATAAAAAAAATAAAAATTTTCACAGCTGTTCTCAGCCTACATGAAGAAGTACTATTAGAGATTCCACCCAGAATATTTGTGATTGTCAACAATTTTTCATTTTCAACATTTTTCTAGTAAATATTGATCCTGAGAAGGTCAAGAAGGAAATGTACCAAGCATTAAAAGAGCGACAGGAGGCCCTTAAAGAAGCCCTAAGAAAAAAAAATGAAGAATTCAAACAACTTTGCATCCAAGAAGGGGTAAGTTTCACTTTTTAGCAGTATTTTTTCTTAGATCATATTCAGCATTTAACAAGAAAACTAAGTCTGTCTAAATTGTCCAAAATAATTTTTAAATATTTTAGAAAATTATTTCAGAGGTATTTCACTTAATTATTTTTTCTCTGTAAAAACATGCAAGTCATTATTACCTGTTAATTACCTGTTAGTTTTCATAAATGAGGTTTTGGTCTTTGACATAATTTTGGGAAGTGGGTTGGACCAAGGACTTTCCAGCATCCCTTAGTTCCAATCTAATTAAAATGTTCATTTCCACATATGAAACATATTGATATTTTTATTTGTTATCTGTATGGAAATCTAATAAGTCATGATTCAGTTTGTACAGCTCTCCTCTTTGCATAACCCAATCCTTAAAGATGCACATATAGATGAGCTTATAAAGCATTTCTGATGTTGTAATGGCTGCAATACAGTGATAGTAAACCTGATTTTTGCCAAGTTCATGTGGCCTTAAGAAGCCATGCTTGGTTTAATCTATTACATACCCTGCAAGTTTAAAATTCACATACTGCATATATATATGCATGATGATTGATATGAAATAGCCAAAGATGGGATTTGTGAAAACCAGTTTAATGTTTTAAATTGTCTTATTTTCTTAACATTTTTCCTCTCTATGAGCATTTTCAAAAAAAAAAATTAAAGAAAAGTCATTGGGTCAACACTGCTACTTAAAAACACTGAGGTTAAATTGAAAACAGTTATTTAAAAATATCTGTCAACAAATCAATGAGATTTATACATAAGAAATGTTAAAATGTAAATATGATGATTTGATAAAGGTAAATAAATATTTACATGACGAGAAATACAATCAAGATACTTTTAAGCTACATCTTCCTAATTATTTCATATTTAATGAGAAACAGAAAGCTCATTGGATAAAAATTAGAAAATGAACAACATAAATAAACTTAATAAAATTAGACACTATACTACCTGCCAAATTGAACTTAACATGAAATTTGTTTCTAGTTTTAAAGCAACAAGAGTTAATACAAAACAAAATAACAACCTAAAACCTGAAGTAGAAATTTACATTTTAGACTGTAATAGATATCATAAAAAATGCATAGATGAAACTTAAGGAATTTGAAGAAAAATTTATATTGAACACAAAGAGATTTTTCACAAAACAGTACACTCAATGCATCAGTTGTTCATTGTAATGACTCAGAACATAATTTCTATTTGAAAATTGTTTTACTTAAAGGAAAAAGTAATTTCCGAACGCAAAAATTTATAGGAAGTTCAAATTTCTGAGTTTTTCATAGTAAACATTTTACCTAAATAAATATTATTTTGTTGCAATGTAGAACATTTAAAAACAACAGTGATAAAGACAAAATCATTAAGATTCTAAATTAAATCAGCTAAGCATTTGCTAGAAAATTTTTAAATTTAGCATCCATCACTGTCTCTTCTTGGTGCATTATTATAGCCAATACTTTCGTTTATATTCTACCACCTTCCCCTCACCCACCTACATGTGTGTGTGTGTGTATATATATATATATATATATATATATATATATATATATATATATATATAATTTTTGTCTGAAGTTCTTTTAAATGCATAAATTTTCTTTCCATTTTGTCATTCTATGACCCAACATTGTTTTGATGTATAGAAATTTATATCTCATTTTATCACAAGACCAAGGAAAATTATGCCAATAATAGCATAATTTTCAAAACAAAAAATAATAAACACTTACAGTCAAAAATATAATTTGGGATTTTTATTATTTAGGTGTTAAGGAAAATAGAGAATTTAATTTAAATATTTAACCAGAATTTATTTTAATATTCTTTAATTAATATTTTAACTAGAAAAGCTGATATAACAAAAGCCTACATTTTAATTGATTTAAATTATAACTGATATAATAATTTTTCTAGATACTTTATAATGAATAAATTTAACTATTTTGACATTTTTAGAATTGAAAAGATGGTTTGTATATTGTATATAGAAAAATAAATTTAATGTATCCCTGATTTTAATAGGTCTTTTTTGTGTTCATAGATACTTTTTTTTTTTTAATGCCATGCTGTTTCACCAATATAAATTTTATCCTACTATTTATCAGTATACTCTAGCAATAAGCCAATTTTCAATCATTCAAAAAGTAATGGGTACCATTTCAAGTGTATGAAGAGACCATAAATGGGAATAGAAGAATTGAAGGCATATAACCTGGTTCAATGCACCATTATACTAATTTATGAAAACCAGAGTAGGGAGATTGTTAACTTAATTGAAAGGTACTTTCCAAAAGAGCACATACTAAATAAGATATTTAACAGGAACTCAGTCAAATTGAGTTATAGTTGTACTGAAAACATGATTCAGTTCATAAAGTAATAAAATTACAAAATATTGTGCAGGACCAGCCCCACTCTTGCAAATCTAGACACAAACGCAATTGTTACATTGTGGGCAAGTGCCTAGAGAAAAATGTTCTATACCAAGTTACAGTAACTGACCTGATTTATGTACAAGCAACTGAATGTCCTTGAAAAGAGGGATTTTTTAAATGTAGGAAAACAGCACAACATTGTCTAAATATGTATGGGAACACAAAAATGAGTTAGATGAATTCCCTGTTATTGAGTAGAAGATTCTAAAGACAGCATATCCATTGCAAAGCAATGTCCAAATCATGTGGTTTGTTTGCAAAAAAAAAAATTTTTTTTATATTGTTATGTTCTCTGATTAGTAACATCTTTTCAATAAAAGATCAGATCTCATTAATAAATGTAGACATATGAATAAAACTTTTCATTTTGTACCTTTTCACTTTTGAGAGTAAAAACCTAGTCCAAAACACTCTAATCAAATTTATTTTTCATATATGTTTTCTAGTTTTCCAGTTATGGACCTATGTAAATACAGTTAAATTTATATAAAGTCATCCCTTTATATCTGCTAATTCAACTGTGGACAAAACTTGAATTGGCCTTACATTAGACACTAAATTAGATGCAGACAAATGAAGTAATGTGTAGACGTGCCCTGCTGTACTTTCAACGATTTTACAGATTCTCAGTCTTTTTTCTTGTGCTTGTTTCTGAATTTGTTTTGTTTGTTCACTATTTGTATTGTGTGTACCTTTTATTTTTTTCTCTTTCCTGTCCCTTTTATTAAATGAATACTGAAACTCATCAAAATCAAATGATTAGTTGTTTTGGGGAGATTTATTTTAGCAATGTTGTTTGTTTTTTGTGTTTACTTTTTTTGTGGAGGATGGTTAAATATAAGCTTAAATGTAATAAAGACAACAATAAAGAAAATATCTGGAACATTGAAAATATTTAATCTCAAAATTTGAAGAAAATAATGACTTTTTTAATATAAATTCATTTTTATTTACCTAACTTTTCTGATCACTTTGTTCATTTTTGACATGTTTCTTCTTTGATTATAATTTTTTTCTTTGAACACAACATTCACTTTCTAATCACTTGTTAAGCCAATATTTGATGAAATGGTTTATTTTTGTTACTTAACTAAAAGGAGCTTATTGGCCACCTTCCTAAGGATACTCCTCTGGCACCAGGTGAACAACCACCTACTATTCGACGACGGGTCAAAACTGCTTTCAGCCTCTCCTCAAAACTTGTTCCAAAAGATGGAGAAGATGTAAGAAAAATAGTTTTGCTACCTTCAAACAGTTTTTAGCACTTGGATGAGATTTTTCCTATTTTCAGTAGCACTGAGAATAACAAAGACTTTTCTTTGGTGAAATACTAGTATTTTACCAATCTTTAAATAAATTGAATATCAATTTACTCTTTACAATTATCATTTTATGACTTTGAAAAAAAGTTAAGGTGAAAATTAAATTTCTTAAATTTATTTCTGTCTTTTGAACCAAAGCTTTCAACTTGTATATTTTTGAGTTTTACTTTGAAAATTACAAAATCCAGTTATTAATTGCAGTTTATTGGCAGTGTCAGGTTTTTTTCTTTTTTCCACATTATAGTCAGTGAGATACAATCAATTTCATTTAAAAGAATATAATTCACTTTTTCAAGTATTGAAACAAATTCTAAGAAGCTAGAAAATAATTATGTTATGGTTCTTGATGTTTTTTGTGAAACCAATTTCATCTTAATTTTTATCATAAGATTACTATTTTCAATTCTTCAGATGGAAGACCAACTTGCTCGGCTTGATTTGGAGTATGATTTACAAAGTAAAATTACCAGTGCTGCTTACAAATTGGCCCATGATCGATCAGTCAGTAAACAAGTTCGAAAACAGAGGAAACAGGTTTATCACAAAGCCCAAACAAAGGTGAGAAGTCTTGCAAGTTATGTTTTTAAATATATGAAAATTTTAAAAATAACTTGTACACAAAATTGTCTGAAATTGAGAGATTTGATACTTTCCTTCCTGGTGTCTACAGAATTGGCAGCTCTAGCACTGCATTATCTTCATTTTTAATCTTCTTTTTTATTAAAATTATTTTCTCCATTTTTCAAACTTGTATTATGGAAATTCTGATTGATTCTTGTTATTTTTTATTTTAACTAATGAACTCCTCGGCACTGAACTTTGTGTTTATCTGCATACCTTTGTGTCATTGCCTGAAATAACCACACTCCTGTTCAAGTCACCATAGACTGTCCTCTCAAGGATAAAGGAGTGTTTTTGCTGTGGAGCTAAAGCAGATCAATCACACCTAGAGATGAAGTGAGTTCAGAGGAAGTGACACTTACTGGAAGGGACAAAAAGTTCTTGAACTCTTTAGTGGGGATTGGAAATCACTCTTTGCGTTGGTATGAGCTTGTCAGTTTCTTTTCATAGAATAAATATGGACTTTTTTTTCCCTTATAAAAACAGAATCAATGAACATATTTAAACAGGCAAAATTATGAATTTTTAGAAATTGAATAGAAGCTCCTAAAGTGATGATAATTATTTTACTAGTTGTTAAGTATATTTGATTGGATTGAAATACATACATTTAATTTTGAACAGATAAAGTAGTTATAGTGAAATGCATTCATTTAAAAAATAAATGACACAATTAACTCTGCTAGTAAATTAAACAATCTTCTTCTCTCTAAAAAAGATAGGACTTTTGCCAGAAAAAAAGTTGATAAAAAAATAATCTCTTTAATATGATTTTAAACTCATCCTAAACTACTCTGACTAGATTCCCATTTCTATCTTTTTCTTATATCTGCATTTTTGTAGAAAAGGGAATTTGTAGCTGGTTGTAATGAAAAGTAAATTAGAAACAAAATAAATATTGTTTGATTTTTTTATGATGAAGCAATTTTATTGCCTACAAATTGTTTTATTTGAAAACATTCAATTGTTGAATGTTATGTTAAATATATGTAAAAAAATGAAATAAGCATCTCATTGTGTATCGCGTATGGTTTAAAAGGTCACAAGATAAGGATTGACTGTATTTATAATACCGTTACTGTCAAGCTAGACAAACACTTCCTTGTCCTTTTTTAATGTTTGTCAAAAGTAAAATTAGGCTAATCATGGCAACTGTTTTCTCAGTTACATAGATATTTTTATGTCTTTTACTAACCTGAATATCTATCAGCTCAGACTGATATTATTAAAGGCATGCACCAAAAATAATAAAGGTCACGGGATTCTGTAAGAGATATTAAATGTAATTGTATATTATTTTCTTTAGGAAGAAAAGGAAAAAAAAATCATACAAATCTAAATTATCGAAAACATTTTAGTCCATAATAAAATACTTAAGTACTTTTCTTAAAAATGATTTACTTTAATAATGTGAAATTATTTTTTAATTTTTTCAAAATAAACTTTTATTTACAATACCTAAAATGAAAACTAATCCATAGTGTTTTTAATTTTATCCTGCTACAAGGTCACAAATGTAGAGCATTCAGTAAGGATCAGTTTTCAGTCAAAACTCTATCCACTGTGAAAGTGATGGTTTGCAAAATGGATATGTATTCAAACAACCTTACTAAATGTATGTTTTTTTTTCCAGGCCTTCTTTTAAGAAAGACTGCTATTTAAACTCTCTTCTTAGAATAAGCCAAAAGATGCATTGGAGAGAAATAATTTCTTTTCATACCTTATTTTATGCATATTCATATGTAATTAATTTCTTGTTAGCTTATGTTCTAACAAATCCAACTTCTTGTAATTAGTTGAAAGGTTTTTGTCTATAGTAAATAAGCAGGCACACAAGAAAAAAAAAAAAGAAAGCTAAATTTTTGGTCTAATTAGCTGAGTTAACAGTTCTTTACTGGTTTTTGACTGCTTTTCCCTTTACACTTTGCTATGTAATTTTGTCTAGTGACATTGTGGTATTTAATCAGTTTGATTCAGTTTATTATCAAATGTCACTTGAGAAATATGCAAATAAACACTGAAATGTTAATTGCATACATTTTCTTATTTATCAAATATTTATTACCAGCTCTCTCATCTCTCTTAATTCCTTCATTGGCCTTCATTTTACTCCTTATTAATTCAAACATTTTTTTTTTTCAGTTAAAAGACATGGAGAAAACACTGAATGAAATGAAGAAAAAAGCTGGTCATTCCACTCTCAAACCTTGCCCTGTTTATGAAGGTAAATTTGTTGTACTTTCTTTTTCTGTTTAATTACCTTTTTTAACTTGTTTCATTCAATGTTTCCTCTCCAATTAACATGATAAAATATTTTATAGAAAGTGGGTTGTAGTTCTCTTTAAAACATACTTCGTTATTATATTAATACTTACTTCAAAATTCTATTTTATATCCAAGCTTTTAACATTTCTGCTTAGAATTATTTTGATTCAACTGTGAAATCTGTTCTCAAATTTCATTTCTTGCTTGAGTTCATATTCTGTAAAACAAAACAAACACTGATGGAACAATAGCTTTTCTGGGATGATTTAAATGTTCATTTTATAGTTGGCAGTATTTAATTCAGATGAACAAATGATTTTACAAGGATTCTCTTGCATATTTTCTCATGTTCATTGTCCCAAATCTCTTACAAGTTATTCATTTCATGTACATTTTACTAACAAACTTACCAAAGGTTACAAAAAATATGTTTTCCAATTTTATATATAATCAATAAAATTCTTGCCTGAAAACTTAATTTTAGGAGAGAAATAATAGATATTCTTTTTAGTTTTCTCCAGTAAGAATAAGAACGAGCTTTGTAATTATCAAAGCTCAAGTTGATTTGTCAAATATTTCTCAATACCAGCCATTACTCAAAAAAAAAAATTCCTCCTGCTTAATCATTAATGTCTTATTGATTATCTCTCTCTCTTTCCTGATGTTTGCGGGTGGGAGATACAATTTGCTTAAAGGGATTGTGCAAAATACTTCTGCTCTAAAAAAAAAACAAAAAAAAAACAGCAGATTTGTTTAATATTTCTTGCTGTTTGTATATGGTTTTTCCATTATTGGTCACTACATTAAGCTTTCTTCTCAATCATAACTCTATTCACTTTGACTACTCTCCAGCCATCCTTGACTTTTACAGCCATTCAAGAAATTTATTCATTAAAAAAAAGATCCCTTTATATTTATTGACACTCATTATACCAATTGATTTACTTCATTCCTCACACATTGATTTACAATCAAAATTTAATCAGCTTTCTCTGTTTTTTTATTTACTTTCTCTTCCAATTAAGAACAGTCTACAAAATGATGTAACCTCTGATATCTAAATTTAAAATATTTATTTCACATAAGCAATATTTTTTTTTCTTGCCCATTCCTAACATGTAAATTTATTTAAGAAGCTACAGAAAAGATTCTCAGTTAATTTTTTTGGAAGACATTATCATTTCAGAATGATTGAAATGTCTTATTTTTTGTAAAATAATTTCTACTCATCTTGTTTTTTGATTTTTGTATTTTTTCCAATGAAAATAAGCATGCTGAAATAAATTCTTTAGGAAAGAAATAACTTTTAGTACTGATCAAGATTTTTACATTTTTATTCAAATGGTTGAGTCAGTAATATATATCATTTTTCTTTTGAAAAGTTCCTGTTGATATTGTTTTTGTTCTGTTCATTTTCACTACCCCCAGACCCAAGTGAAGACAGTCTTGGACCCACGGACAGTGGTCAGTACTATATCTACAATTGCTGGACACCTCTTTGATTTCTCTCTCTTTCTCTCTCTAAGCCACTGTGTTATGGTTCAGCTTCCAGTATGCTTAGCTTTGTCATTCCCTGTTTAGTTACTCCAAACCTTCTATGCCTTATGTACTCCTCCCTCTGTTTCTTTTGTGCTTTCTTTCATGTTTCTGTATTTCTTTGGTTGCTCTTCTTACATATCAATACCATCATCTTCCAAATAAAAGACCATCTCTGCTATGTTGACGCTAAAAACTAATCTCATTCTATATTTTGACGACTGTCTACAAACAAAAACTACCTGCCAATTTTAAGTAACTCACAAATGTTAGATGTCAGTAATTCCACCCCCCCCCCAAAAAAAAATTGAAAACGTAACCAGTTGTCTCCCTTTGCATTCAATTACTGGTTAATACATGACTCAAAAATGAATATACACATTCTTTTCCACCATACCAAACAGCATTCTATTTTTCCAGTTTTATAGCAGCTTTCCTTTCATTTTGAACTTTTTGATCATTTATAAATTTATAAATTCACTTTCCACTTAAAGCATATATCCTTAAACAATTTTGCATTAAAACAAGATGTCAGATCTTAAAGAATTTCTTGTCTTCAGAGAAATTCTTAATTTCAAACGACTCAAAATGTCCTTATTATCTTTATCTATCACAATGCAGATTTGTTTTTGAACTTTTATTTAAAAGTTGTTTTTCTAAATAATGTGTAATAAAATTAGAAAATTGATTTAAAATCTTTGTCAGTCTCTTAAAAGTTTCAAGAATTTGTAAAAGAACAGTTTCAAACCTGACATCAATTCTCTTGATATTTATCTACAACACTTTTTTATACATCTAAAGAAATGTGATGCTGCATGTCCATTTGCTTTTCTACACCCCACTCCCTAACCTCTTGCCATCTGGTTGTGTTTGAATGTAACTGTTGTATCTCTTTTTTCTCCATCTGATGTCTTTATTGTTACTTGAGAGAAATGATGTATATATTTGTTGTTCTTTAAATGTCTTCTTTTCTTTTCTTTTCTTTTCTTTTTTTTTCTTTTCTTTTTTTTTCTTTTCTTTTTTTTTCTTTTCTTTTTTTTTCTTTTTTCTTTTCTTTTTTCTTTTCTTTTTTTCTTTTCTTTTTTTCTTTTCTTTATGAAATACAAAACAGGTAAATAATGATGTAGCACACTTGTGACTATTTTGATAATTGTTCATTTAAAACATGGAACAAGAGGAATTTGTCAGTCATGACACAGCAAAGTACCTGTACTGATAAAAATATTTAATTTCCTATCTATACATGTTCTCCTCTATTTCAGTCTGAAAGAAAAATCCCTTAACCCAAATACAAACCAGCTGTTTAGCATTAGGCAAAGTAGAATAAATAATTTGTTTAAGCTGTTGTAAAAGCATTATTAAAATTTTATCAGTAGTTTACAAGTTGATCACCAATTAAAAACTTTTCTCTATATTCATGACATATTCTTTCAGTAAAAAAAAAAGATGTAATAAATTTCTCAGAAATATTTAGTTCGCATTTAGATGATTTCTCCTACTTTGAAAATATGCTAACAGGAAATGGGGAATATCAGTTATTGCTTGTTCTGTTTCCACTAAGTCTACACTACCCAGCCCAGTAATTGAACTCATAATTACTGTCACCAAATTCACAAACCAACACTTTAATCCAATATTAACAATTGTCAGGTACAAACGTGAATCTCGAATTTAGAGCCTTAATTTTAAATCTGCTGTTGAGATCCTTGACTGCGTTTACCATGGTTTCTATCTTTTTATTATTTCTGTTGCCTTGCTATAATTCTCTTTCTTTATTTATTAAGTTCCCATATTGTATTGATTTCTATGCTATATTTAGTGAAAAGGCCACCTTGACAAGCATATGCACTGATTCCTTCGGATGACAGACTTTTTAGTGACTAGTATTTTTATTTCATTTTACAGAACTTGTTAACTACCTTACATAATCATCCATGCCTGATTTCATGGTCTATAACTCCTAATTATAGATTTTCAATGTTCCTTTAGCTTTACCTTTAGTGGACAACTGGTTTCACTTTTGCATTCTTTGCCACAACTGCAATGGATAGATTACATAGAGTTCTTGGTTATGTTCTCTTCTGTGTTAGGCTTGACTCAGTAGAGATTTCTCCATAAGTTGAGCTGCTTCTAAATATTGTTCTGATGTTTTATGCACTACAGATCTGAATTCTTTCCAATAAACCCTTGCAGTAAGGGAGACAAATCTTGGCAGTTTCCCATTCCTCCTCAGAAGCTGATGTTATGTTAGAGTAATCATTATTCTGAAGTGCAAGCTTGATGCTGAACATCTCTTGTTGGTGTTGTAGGCAACGGACAAACCTTTCTTTATGAGTAACTTGGGTAGTGTACACTTAGACTCGGTGCAAACAGAACAAGCAATAACCAAGCAGTACTAAATAAGAACAAGACGAGATATCACAAGACATGAACAGTAGCTAGAACACAATCTAGCTCCACTGATTAAATAAAGGTTTCAGCTTGAAATCCCCTGAAGGTTACTCAGATTGACAAGCCCCCTAAAGAAGGCCAAGAGGTACAACAGCCAAAACATTGTGATAACAACAACAAAGATAAGGACAATGGCTAAAATGTAAATAATTTAAATAATAAACTCCTCTTCCTAGAAATTTAGTTTAGCTTTATTTTGATGAAAATCATACTTGTGACAATAGTCATTCAAATAAATTATCATCACTTTACCAAAAAAAAAGACTGAAATATTTTATCTCAGTTTTTCCTCAATTCAGTGAAATTCTGTAGCAGCAGCTAAATTTTAAGATAATTTTTTAATAACAAATAGTCAACAGATAAAATGAAGTTCATAAAATATAGTAAAGAACAGTTTTTTTTTTTTTAACATCATTTTGTAACTGGAATGTAGAATATGAATAGACAATTAAAAATTGAATCAAATGATTTGTTTATAAATAAATTTACTTGTTGAATGAACTTCTAGTAAAATCGAAGAAACTTTATGTAGGGTAGAAGAAACTTAAATTACAAAGTTTTCATTTTATCCACATAATCCAGCTAATACCCCCCCACACACACTTTTTCCATCCCTTTTTATTTTTTTTCCTTTGAAAAATGTTTCAAATGAAATGGAAATAGTCCTACTACTGAAATTGTAATTTGGAAATCTGTTTCACTTCTATAAAGATTCTTTGGTTTATTTTCCAACAATATGAAGTTTATGATTACAATATGAAAAAGACACTTTAAATTTTACTGGGCAAGCATTTTGTATTTTTATAAAATGAATGTTTTTTGTTTTTTTTTTGTTTTTTTTTTAACACAAAAGTGATGAGTAATTTATTTCTTCACTAATATTAATATTTAATTAAAAATTATTTTGAAGAAGTCAATGTATATATGTCAATTTAGAGTCAAATTCCAAGAAGGAAAGTTTCATAAAAAATTTCTAGTTTATACTAATTATAACTCATGCAATAGAAATATTTTGTTTAATCTCTTTTATTACTTCAAATGTCTGATATTTAAAAAATTATGAATCTAGTTTCCACAAAATTGTTTGATATCTTAATTGAAATATTTCAACTTTTATTATTATTATAATATATGACAGGAAGTAATAGATTCTATTTTAAGTAGGCAGAAATGATTGATCTTAAATTTAACCAATCATCAATAGGCTGCTTGCTATTGAATGATCCAATTAAACATTCTCTGTGGATTTCTTAGTGAAAAGAATGTCTATGTAATCTATTGGTCTTTAATACTTTTAAGAAAATGGTACTGGAATTTAAATAAGTAAAAATCACAAGACTCTTAAGTGTTGACGTTGTAGGAAGGAGTTGAAATTTCTTGATTATCTTTTTCTTTTAAGTTATCCTGTAACAGAAGAATACAATTTTCCGTTAGCCAAAGATTAAAAATTTTATAAGCAATAAAATCTACCCTAATTTTTGGCTCTCTTTTTATTTGTTTTGTAGGATCTACTTTTTTACCATTTGCTTAACAAAACATTCTTCAAGTTTTAGCATTTAATAATATTTCAAGTCTTCATTTTTAGATATGAGATGTTTTTAACATACACACACACACACACACTCTCTCTCTCTCTTGTCCTTTGAATGTACCTAATATAACTGATATTTTTTATCTTTAATAAAATTGAAAGCTTATTCTTAATATAATAGTCTCTGTTTTGTGTGCTTAGATTACTTTTTTGTATCAATCAAGATGAGTTCAAAAAAGAAATTTCACCAATGCTTACAGCTTAGTTATTTCTTTTGCAGAATCAGAGATTGTCTCACCAAGTCCTTCTCCAATTCCACGTCCAAAAAAAGATTATTCACAAGCTGGTTTTACTAACAATGTAAGTGTTCACTGATTTTCTCAAAGCATCACCTTACACCAAGTATGTATTTGTTTCAATAGTATCATGATTATTGATATTTCAAGATGGAATGAAGCTTTAAAAACTGGTCGCTTGTCCTGAAATGTTGTAGCCAACTTAACAAATATCTGCGAACCATCCATAGTTGGGAAATGACTGAATTTTTCATCTGCAAACAATAAACACAAGATTCAATAAAGAATTTTACTTATTTTTACAGTTAATATCAAAAACAAGAAACTTATTTTTCTTGAAATCTCTGACCAGCGCATGAATTTTATTTTAAATAAAATATAAAAGCCGTCTTTTCTTATGCAAGGACAATGGGACACTAAGACTGAAGAAAAGAGAATCAAATTAAATGCACACTTATTCCAATTGGTAATGAATGTTGGACAATTTCTTCACAGATAAAAATACTATACACAGGTCCTTTGAAGAGGTTTTAAGGAGTTTAAGAACGATTAAGAAATTACTACTAGCAATCAGAAAGACAGCTGAAATTTTGGACACATAATGAGAAAAAAAACTTGGAAAATTTAACTTACAGGGTATATCAAAGGCAAGTAGAAGGAATCAATAACCAACTTGACAAATCTGACTAATTGGATGGTAGAACAAATGGATGGGAGAGGAGGAGGAGGAGGAGAAGCAAGAGGTTGAGGAGAGTCATGATTGCCTGAATCTTAGGAAATTTTAACATCAAGGTTAAATTTGATTCATATTTTTCAATCAATATCAAAGAGCGACAAACATGTTTTTTGTTATTATTTATTTGTTCAAGAATGTTTTGTATTAGTTTTACTATTAATATTTTGATTGCAAGAAAATATTGTTTAAAATTTAAGAATACAGAAAGACAGATTAGCAATTAAATTTTGTTGTAATACAGCTTCCTTTTATTATCTACAAATTTCAGTAAGTATCAGATTGAAGAAACACTATCTTGTTCAGATTTTTTCATTGTTGATACAGGATTTTTGTATAAAGTTGAGATTAAGTTGTTTTTGTCTCAATCCTTTTTTTATAATCTTTGTTGTAAAGTTGCTAACAAATCAAAATGAAATAAAAATCAGTTTTCACATTTAAGATAGAAGGATCAACATGACAACATGTCTTTTAGCATAATTAAAAAATCTCATCAGATGACTGAAAGTTAATCATTTTTTATTTATTTATTATTATAAACTTTAAATTGCTTCCAATTTCTTGGGACCAAATGAATCATATTTCATAAGCAAAGACAGGTTTCAAAAGTTGAAATCTGCTAGGAACGAAACTTGCTTATTTTCTTTGAATATTAATTTGAACTTTCATTTGTATTTCGATATTGAATTATTTTAGCTTCAAAGTTCCAGTAAAAAAAGAATAATTTAATTTTTAATTAGTAATAATTTGAATATTGGCTCCTCCCTAACACCTAATTTCTCTGTTTTTCTTAAAGATTTTCTGAATTTAACTCCCCTTTTGATGAAGTCAGTTCCTACTGAGGATGACATTTTTTTTTTATCGACTTTGTTTTAAAACTTTAACTATTGTGATAGTTTATCAAAAATTGTGTTGAAAGAAAAGCTTTTATAATTATTTGAAAACATTTCCTTGCCAGGCTTTTGATTTCATCTGCCTCTTTAAGGTCTGTTCAAAAAAAAAAAAACTCATATTATGATTTTCATAGTATCATAAAGATAGTTGTTTTGGTTTTGTGAATTTCAAAATAAATTGTTTTTCATAAGCCTGATCAGTTTTCTTTCATACAACCTGACAAAATGTAACCTAGCAAATAGATTTTATGGCCTACATATTAACAAGACTGGTGTGTGTATTTTGATTTTAGATACTAGAGAACAAAATGGTTTGATGTTTTGTAAATCAAAACACCAAACCAGATTTCAGATTTGGTTTGGTGAGACATGTATTGTCCTTCAGATTTATTTTTTCTTTTTTTTCACAGATGGAAGTTATTCAAGATGATCCAACATATGACCCTTTAGTGACTGATCGGGAAGAAAGAACCTCACCCTTACCCCCAGGCTCACCTTCTCACCTTAGTCCCTCACACAGCAGGTAAGGCATACATATTACATAATGAAGCAGCAGTCCTGCCATTAGTATATAATTAGTTCTAAAATCCTTTTTCATTTAAATTAAAAAAAGATTATATATATATTTTTTTAATTCAGATTTCATTCATTTGAATTCTATCAATTAGTGTGCATGAGCCACTTTTCTATATTTCTAAATGTGAAATTCAGTTTTAAAAGTAAATGGCATTTTCATATATTGATAATAACAGCAACATCAGTACATGCCCAAATTCCTTTTTTTTTTTTTTTTCATCATTTTGCCTGTAATTATATACGTACCAACATAATATAATGGTTTCCTAATTAGGCTATTCTTCCAAGGAAAATAAAATAGAAATATACAACAATATCAAAAATATTTTTTCATATTGATAGAAATCTAAATAAATAAAAACAACTTTGGGAGTAAATCCCTAAAAATTCATTTAGTTTTCTATGGAAAAAAAAACAAAACTGTTCCAACAATTGCTTTGTGGTATTACAGTTGTTGCTGTGATAATGATTGCTTTTTTGCTTCTGAAGTGTCAGCAGCAAGCATGCAGAAGAATATTTCCTCCTCTTTTAAAAGACAAGCAACAATAGCAGTAATCCAATCTCTATGAGGCTCTTCACTTCACTTGTCGGATACTTTTTATTTTTTTTGATTTTTTTTTCACAGACAACAAACATTACACATTTAATTATTTCCAGCCTGCATTTCTTATCTAATCCTTACAGTTGTAATTTATTTTCCTCAAAGATTATAAAATATGGCATTATGTTAATTATAGATAGAATTTCTCTGGAGATCTCTAAGATTTTACCATAGGTAATTTTTAGTGACATTTTTTAAAAAACATTCTAACCACAAATTTCTTTTCTACCACTGATAATTTTAGTTTTTGAATTACATTGTGAAATCCTGTTTGATGGAAAGGGATTTTCTTTAGAGTTATCGTAAAACCTCGATAATGTTGACATTTTTTTGTTTCATTTAATCCAAATCTTAGTGTTTTTTTTCTTTGCATCATCAAAAGTTTATTCTCCAAACTGAAATTTTTGAAAATTAACCTGGCAATACATGTTTCACAAGGACAAAGACTTTGCTCAATTTTTCTTAAGTTTAATCATCTGGAAACTATTTGAGCTTTTGCAAATAATTTTGTCTCTTCATGCATAAAATAAATCTGTTTTCTTTCTTTTTTTCTCTCTCTCTTTCTGAAGTTTTCTGTTACTTTCTAATGTTCTTTTATTTCTTTTATCTTGATAGCTTTCTATTTCTTTGGATCTACTTTGTCTTCATTAAAAGGTTTTCTTTGAGACCAAATTTTTTTATTGATTTTTTTAATCTTAAGTTTAGATCTTTCACTCTCAATGAAGATTGTTTTCTTTACAAACTGAGTGATATTCTTATTTTTGACAAATTCTTACTTGCTGTTGCTGCTGTCATTTGCTATAAGTGAAGACTTTACTGAACTAGCCGTTTTCAGCTATATTATCTTTCCTTATTTATTCATTTATACAAAGTGTGTGTTTCCACATATAAAATATGTCTGCAATTCAGATTGACTTGAGTGTGTCATTGTTTTTGATCAGCTTGACCAAGGCTATTTTTGTGCCACTTTGCTTTTCCAGCATGTCCAAGCACTCTGTCTTCTTCTTGCAGTTTGGAATGGTTTTCAGCAGCACGACTGCTGCCTGTGAGCATTCATTGCATTATGGATCGTGACTTACTGCCTCCTCCTCCTCCTCCTCATCTCTGCACACATACAGCAACCACCACCATCACTACCTCTGGTTCTGTTACCAACACTTTTGTCCTTTCTTTATCCTGCTAACAAAAAGTGGCCATTAAACAGAAAAAAATTCCTTGGACACACTTTTTTATAAACCTTATATCTTTGGTAACCATGTCATCCTGGTCTTTGTTAAAGATGAAACCATCACATTTCAAATCTGTTGATTATTTCTTTGCTCCAAAGAACATTTATAGTTTTTAACTCTTTTTAATTACTTTCTCTATTTTATTTTATTATTTAAAAATTCAGATTACCCATAACTTCTACCTTCTTTACAGGTTGTTAAATGCAAACATTGACTTTTTTGTTTTAAGTTTTAGGTAAAATTCTTATTTTTGTTTTACTTTTTACTCTTTCTTTCTTATTTTCTGAAATTATTTCAAAGAAGTTGTCTTCAGGATATATTAAGTGTGTGAAGAGAGGATAACAAATTGAATTTTTACAGCAAAATTTTATTTAAACCTTCTTTTCGAATCATTTAATAGTTTCACTGAGTTTTCCTATGAATGTAGTCATCAGATTAGTAGATAAATCCAATTCTTCTACATTGAAACCTTAAAGTTTTGTTTTCAATTACTTTCGCCATAAAAATGAGATTTGCTGCATCAATTTCTTTTTATCTGATGGAAACCACTGAAGCTAAAAATGCATTTCAATGAAATATTTCAAAATGCATTTTCTTAAGATAACAAGATAAAGCTATAATTTATCTTTTAAAACTGTTTTTCCAAAATTTTCTTTATTTCTGCTTTCATTTTTCTTTTGCGTTTATTCATCTCATCTCTCATTTGATCATCAAAGCAATCATTTATTCACTCATTCAATCAATTGATATTTTTTTTTTGTTATTCCTCTTCTGTACAATTTACTATTTGCTCTTCTAATAGCAAATCAAAGTTTCTCTTTGCTTCCAAAGAAACTCAATTGATATCCATGAATTATAAGTTTATTAATAAAATCTACAACTTGTGTGAAGTATAAGTAGGCAAATATTGTAAAAAAAACTTTTTGTTGCTGTTATGCCCTACAATCCTCTAGTATTTGTCCACTCAGAACACATATTCCTTCAGAACATTTTCCAATTTGTCTAGCAATGACTTTGGAACTTCAGATTTTAGGGTTTTCTTCTTCTTTAGGAACCCTTTCCTTTACCTGCCTTTTAAAAACTTTCATTATTGATCACTAAAAAGTAGAAGATTTAGAATTGTAAAAATATTACTCACAAAAATACAAATCAGCATGAAAAGAAATTTAAAATTTCTCATAAATGAAAGAAATTAACATGAATCAATCAGAATGGTTTTAGAACAAAATTTGTCATGATTTTTTGTGACAAAGTAATAGGAAAACAAATACTAAAAAAGATTGATCAGACTGAACTATTCTGTGAAAACCAAGACCTATAATCTAAGTTGATTCATTTTTTATTTACTTGACTGAAAGGAAAATGTGCTGCCACTTTTTCAGCCTGTACTTTAATGTTCAAATTGAAATAAAAAAGCTTGAGAAACCAGAGAAAATAATTTCTGTTTAGCCTTCAATTTTAAAATCTTCACTCAATTAGCAAAATTGCTTTTGATGATCAGTTGGTACAGATTCATGTCTCTTTCTAAATGATACAATCTGAAATAGTGAAATATGACTTGAGATTTTATTGCCATGCATTTAAAGTTGTTTATACTTGATTCTGTAAATAAATTTATTTACCTACCAACCATGATATATTTGAATAAATATAGAGCATTTAATTGATTTTCTTGTTAGATTATTGATTGTAATTTTTAAAAATCTTGTCATAAACATTATTTATTCTACTTTAGAATAAGGCCAACTTTGTAGGTGTATAAGTTTTTTTCTCTGAAAATAAATTGAATAGTCTCTCCCACCTCTCTTACATTTCTCCATTACTTAATTTGTCTATCCAACTGAATTTACATCAATCCTCTTGTTGATGTAAGTTTTCTTTCATTTTCTTTTGCTTTGTATTCAAAAACTCCAAAGCCTTTTGATTCCACATTTTTCATTAGCTATTATCAAATTTTTACCTGCCATTTCTGTTTTAGAGAAATATGTTAGCATTATTACAGTACTTCATTTAGAAGCTTTCACTTTAACTAAAATAGAATATAGCTTCCATGTCATCTCTACTGTTTATAATATCAATTCTATTCAACAAAAGAGCAATGACTGGTGCCAGTCATTTTTAAAAATCATTGTCATTATCTTAGTAAATGTTAATGGTGAATTGGAAGCACAATAGTTGAAATTGAAGACAATAAAAATGTAATGCAACATTTGTTGAAGACAGAAGTTCAATCTTGATAAGAGAAATCTTTTTTTCTTATTCCATATTCATAAAGCAATAGTTCTAAAGCATCTACTAGTTTCTCCTTTGCTTGGACATTTCATACATGTTCTCTTGATGTAATTGTGGTATCCAAAAGGCTTGGATAGAGTTTGACTTTCCTTTTCTCAACATTTTAGAACTTGATTATGGAAGAATTATTCAAAGCTTTAAAAAAACATTTCCAAAAAAATATGCATTTTTTTTTTTTTTACTTCAAAATGGTTGAATAATTTTACTTTTTTAACAATTGGTATGGCCCAAAAATGTAGCTAAAGTGAATCTATTGCATCTTTTTCAAATTTGTATTTAATATGATTGAATTGAGTGAATTTTATTTGGAAACCAGTAAACATTTTGATTTTGATCTAATTTTTTCTCTTTACTTGGTCCATACTTACAATTTTCATTTCCCACTAAATTGCCATTAGAAATTTTACATTTTTTACATGCAACTTATTTCTGAAAAATTTTCTAAGTGTTGATCTTGTGTAGAGTTGCTTGTTTTTAAGATCTGAAGCAAAGAAGTCAACCTTGAATTATCTTTTTTAAGTAGCGAGAATGATTTGGATAACCTTTCTATGAATCATAAATGATTCTTAAATTGTAGATATTGGTTCTGTCATCAGAATTTGTATAAGTTTCATTTTAAATGCTTAGCACTACTGTTAGAATACAACCAAAGAAATTAGCAACAAAATGTCGGAAATTGTCAAATATCTTTTTCTCGCTGATTCTCATTTATAAAAAAAAAATAATTGTGTAAATGTTTAAATTCTTTTTTAGTTTCAGAAAAAAATGAATTTACAGAATTAGCTGAACTCATTGAATTTGTACACTAGACAGTTATTGGAATATTGCATTTTTTTCCTTGACATTTCCTTCTGAATAAAGGAAAGATGCTGATTGATTTGATAAATACAAATTCTTTTGAAACCCATTTTTCTGTCACAAACCTAAACCTGAAGAATTGCAAATAGAAAAGTGAAATGTTCCTCTAGAACTTAATTGCATAATTTCCTTTGAAAGTGATTTCTCAGAATGCCACTGGAGAATGATTATTTCAGCAGCTTTGGAAATTTTTCTCATTTTAATTACGATAAAATAATTTGCAATTATGTTCAAATATGTACAAGATGCTAAAGAAACCCCTCTTTTTTTCTTTTTTTTTTTTTTGTACAAAATGCAGAATCACAACAGAAAAAATTAGGGAATTTGATTTCTTACATATATCCACTTTTTAAGCTTTTGGTCAATAGACAGCTAAAATATAAAAATCACATTTCTAAGTTTTCAATATTTTTATAAATTTTAAACTCATTTGTTTTATTTACAGTTTTTAAATATCTTATAAGTTTTCATAATGTTAATACAATAGTGTTTTTAACTAAATTATATGGGACAAATATTCTCTTAACACTTACATACAAATTACTAGTCATTAGAAAATCTTTAACGTAGATGAGCATTAAAACAGGAAATAAATTTCAGTTTTTATTCTTTCTCTTCTTATTGACAATTTTTTTCTTTTACAATCAACTTCTGTTTTCATTAGTGAAGTGAACTTTCTTCCATAATCAAGCTTTGATAAGGCTAAAATATCTGTGTCCCTTTTTTATTTTTCTCCTCTTGAAGCATGTGTTTCTTGTTTTGTCTTTTTCAGTCCACAGCTTAAGGGTGGCTATACACCGAGCTCAGTCTACTCCACTGGCACCCAATATCGTAATCAACGCTATCCCACATTTACCAACCGCACAGGACCTCCTCCAGTTGGTGGGGAATATCTTGCTTCCAGTAAATTTGATGGTAGCCATGATAGTGGCTTCAGTTCAAGTAATAACATGACTCAATTGCCTGCCAATCAACGCAGCTCCCAATATGAAAATGGTGATGAGGTAAAAACTCCGACCAATCATCAATATGAGAATCTGGAAACTGAATTTGAACACCAAATGAAATTGAATCAGCAGCACATTGATGACACATACTATGGTGAGGAAAATTCGACCCATGTGTATACGACTCGAGGAGCCAGCACTTCCAACGACATGCAGCAGTTGTTGCAATTGACTCCTTCAAAGTATGGCAGCCAAAGAGAATCTAATGTCGAACAAACTGAAGTCCAAGATGGTCTGGTGACACCTCGCAACAGTACAGTGGATGCTGAGCCAGTGTACAGTCACTCTAGCTCCAACTATGAGCCCTTGCCTGTACAATGGGGGGAGACACAAACTACTGAACCTTCTCCAATTATTTACAGCCCACACAAATCTTTTGAGGATTTAGAAAATCGACCAAACACACCAAGCACAGAACATTCCTATAGCCCACGCGTCTATGAATATCAATCTCCAAATAATCGGGAGGTGCAAGTCATCCACTTAACAGGGAATCAACTTGTGAGTGAACAACATCAAGAGATTGATCAACCACCCACTTCCCCCATTCCTCCACATAGCCGAATAGTTACTACAATCACAAAAATCAAACCTCAGATTGAAGTTTCGAAACCTTTCGAAACCTCGGACTTTTTCAAATACAGTGAGAAGCTTCGTCGTGCTCGCATGTTGGATAGTTATCAGCGCCAATTGATTGGTGAGGACCGATTGGTGCATTTGTCAAAACTCACTCAACAAACAGATTCCTCTGTGAACTCTTACTATAGTAGCTCTTATACAAGTGAGCATTCAAGCTCTTCTTCTCCGGCTTCTTCCTTTTCTCGGATACAGCAAGTAGCTCCTTCTTCCCCTTATATGGCTTACCATCATTCCCAAGTCCAACAACAACACCACCAATCGTCAACACCCCAACAACAGACACAACCACAGTCAACACCTTCATCTTCTTTCCCACAATATTGGAGAGAATTTGAACAACATTCTGGAACAACTTTCCCCCTACAGAGAAGCAGCACTCCTGGTGTCTTGGGCAGTGGTAGTGGTATGTCTAGTATGAGTTCACGAACTGTCACTTCTTCATACCATCACTCAGTTAGTAGTAGTAGTAGTAGTAGTAGTAGTCACATACAGTACTCGTCGGCACAAAGTGTGTCACGGGTGTTTCGATCACATCAAGTGCAGACAAGCCGACACACCCAATATCAGCCACCTCAGCCGATGACTTGTGAGCCTGTTGTAGTGCGTGATATGCCCTCCCCAGGCTCAAATCCTGGAACAGGGTCACCAGCCAATCTGTCAAACCTCTCTAGGTGAGCCAAGGGAAACAAATGCTATGGCAAATGTGCTTCGTCCTGCTCAGCCTGTATTTTCAGAGCAACAAGAAAGAAAAAAAAAAAAAAAAAGAAAAAAAAAACAAGCCTTTCTTTCCCTTTATAATGGACACTGGTCAATTCTTACTGACAACTGTGTGTGTGGCCATTTGCATTTCATTTTTTCCTTTCTTTTGTTTTGTTTTTTTTTATGTTCTCTTTTGTTTGTTTTTATCTGAACATCTTGTTTTTTTTTCTTCTTCTTCTTCTCATTCATTCATTCATTTGTTTTTCTGACTTTTTCTTTATTTTTCTATATTTTCTATGAATTGAAAAACAGAAACCTTTGAAATAAAGACATTAGTTCAACTGACTGTGCAATAAAATGATTGAATGATGGACTCTACAATCTCACTGGTGTCCTTTGGAGAAACACCTTTATCTGTTTGGACGTTTGAAAAATGCAACTTTTGATTCATACCAAAATATGAAGATCAAATATCCTTAATTAAAATGTTGATCTAAAAATATTCCAGTATTCAGCACTTGTATATTTGTTGAGATATCATTTTGTATCTAAACCCATCTACATAAGAAAAAAAAAATCAACCAAACACCCAGGCATACATACATCTCATTTTGTTCCCTCTCTGTAACTTTCTATAAGTGGGGCTTTCATATCCAGTATTGTATATGTTGATGAATACTTATGGACAGATCTGGTTTTTTTTATATTTTTGTTTTCACAGGTTGCTGAATTTTTAACTTCTGTAGAATCTTACATTCTCTTGAAGATAATAGCTAGTCTGGAATTTACAACCATCAATAATTTTGAAGAGAAATGGATTTTGAAAATAATATTTTTTAAATAATCTGTTCAAGAAAAAAATGTTCAGTCAAATCTTTGATGTGTTACATTCAATTCTGATTGCTTTTCATTGGATTTGGTAGTTTGTTTTCAAGTTTGCCTCATTTTGTGTATCTCTTATAGAGATTAGGTTATAAAAAATTCTTTATTTTCTAGAATTTTCCTTTGAAAGCAATTAGGTCTGCTGCTATAAGAAACAGAAATTCTTGAAATCACACAAGCTTTTTATGTCTTCAATTTCAATGTACCTCAAGTTTTGTTTTTGTTTTCCTAGCATTTCAGCTGCAATTTATTCTATAGACTTCCTTGAATCTGAGATTTGTCACTGAAGATGGCCATAGGCATTATTAAAAACAACAAAGATGGAGATAAAAAATGCTTTTGACTGTCAACAAAAATTTCTATCAAAGATTTTAAACAGCTGCATTAAAATCTATCTTGTTTCAAAGTTTTCAACAAAATTTATTCATCCACAGAAGCAGATATAAAAAAACAATTTCCTAATAAGTTTTAATTCAAATATGGCAAATTTCACAGTGAAATTTATATTTTTTTAATTAGAAAATACAACACTTTCAATGAATTAGTACTTTTTAAAACCAAATATATGAAATCCTTTTGAAAGATTGGTAGATTGTGATATTCCTTAGAAGTTAGAATCTTTCAGAATTATACTTGATACTCTTTAGTTTAAATGTTTTGTTGTTAAAGTGAATCATTTTTATATCTAATTATTTCAAACCAAAAATATAAGTAAATCTTATTAGCAACTTTTCCCCGTGTTTCAATTCAATTCAACTTTTATTAATACTTTATTTTCTCATGCTGTTGCTGTCATGGAAATTTACAATCTTGTTGGATACTTAAAAATATTTAGAATTGGTTCTCTATTTCTCATTTTAAAACCTACCTCATGGTCACTGCCTTTTGAGTTACATTTGAGTTCTCTTATCTAATGACAGGTTTCCATTCATCAACTTTTGAAATAATCTGCCAGTTTTTATCTAATTTTGTCATTGCTTATATACTACATTCAGCCATGCTTCTAAGCTTTTTTTTAAAATCTGAATCTGGTTTTTTAATATAGTTACCCTTGTCTCTGCTCTTGTTGTGAAATAAGTCCCTTTTTATTTTAGACACTAAGTGTTCATCAAGATTTGCATCACTTGGTAAAAGTCAAGAGAATAAAATAACTAAATGCAGAGGCACTGACTTAACCTCTGCTTTTGTCTGTCACACATGCATGCATTTCAAACAATCTCATCTCATCTCATACCAACATTTTGCTGTCACTGCCACCTTTTTTTCTGATATTTTTGCTCTGTATTTCTAACAAAATTGATTCGCTTGTCTTTACACATTTAACATTTGCTATGAGTGTTTAGTGCATGTGAGATGAATTTACTGACTTACTGTGCCCACACCCCCAACCACCACTGCAAGTTATCCTCTGACCAAGTTTGTTTGGGTGGGAGAGAATGCTCACCACTCCTACTCCATTGCTCTGCACTTGTTTTTGTTCATTGATGAGTCAGGACCAAGTGACATTTGCCTTTGCATGCAACAATAGCCTCTCCTCAGATGAAATGTGATTAAAACAATCTTTTTTTCCTCCATTTTTCTATGCATGTTACAGGCTATATTTTGTTGAATTGGCTTCAATAGCTCTTACTATTTATTCACCTACTTTATTTAAACAAAATTGTTTCTTTTTTCTTTCTCACACTTTCTTTGCTTGTTTCTGTTTTGTTGTTTAATTTTTAATTTCAGGCTCTTAAATTTGTGCAAAAAATAGCAAAATAAAGAATTTGAAAGTAATTGACATTATTCAGACTTTAAGGCTACTCCTGGCAGGAAATTCACTTTCAATCCCAGATTCTAGTTTTGGCAAAGAATCACTAAATGGCTTTATACTGAGCAATATTAAACCATAATTAATGATATTAAATTTTATCTAATTAAAACACTTATATTTCAATGAAATTTCAAAAGTCCTTGACAAATTAAAACCATGTTTAAAAGTAAGCCTTAAATCTGATATGTTATTAATGAGTAAAATAAAATTTAATGTGAAAGATTAAACTCATTTTGAAGGATTCAATTAAAATTTTTGTAAAGCATGACTTTGCTTTGGCATCTTTTTCGATCTTATACTGAAATTGCTATTTTTAGTTTATCTCCCTAATTATCTGGATCTTAAGAAAAGCCAAAGTAAAAAATAAATCGTTTATACTGAAAATGTGTATACCTTTGCAAACAAAAAGTGGAAAAATCTTTACTTTTCTCAATGTGGAACAAATTAAAAATAATGTTAACTATCTTTATTATGAAAAACTGACACATGAAGTTATCCAGGGAACAATGAAAAAAAAGCTTACTATCCAACACACTTCCCCAATAGCATTCAAACATAGGTATATGATAGGTTGAGGTGGTTTTTTTTTTCTTTTTTTTTTTTTTTTTGCAAACTAACTTTGGACAAGGCAAGAATTGTTGTGGTTTAACAAAAATTGCTATTCACAAAAATACTTACTTTTGCATGAAAATTTATTTCAACAACGAAGGCAAAAGATTTTACAATTTATAAAATAAAAACTATAATACATTAAAATGTTTAAATGTATTATTTGAATAATTATCAAACTTTACTGTTAGAACTATTAGAAAAAAAAATCTTGAGGATATAAGGTTTTCACAAGATTGTGTGTTGTTTCAAATCCATAAACTATATAAGATTCAGATGTTTATTTAACTGCCCTTTCAACACTGAGAATGTGAAACAGACTCCAATTTTGTACCATTTATTACTGTTTGCTGAAGCTTGTGAAAATACTTTGGTGATCACATGTTTACAAATGCCATATTGTAATAGATTTATTAATTTTGGTCCTTATGTAACTTCTGAGTTGATAGCAGTGATTCTTAACATTGGAAAGAATTTAAAAATTCAATTTCTGTTTTAATTTAAAGATCTCTCCCTATTTGTTTTTAGTTTCTTATTTCTCTGATGAATGTAACTTAAAAAACAATTCCATGAATCTAAATGTTTGATTTAGTTTTCTTTTATTTTTATTTACTTAATGGACTCTAGATTATTGAATATATAAAGTTGCCAGTTATAGAATTTGCTATCTCCCTTAATCTCAAACCAGTGAGCTACATATATTTCAGTAATGGACTTGATGAGTTTTGTGCAGTTTCTGATCATTAATCTAGTTGCCAAAGTTAAAGACCTTGCATTATTCAGTGATTCAGTTTCCCAGGCAGCAAATCTAAATACTTGAACAGGAGTCCCTGTTTGTCACTTAGACCATCCATTGTCCTCACAGTATGCTTTATGCTATCTAGTCATTGACTAACAAATTCGTAAGTCATTTTCATCTAGTTTTCCTAATGAACCTACAAATCAGTTAGATATTTTCGTTGTATGAATAGCATATTTGAAAACCACTTGGAATAAGAGTTCATTACTTGTTGTTTCTTCTTCAGAATTGTTACAACATTTCAGCCGTTGTATGCTCCAACCTTCTTCAGGTTCTAGGAATTTTTAACCAAATCTTTATTACAATCACCAGGAAATATCATTCTCATCCCTTACCTAGAGCTTCTTTTGGTAGTCATGAGATATCTCCCTCTAAGTTATCACCATTTTTATTCTTACCTGTTATACTTTTGATTTAGCAATTATGTTTTTTTAAATCAGCATCAAATTTCATCAAACCCATAGCCTGTAAGTCTACAAGAAATGCATTAGTAAGAGATTCCACAAGATTTGAGGAAACATCACCACCTCTAATTAGTTTGATTGCATATCTAGCAATTTTTTAAAGATTCTAAGTTCTCATGAGATGTCTTCTTGGCTCCAAATTCAGTAATGACTACAGACCATCATCTTCCAACCAGTTTTATCCATTATCTGAGAAAAACACAGATTATAATAAACCCATTTAAATAAACAAACATTACAAGTTAAATTTTCTGGTAAACATGGATAAACATGCAGTGTCAAAAGGACATTTTTTTTTCCTCATGACACTGCTTTTTTTTGCTTTTTTTAACTGCCTTCACTCCTTCGGCAGTGTTTGTTTTAAAATGTAATAATTAGAATTGGAATAAAACCTAAACACATGATGGAAGTGAATTTTTTTTTTGTTGTTCAGAATTGAAATATAAAATATAAAATATATTTTTTTTTACAAGAATGATTTTATATTTACATTCTAAAAAAACTAATGCAATAGAATATTTATAATTTACCAGTAAGAAATAAATTTGAAAAAATTTTTTATTCATAAATTTATAAATATTTGCTAAATTATTAAAATATGTGAACCAACTATAAGGAAATCCTTATTTATCATTTTATAAAGTTGGAATCAATTGGCAATGAGCCAAGTTTTTGCCAACCATTCCAATAGATAATATAAAGTTTTAATTTATTTGTTTAAACATTTTTAATGGATACTCATATTTAAGTAGATGCTCTGTTTGTATTATTAAAGTGTATGTTTATTTATATCTATTGGCTTGAATATTTGAGAAATCTTGTTAAAAAAAATATGCAACTTCTAGCAGGATTCAAACCTGTATCACCTAAGGGGGAACAGTCATTAAATCTCATGTGCCTTGACCTCTCAGCCACATAGAGCTTCCTGGTCAAACAAAACTCAAATAGCGCATATCTTTCCTGATTCTCAAAATGTATACATCTGTTGTGTTTTGTATCCTAACTTAAACAAAGACAATTTTTTAGGAAATGGATTAAATCCAATATATTTATTTGCTGTTTTTATCATTATATAGTATATTTATCTGCATCTACTGGCCTAGGGGATGCAGGTTCAAATACTGTCAGAGGGTACCTATTTTTCTAAAAAGGTTTCTTGAATATTCAGGTCAGAAGGTGTAAACTTTAATAATAAAAACGGATCTATTTAAATATGAGTGTCCATTAAAAAGTAACGTTTAAACAAATAAAAAAAAATGTCAGATTTAATTTATTTCCTAAAATAATAGTTTAAATTATTTTTGTTGCCAATTCTCAGGAACAGAAAATACATAAATTCACTTTTATTGTATGTCTAGGTTTTAATCCAATTATAATTTTCGTGTTTTCAAACATAGCTGAAAAGAGAAAGATGTTTTAAAAAAAAATTTTAAAAATAAGTGCCATGAGAAAAACCATCTTTTTGATATTGTCTTATTACAGACATATTTAATCCTTACACTATTGTCCCCATCTTTATTGCCATTTGTACGTCGTTTCAGCCGTTGTATGCTTTGACCTTCTTTGGGTTCCAAGAATTTTGAACCAAATCTTTATTATAATCACCAGGAAATATCATTCTCATCTCTTGCCTAGAGCTTCTTTTGGTAGTCATGAGTTATCTCCCTTACCAGGCTACAGCAGTTGTGAAGTAACTTAGAGGGAGATAACTCATGATTATCAAAAGAGGCTCTACACAAGGGATGAGAATGATATACCCCAGTGATTGTAATAAAGATTTGGTTAAAAATTCCTAGCACTTGAAGAAGGCCAGAGCATACAACATCCGGAACATTGTACAAATGGCAACAAAGATGAGGACAATAGTCCAAAATATGTAAATAGTGTAAATAATACCTCATCTCAGAAATATAAACAAATGTTCAATCCTTGTTTGACCATTTTCTTTAAATATGCAATAAGCATAATTTACACTATATTCAAGACTTAAGTATAATAAACAATTTAACTGTGATTTCATTAGCACTCAAATCATAAATCTATTTCATTAAGCAGTGCAGTTAAAATGAAACCAATATGGTTTTTAGTATATCATGTACCAACTATCTCAACTTCCCATGGTTCGATCTACCCTAATGTATAGGCTTGTAAATCTTATATATATATATATATATATCATGTGCAAGCTAGAATAAAGTAATAATAAATATTCATTGCTCTATTTTTATATTGAGCACTGTTTTAAATTAATGTTTTGTACATTGCAATTATTTTCTTTGTTTTTACTCATTTGGATGGATATATATATATATATATATATATATATATACACACACACACACACACGAGTCACTTCCTGGAGCTTGATCAAATGGCTTTTGTTTTGGGATCCCTTCTTGGGCAACCTGAGAACTTTTCAGCATCCCCTTCTAATATTTTTTTGCAATGATGATGACAATTGAAGTGCTCCAATGTTCACATAAGACCAACAACAAAGGTAAGGATTTTTCAGATGATAAGCAACGGCTGAAAGCAAAAATCTTTGATTGAATGTTTGTTCACATCAAGAGATGAAAAGAAATTTAAAGTAATGTGAATTTTCTTTCCCAATTCTCTTGTGAAATTGAAGTTTAATCTAAATGCGAAGTAGAAAGCCTTTATCATCCATTGAATCTTCAAAAATATTTAATATTATATAAGATCTGCTAATCAAATCTCTCAGCATTTGTTGTAGAAATCAAAGGAAATTTTACATTGATTTTACATTTTTTTCCCTTCTCACTTAGATGAAAGAATGGATTAATTTTATTTCAATTGCATGAATGTCAATCATACAATTGAACTATTTTCTTAAACTTCTCTGCTATTAGTTTTCATTTATTCAATACTTTCCTTTACTTCATCCAAACATTCAGGGCTACAGAATTTTGACACTTCAACATTGTATCAACTCTGAACAGCTAAAAAATAAATCCGCGTCTTTCTGTTAGCTTTATAGATAAGGTTTAAAAATTGACTTTTAGTCACTTTTTAAAAAATGAATCCAGATGTCTGAACAGACAAATTAGAATTGGGTTGGATTTTTTTCCCCCGAAAAAGAAAACTTTTTTTTAAATAAGCCTTTATCCATTAAATCATTTAGATAAGTCATTAAGTTTTATGAAACTTATTTTTAACTTTCAGACTAAGACATTTTTTTTTCTTTTAATGAAAATGGTGTTTTCCAATCCTGAAATTTTGTTGACAAGTTCATTTGTAGAGATCATCAACTTCCAGAAACCTATTTTCTATTAATGATTATCAAGGGTTTGTATAGATATAGCCAAACCAACCAATAAACAGTACTGCCTAAAAAAGAAAAATGTTTTGAAATCTTTTCAGAATAAAGTCTAGTTTCATTTTCAACACACTTGACTAACAATATTTCCAGGTCAACAAAGTTGCAGTGTTTGTTGTAGCTTTGTTTTTTATCCTGCATTACAAAAGAAAGGTTTATGTGAGAATTTTATACCATCAGCATTATTTTAATTCAATCACAAGTCTAGTAACATATTAGGGTCACCAGAGCACTGCAGCAATAGTGTTTCTTGGGTGAGATAGCCTGATAACACCCAACCCTCTCCAAGGATGTAGGAGTCAGTCTGTCCTGCTATTTACCCATAACAGGGGGCTGGGGTGAAGAAGAGATGGATTCACCCATTTCCCAAGACTGGTCACACATAAGTGAATGCAATGAACTCAACTGGAATTTAAACTTGGCTCTCTGATTCCCTAATCTCAGCTGCTATTCATTATTCCACTATGCCTCCACATTTAAACTACAAACTTAAAACCTAGTTTTGAGAATTATCCTGTGTTGAATAAGTGTGTGTGTGTGGGATAAAATGCAGAAATGGAAAAAAAAAAAAAAAGAGTTTCCTTAATGTCTTACTTTTTTTTTTTCCTTTCCATTTCTGCACAATACTGCTATGATGATGTTCCAAATGGAATTAGTTTGTAAAGCTCAAGGAAAAGGTAAATTTAAATTGGGAAATAAAGGAAGTGATAATGAAAAATCCTTTTGAATTTGAAACTAAATTTGTTTTAGATAATCATTCAACATATGTAAAACATTACAGAAAAAAAAAAAAAGATAGTAATCATTTTAGGTAGGAGCTACTGACACATTGAGCAACATTTCACTACTTGCATTTCTTGCCAATGGAGATGGAAAGTGTCATGATGATTCAGAGTTAAGTAATTGGTAGATTTAGTATAATTTACAATATCAAATTGTTTTTAGAAAAATATTACTGCTATAAAAGTTGACTAAGGAAATGATCTCAAAACATTCTAGTCATTTACTCAGCACATCATTTCTTAAATTTTCTTTTTGGCTAAGTTATGTTGATTGCTCAAAATGACATAACAATTTCAGTTGACACGATTGACTTTCCAGACTACATCATCGGGCTCAAATTTTTTTTTCATATCATTGCTTTACAGTTATGATGGACATAGGTCACTCAGTGTTTGCAGGAACAGAAATTTTCTGACAGCCTAGAATTCAACACTTAAAAATGCCACACTTGGTTCAAAGATTTGAAATTCAAAACAAGGAACTTAGCAATATTAATATTCTTTAGTGACAAAAATTAGTCAGATTTTTAAAAGTGGGTCAACACCCCCAACACACATATAAGCATGTTATGACACATTGGCAATCACCTTCAAAAGTTGATGGTTGCAATTAAAGTAAAAAGGCTTTTAGTCAGAAAAATCATTGTTGCATGACAATATAATTGTCCAGATGTTTGTCAGCCAAAAATCATCAGGAATCCAGAATGGGGAAACTCTTCCTCATACAACATTGACGTCACTGGATTCATATTCTCATCTATACAACATTTCCTATCTGATCCCAAATTTAAAGATGTCTCTGATGTTCAAAATTTCATTAATAACATCCAAGAAGGAATTAAAAAAAAAAAAGAATTCAGTATGTTAACATAAGGTCAGAGAAAGTAAAAGAAAGTATTTTGAAAATTGACATCAAATGATCATCTCACTTCTTGAAATTTGTCATCTTTATTGTCCTTGATACAATGCTATATGGTTCTATTCCCGGTGGCACATGCATCAGTAAAAAAATTGGCTGGTTTTTGAGTACTTTTCTTTTGCAGAGTCAATCATCCAAATAGCTTTTATAAAAAACAAAACCCAGGAAAAAAAAAAAAAAAAAGTGCAATACTGAGATATGAGAAATAAGATGCAACAGATTGGGGGGGGGGGGGTCAATGAATCTGTCACAACAGAAAATCCTTCTTGTAAAACCTCATGATGTAAAAAAATTGAAGAGACCAAGAATTTTATTTGTCAAATAATTTTAAGAAGCATACTAACTATAATTTATTTTAAGCATCACCAAAGACACCATGTGTATAATAGACTTTTTAAAATGGACTGCAGTTGGTTGATATTCAAGACTTTTTCATGTATCTTGTACACCTGTTAAAAGATAAACCTTTCATTTAAATCTGTTAATAATTATTTTCAGATAAACTTTTCTAATTTTGTAGTTTTTATCTGATTCTCTCTCCAGCCATTTCCAAAGTGTTTGCAGAAAATTCACAACCAGGCAGAATTTCAAATAAGTATTACTTAAACTTTTTGAATATGTGCATGCATGTTATTCCTCTGTTCATTAATTATGCAACTAACAAACTGAATGCCTTGTGCTTTGCTCAGAGAAAAGGAAGCTTCCAACAACCAACATTTTATTTTTCCTCTTAAAAAATAAAAAAAAATAAAAATTGTGAGTTTCCTTTTCCAGGTGCATGCACCAAAAAACCTAAAACAAAATATCTGGCTTACAAGCCTCGTCTTTCTCCCCACCTCTTGGTTGGTTGACTTTTTGTTTCTTCATATTATTCATATATTTTGCAGTCAACTCCCAGATCCCAGTGAAGGTGGTCAGCTAAAGTCTCGTGACAATAGCTTCACTTTTGAAACAGGAGAGTCTCTGGCTGATGCATTCAGTGAAGAAATGTTAGCCTGGTATGAGGACCAAGATGCCATTAAAAAGCATCCGACCTTTGTTTGACCATAGATGAAAACGATGACAGGAGTCAGAAAAAAAAATTGAGGTTTGTAGAATAACTTCTTGGCTTGGCCATATTTTTAGATTGAAAAAAAAAAAAAACCAACTAAAATTACTGTTTCATTTTTAAAATCTGCCTAATAATTGAAAAGATGAATCAATTAAATTTCAAGAAGGTTGATTTTTAAGGTCAATAAAAAGAAAAGCTGTTTAAAACATCACATATCCCCTTTCATCAATTTGGAAATTTTACCAACTTTTTCTTTTTTTTCACAAAAAAATAATTTTCCAAAGTTTTTGCACATTGCACAATCTGTTTACTCAATTTTTTTTTTTCTTTTAAAAAATCTTGGTAATCGTTTAGGATGAATCAATAATAGTTTTTTTTTCTTTCTCCTAGGCAAATTTGCAGAAAGTCGGATTTAAAGCAGGTTTCCTGTATGCAATACACAGATATTTAATTGCCATTGACTGTACCTTCCCAACCATCAGATTTTGGCAGCTCTAACTGACCTTTTATGAACAAGCATCAGATTTTGGCAGCTCTAACTGACCTTTTATGAACAAGCATGGCGGTGGAGTATCTGGGGGATGTTCTTTTCCTAGTCCCATCACTCATTTTGCACTCCAGCTACAGAAAGTTGCCAGACTCAGATTTTGACAGTACTCAAAAGAACTGGACAGCTCAACAAATTTTACCCCCTTCCAAGCAAAGATTTCTTTAAAAAGAGAGGGCGGGGAGAACAAATGGTTTAATCACCATTGTTAGGAGGATTTTTATGCCTCAAACTGCATTAGGTTTATGGCAAGTAAATATTGCTATAAATGGATAATTCTCTTAATACTACCCACATTTTGGTGGGAATTAAGTTTATGTCTTATTTGACACCCACCCTCTCATAGTTGTGGCCCTTTAAGCCATTCTTGAAATTCCAACCTGACTTCACATTAGGCCACAAGCAAATTCTTCTTCTCTTAAACATCTTTATCTTGAATGTTAACTTTAAAAAATTGCTGCAGTTAATGCTAAAAATTGTTACTTCATTTTTTTTTTTTAATAGATGGTTGTGACAGGATTTGACCTTTTGCCTCTCCCTCTCTTAAAAGTTTACAATTGTTCAAAAGAAAAAAGGACAAGATTATTGGGAAAGGCTAAACTCCCAACGTGGAGAATGACAATCAGTACAAAATGAAAAACATTGATTGTTGATATTTCAAGAATACAACATTTACTTGTTAACTTATTTTGTTGTCGTGTATTTTTATTATCATGTTCAATAACATCAAAGAGACACACTTTGTTTCTTCGCAGAAGATAAGACTTTATTTTTTTTTCTCTCTCTCAATGAACATAAAGGTTGTCACTTTATCACTAAGTGGCAAAAATATCAATCCCTCTCAAATATATTTTTTATAATGGCATAAAAAAAAAATAACCAACAAAGGAAGCTTTTAAATAAAGCCAAAGAAACTCTTCAATATGCACATGCTGACACACAGTAGTTTATCTTGAATTGAAGGGTTGGGTTTTTATTTTTGTGACCACTTAAATCCTTTCAAAAGCTGAGAGAAAGACTGACAGTAAAATGAAGCCAAGGTGCCATTTGTTCACTTTTTTTTGTTTGTTTTGTTTTGTTTTTTTGTGCAGCACACAAAAGACCAAATGCTTCACCCACAACAATATGTCTCAAACCAATTTTTTTGCTGTTGTTCAGACTGGACATGAGCAACTAAATATTTTTAAGGGGAGAATAACCTTATCCATATATTTTTTTCTAGCAGTTCTAAAATAAATAATCCCAATCTTTTTCTGTAACGATTTGGGTGGGGGATATGGATAGCTAAGAACGAAAGAGAAACATGCGCATGGCACATTTTTTGCCTACAAATTTTCCATATTCCATTACTTCATCTTGGTCATTGGCTTCTGGATTAAGTGCATGGTAAATTTCATATGACATCTCTTCTCGATCATGAAAAATTAGGATTCCATCTGGGTTAACGTCGCCATCTTCATCAACTGTTTAAAAAGAAAAAGAAATGTTCCAATTAAAAAACAAACTCCCTATTTTAAGTAGGAGAAGAAGGAATCTTTCCTCTGGACAATGCAATTAATTCAAGTTTATTGATGTTTGACCCAATCCCCACCAGAAGAAAATTGCTTTGAAAATTCTTACCAATTGTTGGCTCTGCAAAACGACAATATTGACTTTGATTCAGTTTGGGAATGCACTTCTCAATTGGATGCCATGTGTAAGTCTCAGGACACAATAAGTATGAAGGAAAATATTGACCCTGGAAGAGAAGAAACAAAATTAAGTCATTATATTTAAGAAGAAAAGTCATCCAAATTCAAAGTCAACACCAATCTCACTTACTTTGTATCTCATTTTTGGACAGGAATGAACGTAATATCCCATGTAGTAGTATTCAATCTTGGGATATACATGATGGATGGCTCGTGTCATTGCAATCTCCCTACAATAAACAAGTATTTCATTATAAGTTGACTTTGCATAAAAATTATTATTCCTTCCAAAGATTACAGAATGGGGAAGTAAAAATTGTGACTTTTAGATACTTGCTTAAAAGAAATATTAATAAAACCCATACATGATATTAACATTTATGCAATGTTGATTCCATAATTTTTAATTGCAATCTCAAAATGCTGCACAACTCTTAACCACAAGTTTATTGGCATATACCTCATTAATAGGAGGATTTGTTGGTGACCTGCTTTAAACTGGCCAAAAATCAGCAAAGTTTGTTTTACTCAACTTCTATTCCACCTTGGATGTGTGGGTGGGAGCTCTCTGTGTAGTTGGTCTTGAGCTATGGTATTTCATGACCTGGCAGTGGGCACTCGCGTCCACCTTTTCTGTAAGGAAATAAATACCCCTTCGGAGATGATGACATTCAACCATGTTTGATCCTGAAAGTCTCCTTATCTGGGATACTAGTAGACACAAGATTTCTGAGGTACTTGAGTACATTTTATATCTTCACAGTCTCTGGTCTTCATGATTTTTGGTGTCCTGCTGTTAAGGCCCAAATAATCATGTTCTGGTAATCTTTGAATCCACTTGGCTCAATAGATATATTATGCCTAGATTTGCAATTTTGGCTTTGAAAGTGTTAATGACCCATTTCCACTTCTTGGAGAGGGGGGAGTGTATTTGTTCTGCAATTAAGTGAGAAATTATAGTTTAAATTTTACTGCAGGTTTTGCTTCCACACCCTGAATCCACTCAAATTCTCTGTTTAAAATAAATAGTTAAGCAAAAGTTACAAATTAAAATTAGAACAATTTTAATTTGTAACATTTGCTTAACTATTTAATGGAAATACATTATTTTTTTAATATTATTCAACAAGAAGCACATAAATTCTATCAAGCTTACCTGAGTGCAGAATATGTTCCAAGAGAGAGAAACGAATATTCAGGATCGTAATAAAAATACACGGAAGAAATGCAGTGAGGTAAAATGTCAATGACACCCACTGCTATTATTTTGCCATCCAGGATATAGTGTTGGTGAAAAGAACCAAAACCAGTTGGAAGGCCAGGACCCAGACTTCTTGGCTACAAATAACAATGCAACAAATTTTTAGTTGCTCATGTTGATACTTTAATTTGAATTAAATTTAAGTTGTTGTTCCTTTAAGAAATAGTTTTCAAATTTTGCAAGTTTAATTATTTTGATAATTATTTTTAAGAATGCAGATTATGTAAATAGGCAATAAGTAAAAAGAAAAAAATGTGAGACTTTATGACTTGAATGACATTGTTTGGGAGTGAAGGGAAACAAAAATGCTTTACTACCTCTAGAGGTGAGTTGACGAGAAAATCTCCAAATTGCTGTTTTGTGCACTCTGAAGATTTTTCCTTGTGAATAGTCATCTGGTAACGTCGGAAGACAGTGTAGGAATCATCAAATGAATACTTGAAGTCTGTAGTGGGCGGGTGATTCGGGACCAACTTTATCTAGGTAAGGCATGAAAAAGGACAAGAAAAAAAGACAACAGTTATTACCTCAAAGGCCAATGGAGAATCCACAAGGAATCGTGTGTATTGCTTTTCAGTGGGTTTCTCGGGAGGATTACTATGCACAATGGTTTGGTATTTATAGTAGATATGATGACTTTCTTTGAAAGAAGACTCAAATGCAGCACTTCGGGGCTTTGAGCGGATTAGTTTTATCTGAAAGAACAATTTGGTAGGGCAGTTTTCAATTGAGGTAACCAAATGAGGTAAGCTAAAAACCTCTTAATCAAATGGTTACACTCACTTCAACTCCATTGCACTAGTTAAGCAATCAGAATGACACAGTCAATCTGACAGATTGAGAAGGAGTAAAGGTTAGTGAATGAGGTTTGCATTGTTACACTAGAATTAGTAGCAGTGCACCCACCAATTTAGTTGCCTACAAGGAAAGGTGAACTTTTTTCTACAAAAGCAAGTATATGCAGAATGTACATATATATATCAACTACAAATGGGGACAACTGTTTTTTTTATAAGAAACTTTTCCTGATAGGATGAGCTATTTCAGATGCAGCACTTGTGATCATTTTTAAAACAGTGCAAGATGATCATGTTTTTTTGTTTTTAAAGAAAAAGTATATTCACATGAATAAATACTCCAACCACCTAAAAAGGTCATTATATGAATGAGTGAAGATAAATTCAATTTAGAGAAAATTTAAACACAAAACTGACAAGCCAAAACTGTTTTTGAAATCTGTAAACATTTTTATGTTTTTAATGCACTTTTAACTAAAAACCAAACACTGTGCAACAATGGAAATTATTTTTTTTAATTTAATCTAAGTTCAGAGTTAGCTCTTTATCTAATAAAAAAAATATTATGTGCCATAAAAAATCGTTGTCCTATTCAATTAGTACAAATCACGCAAATGGTTATAAGTAATTTAATTTTCACTGAATATGCTCCTTAAATTCATATTTGGACCAAACTTGGCTTCATGCAACAAATGCCAAAGACCAATATTGAAACCAGAAAAGCAACTTTAACCCACTGAAGAAAAATGACAAAAGAAAGATAAAACTAATCCAAATTAAACCAAATTCTTTTTATCAATTTTAATCAGATGCTTATAAACAGAATACTTTAAGGTATTTGCTTGAAATGCTTCCTATTAACATCAGCAATAGAATAGGTTTAAGGAAATAATAAAATCCAGTAAAAAAAAAAATTTGAAAAGTGTAATAAGATTTAAAACCAGAATTAACTTTGGGTTGATAAATGGTAAAATGCAGTATTACAAGCTGTACATTTTGCTTCTGAAAATTTTATCACGTGGATAAATAGACCTGTAGTTATCTAAATTTATGCAGAATTTTGATAAAACCAAATGAAAATGAAGGAGATGTAAACACCAGAAGAGCACAGATTCTGAGAGAAGAGATGGTGTTTTGGAGAAGGTGAATTACTGAAAAGGATCCCAGCTTTTAATTGCCTCAGTTTTCAAATCTATGATAAAGGTGTCTGAACCAGTTTCCTAGTTCAGAAGATAGCCTATTTTGCTGAAAGGGACCCCCAATACAACCCAAAATAAATGATCACTATCACCTCACAAATCAAGTAATAAATATTTACATGTATCTCCATTGTAAACATTTAGTGATATCTCACCTCTACAGATGAATAGTTTATTATCTCAACAGAGAAAAAAAGAGGCCCTTATAAACAAACTATCACCAGGAAAAGCAAGCTTCTCCCACTTTCTATTATGTTATGGTCCAATAGAAACAACCTTGGCAAATATTCGCAGGCAAAAAATAATCACCATTTGTAGGAGAATCAGTAAGTAAAAAATGTTATTTTAATGTCTCCAAAATGAAAGTGTTCTCTTCTAAATCATCTTAAGAGAATCTTTTTTTGTCTTCCATCACCAATATGGCTGATGTTAATTTCCAGAAGAGTAACTTTTTGAGGTTAACTTTTTCAATTGACATGGAATGGAAAGATTGCAGAACAAGCAATTGATTCTTCTGGTGTTTACATCCTCTTCATTTTCATGTTCTGCTCCTAGGAAAGTTGGTTCATACTAGACAAATTTTCTTTTCTTACATATTTATAAGTTGACCCTGCATCTATGCAGTGAATTTTGCTATTTATTTATTTATTTATTTTTTTAATCATGTTACCTGAGCAAGGGGCAGGGTGCTACATATGAGTAAAAAGATTAAATAGAAGAGAGTGAAGAAAAAGACGAACTGGTTAGAAAGGAGCAAGAGATGGGAATACAAGTGTGATGACAGTTGCAAAGGTGGAAAGAAAGGAAAGGATATACAGGGTAGTGAAGAAAGAGCTAGAGTCAAGTGGTTAAGAGATGAGTACTGACATTGCATTTAAAATCCTGGAGGTTGTAGCAGTCAGGAAAGCAAGAATATGGAAGCAAGTTCCACAGGCAGGAAGTGCGAGAAAGAAGCTGCAGGAGTAGAATTGTCATCTGCATTTGGTTGATCTAACTGTGAATGGGGGAGACCCAGTTGCCAGTCTTGTTGCACGAGTAAACACCTGTTGCAGAGATTCTTGATAAAATCCAAAGAAGAATCTGTTATTAGTCCTGACCTGGCATCTTGGCTTCAGTCACTTTCCCACCGCCATAATGTAGCTTCTCTGTGCCTTTCATTATAAATATTTTCATAGTAATACAGATGAGTTTTCCTCTTTTGTACCTTTATGAATTTAAGCGGAGTACTAGATTAGCAACAAGGTTCCATCATTTTACAGTTGAAATGGCTAGAATGCAACTAAGTTCTAGGTTAACAGCTTCTTGTCTCACACTTCTCACTTGCGGAATTCTCTTTTGGCTTCTTGCTTTCTAGTCAACTTCGATCTTCAAAAATTTAAGTGCAAAATCAACCATTATCTTCTGTCTTCTGAATTCTTGTTCTTTTTCCTTAATAAGGTTTTTCTTTTCCTCACATTCTTTCACTCAGTAACCGCTTGCATTTTAGTGATGTCATTACTATGCTTGGAGTGAAATAATTTAAAAAATTTATTGCAACTATGAAACCTGTTTAGATTTTAGAGATCTTAACTAATTAACTGTAGTAGAAATTCCTGCTATCATCTACAGTTAACAGATTAAAGAATAATTTCTAAATGAAAAACATGTTTTCCTTCCAAACAAAAATTAAAAATTGATTAAAAATTTACAGAATTCATTTAAACATTGTAGAATTCTTACATGGTTGATCAGTTATCACAAAATTGTTATTGACCCATTAATTTGTTAACACCACCTATTTAGACACATGTGCATATCTTCAGTGATCAGCACCCTAGGAGTGCAGAGGAGTGGGAAGAGGGAACAAAAAATTTATAAAAACACACTTTATAAAGTCAGAATAAAAGATTTCCTGTTGAAATATGATATTAATTTATGTTTACAGAAATTAATGTTTTTTTTAATAAAAAGAAATTTTCATGTAGAATCTGGAAGTTTACAAGTTACAAAATTCGATACAAACTAATATACAGGTTGGCAAATATTGCTAATTTAAATTTACTGACAGAATTTCAAGAGACACAAGTCATTATTTACACTGTTCGGACTGTTGTCCTCATCTTTATTGCCATGTTTACGTTTTGGCTGTTATATGCACTGGTCTTCTTCAGTGAAGGAATTTTGAACTAAACCCTTTATCACTAGAGAAAATCCTTAGCTTCAAAGATTGCAATATGAGCTCTAGTAAAAAATGGATACTTAAACATTAGATCTGTATCATACAATGATGTCCTCAAGGACACATGACCCAGTGGGTATAGGTGTTCATTAGTTCCAGTGACTTGACCTAAAGAGTTGTGAGTTCATGTGATGAACAAATAACTTAGAGCGTTGAGTTAAAGGGAGATAACTACATATCATCACATATGGAATGAGAATTATTACCTCAGGGATCAAAATAAAGGGTTCAGCCAAAATTTCTAACATCTGAAGAAGGCTAGAGCCAACAACAAAAAGATGAGAACAACAGTCTGAACAGTGTAAATAATGTAAATATTACCACATCTCAGAAGTATAGACTAAGACAGATTAATATAGTGAGAAATAGAGGAAGCAAAGCAATTTGTTGAAAATAATGAGGCTAAAATGAATAGGATGGTTTTCATTTTTCTTTGTTTTGTTTTTATTACATTCAAGTCAAATGAACATGGCAGAGAGAGAGAGGAATCTACATAGTTTGGTGCAACTAATAGTATATTAAAATGATCCCTGACAGCATGAGATATCAAGAATATCTGACGTAGAAGAAAGCTAAAAAATTGATTTTATTCAATAAATGATGCTAGTGTTGAAAAACCATTGAACTTTGACTCAGAAATAACTAAGAAAAACTCATTAAATCCATGCACAATGACACCCCCCCAATACACACACACAAGTGATAAAAGAATAAGTTGGCTGAATCAATTTTTATTATTAATACAAATATTATTTTTAATTATTAGTATAAACATTACAGAATTATTTAAATTCTGTAATTTTTTCAAAAATTATTTCAATGACACTTATCTGTTGTTAAATTATTTATGATTAATAAAAGCATTACAAAATTATTTAAATATGTAAATCTAGTCTATTGTTGAATTTTTAGTATTAATAAAAATATTAAGTGAACGTTGATTACAACATTCAGAAAGAGAAAAGTATATGGTTAGTAAGAGAAATCTGAATTAAACTGAGATGAAAGTAACCAACTTAAACTGTCAACTTGTACAAGTTCCTAAGTGAACTTACCCTGTAGCTAGAAGAATAATTTACACTGAAACTGGATGTTTGACAATTGTTAAGGCAAAATGAAAAGGAACATTTCAATCAGAATTAAATCCAGTTTCTTTCTTGTGATTTTGTAGAGGAGAAAGAACAATTCACCTATAACAATATTTTGGAGAGGATCGAAGATGATTAATTTTATTAACTAATTATTAACTATAACTGGAAAAAATCTTCTAATTACTATAATAAGTCAGGAGAATGCACTAAAAGACATTATCTTTATTCTCAGAATAGGAGTGGAGGAAAAGAAAAACAAAAACGAAAGATAACACATGGTATTTCTCTGTTATTGCAAACCCAGAAAGAAGAAAAGAGAAATGGATTTGTTTAATGTCAAAGTCGCCCACCTATTAAGGCTAACAAGTGTCATTCTAAACCTAAAAGAAAGATAGATTCAATTGTTATTTTTTGCCGGCAAAAGAATAGAAAAGAGAAAGAAGAAAAAAGAAAGAAAGAAAAGACTTAAATTTGTTTCAATGCCATGAGACAATAGATTTCGATTTCAACCCACCCAGGAAAACTAGCAATTGTCATTCTAAACATAAGAGGAAAGATAAATTTAATTGTTATTTTTTTCTGGGTAACAGAAAAGGAGATTTCATTTTGTGTCCGATTGTCTTGCTAGCATGAATTGTGAAAAGAATTGAGGTAACAAATGTTTTGATTCTGAGTCAAGTAATTTAGAGAAAAGGTATTTCCACTTAACAGGGTAGGACAGATAATGAAGGCATTGCTTGAAAATACAGGTGACTCAGAGAATGGATATTAAAAACACAGGTGTGGAGAAATTATCTGGGTAACTTGTTTTGGGCGAAGTCAGTTCAAAAAGGTTAATACCTGTTGTTTTAAGAAAAAAAAAATCCCCAAAATTGTTTTGTGAGAAAGAAAAATTTTGAGAGAGAAAATTCGGTTAAATCCAGCCCAGAAAAGGGGTATGGGAAGATGACATCATAAGATCGAGAGAAATCCCATTGGTCCTGTAAACAAGCCCCGAAAGGGGGAGACGACTAACAATTGACATCATGGAAAGGAGACTGATCACATTGGGTAAACCACAGGCAACAACGAGTAGCAGCTAACCTCGGCATTTTATTGGTCGCCGAGATGGGAGATTAAACACCTAGTGACTGTCGGACCCACAACATGGCATGGGCATAAATACAGTATCCAGAGGGGCCAAAATCAGTTGGAGTTGGATCGGAGAAAGTCCCAAAGATATAACGACAAAGATAGGCTCCATGTTGTTGGGCGCCAACCATAGAGCCTGCCGGCCAACCTGAGTTAAAGACAGAAGAGAAGTGATTTTGCAGACAAAGTTTTTGAGATCGACAACTGAATGCTGACGAAGATAGGCGCCAAACAGAGTTAAAGACAGACAAGAAGTGATTTTGCAAAGTTTTTGAGTTGAAGTTCGAGTCGGAGCACAGTCCAGTCGGAATGAAGTTTTTGAGATTGACAACTGAATGTAGTTTTCAGTTGCAGTTGAAGTCGGAGTTTGAAGTCGAAGTCAGAATTGCAGAGATCGACAGTAGTTGCAGCTCGAGTGGCAGAGAGTTTGATTTCCCAGTCCAGAGACGTAATGACCAAAGACAGTTCCCAGTTGAAGAAGTAAAGCGACAGAGAGATGATTGCTGTGCCGTTGGGTGCCGACCATAGAGAAGCCTGTCGCCAATCAACCAACCAGAGTTACGAGGCAGACAAGAAGAGAATTTGCAGACAAGTTTGAAACTGCTAACTGAAAGAGAGTAACCCAGCACTTCAGCAATTTCCGTAACATTCCAGAAAACAAGTAACAAGTTGACTAGACTTATAACGAACTTAGAACTCTGTTCAGAGCAGCAAGCTGTGGCCAGCCAGATTTCTCGTTATTACTTAGGAGAATAATTCGATTAACTTAAGAAACGTCCATTCCGTTACCAGTTTGATAGAAGCAGGGATTGGAAATTATTCAAGAGACTATTGTGTAAATCTGTATATAAAGACATTATTTCACAACACTTCAGACGTCGGTCCACTTATTTTTTTTTTGGCGCTATATTTTTCTTTTATTACTTAATTGTGTGCACGATTCCCGGTTTGGTTTAGTTCAGCAGAGAGACAGCTAATGGAGAACTCACATGACTACCTTGTGATTAATCAACACAACGTAGGACAAGGGAGAACACTGTGACAGAGTCAATCTACAACCAGCTATCTGGATCGAAACCAACAGTGACTGGCTGGGCAGTGGCATACACCCAGTGGTTAACTACAATTCATGTAAACCCCATTCCTGGTGGAACTGGAGATGAATTGTGGATTACTCGTGATCTCACATCAGAAATTTTGGAAGTTCCAAAGTTGGGATGAGAATCTTCTTCAAATTTTAGGACTGAACGAGTGTTTCTTATCCAATCATTTAATTACAACCAGATAGTGGACAATGCATTGATTCAACGATTTCTCACATCACACATAGCTAGCAGCTCATTAAAATGAAGTTAAAATAGATGATACTTTTCGAGATTTGTTTCCCGGCAGTGAAGTTAACAAGATAAAAAGAAGAATCTTGGCATTTGATTGTAAGCAATGAAACTAAAATCAATAAGGTGAAATTTTGCTTGTCTCTTATAAACAACTCAAGGAATGAAACAAAGTAATGACACTAAAATAGTTGAGATGAGATTTTGCATATATCTTTGTGGATAAAGCAAAGAGTAATCTAAGCAACGTAAGGTTTCTTACCTTTACGTAATAAATGTAAGGTTTCCTGCCTTTATCCTTGCCATGAGATGAACAAGACAGAAAGTGAAATCTAGGCATTATATGCTAAGTAATGAGTTTAAAATTGGTAAGTTTTTCTAAACCATTTTAAGTTATAACAGCTAATTTTAAGTGTCGGTAATCAAATCTTAAACCTTACCTCAAGTTTGTGAGCAACCTTTTGGGCCTTTTGGGGTTCATCTAAATGTTCTTCCAAAGTTTTTCCCTGAGGCTGTTTCTTTTGGGAGATCTGCAACAAATTAACAAATTTATGACACTTACAAATATCTACTGCATATCAAAATTTCCTCTAAATAATTTTCATACATTATCAACTTTTCAAGCACTATTTCCAGTTCAAAATAAAATCACTGACATTTTGATAAAAATAAATTTCCCTACTTTTTCTTAAATCCTTGATTCTAACAGAAGTTAGACCTTATTTTACATCATCTGTTGTCTTGTCCCGTGACATTTAAATCAAACATACAGCTGTGATGAATGAATTGTCGTCTAAATGACACAAGACAGAAAATAACACTATCTCATTTTGACACTCCTTTATCAGGTTTGATACGTCAGTGAGTAATACCAGCAACAACTCCTTAAAAAGGAAATGATTAATAAAGATTGGAGATGCTACTGATGTGTCAGAAGAAAGTGACCCAGAACCTGCTGCTTCTATAAGAAGCAATTCATTCGGAAACAAAATGATAGTTCTGCTGCTGAGAAGATGCAGTGAGGTGAGTGAAGAAACCTGCTTGTCACTTATGTGACAGGGGTGTAATGAACATGTAATTGAATGTCTTTGAAAACAAACTTACATCATGTGTGTCATTTTCCAAGTTCTTGGGATATGCTGGATTGAATTTTATTCTCTACATGAAATTCTGCTACAATTACACAATAAAAAAATTATCAATACAAAATGCTTGAGTATCTTCAATTAGAAAACATGTTTTTGAATACTTCTGCAGAATTTATTCAACAGCTGGAAATGATTGAGATATTCAACAAATCTGTAAGTCAACAGGAAGCATTAAAAATAGCCAATACATACAGGATAAGAGGGATAAATGAAAATAACATTGACATCTCATTTTAAAGTATATATTTACCAAAATTACCCAAAAATGTCTTGAAATACTAAACAATAAATTTATTCAATAAAATCACTATTGGCTTCAACCATGGCCTCCAGAAGACTTAGAAATTTGCAACTTTTCTGAATGGTCTCTTGTTCAAGTTGGTGAATGCTGCCATAATCCTTGCCTTCAGTTTCATCTTTGGTGTTTACAAGGTGTTTTGTTGGTCTCTCACTCAACTGCACTCCCCACACATAATAATCGAGAGTGTTGCAGTCTAGGGAGTCATGTAGCCAGATGTAAGAGGTGATATGGTTGCAGAAATTGTCCAACAACCATGATTGGGTTCTCCTGGTAGCGTTGCATGGTGCAGAGCCATACACAGGATCTTCCAGCAGCCACCTTCTTGACTCAGGGAAGCACTAGCTCCTCAAGGCACTTGATGTAGGACTGTGCTCAGTCTGAAGCCCTGTAGGAAGATGAATGGCAGTATAATGTCGCCATTACTAGTGCTCATTCTAAATACCTTTATAAGCACAATTAGACTCATCCAACTCTTTCTGAATTCTCTGCACTGTCCTCAGATTGACACCCAAGCACTCTGAAATGTTTGTATTGGAGCTTCCAGCAAGAATGCTAAGCAATACAGCATGCCATTTCTAAATTTCTGGCAGAGTGAATTGTGTCATGTGTTTTTTTTTTTTTTCCACGAACTGTGCCATTAACAAAATAAAAAACAAACATGTTTTTTTCAAAAACGAAGTATAATCAAAAACAACTTAACCCAAGGTCTACTGGTAATGCTGCCTTAGCAGATTTGCCAAATCAAATATTTCCATCAAATCTGCATCATTTGTATTATTTCTTGACATCTAATTCAGTGTATCTTTTATTAACAATGGCATGACTTCTTGAGTAAAAAGCAATCCTGGAATTGCATTTGCAGAAGCCTTTTCGATTTCTCATGTTATTAAAATTTTCAACTAAGTGTTGTGGTAGTACATTATAGAAACAGGTCAAAAGTATTCCATCCTGAACATTCATTGGTGGTACAGGCCTAAACTTTGAAATTTTACTAATTTTGTGATAAGGAATTCAAAGAATAGTTTTACTATTCTTTACTCTGTAATATGAATACCTTTTTGCATACATAAACATTTAATTTTAGAAAATTTGTGTAATGTTGAAATTTTTAGCTTGTAATGACTACAAAACTTAAAAATTTGTTTCATGAAATGAATCATTGGTGAATCCTTCAAACAAATGCTTATTGTAAAGCTTTAAACTCATTTATTTCTAAACTAAAATCATTGAAATGAATAAAAATACATTTATTGAAAGTGAAGAAAAAGATTTTCTGGAGAGTTGGAATGGTCCTCTGTATTTCCTCTTGTAAGGGTGATTTATAGTCTGAACTCGTTTATAACCTTCTACTATAGACAATATTTCTGGAATACTCCTTATCCTATCATTGCTTGAAAGTGTATTACATCAAAGTCCCATCTAAAAACAAGTATTGATGCCACTTGTGCAATCTCTCCTAACTAAGGCTATCAAAAATCATTTCTGGTTTTATTTGGGACTAAAATTTTGATTACAGTGCTGGATGGAGACATTGACCAAAGACTTGGTCAATATAAAAGTTGGAGTAATAGTATGTGGCAACCTATGGCCTTGGTGCTTATAACTGAAGGTCATTTGAAGTGATTCTTTTACATGGGAAATGCTAGAGTTGTTTGAATAGTCAGATTCACCAGTGCCTTTTTTTCCTTCCTTTCTTACTTTAGAGATGGAAATGAAGTTCCATTAAAAGTTATACCAGTCAAATGTCTTATCACAATTTTATACAACATACATTGCAAGGAATTTAGTGGTCTTCTTCGGTTTGCATCTACCACATGAATGTAGGGTTCATCTTCCACTGAATAGAAGATTAAATGTAAATTTCATTAATCACCTGGGTAAGGGTCTCTCATGTAGAAAACACTAATAGTTAAAAAAAAATATATTATGTCACACTATTTTAATGACAGGTGGCACTTTACTTTTAAAGAGATGTGGAATAAAAACTAATCATTCACAAGATAAAGAATTATACCTTTACAAAGAGAAAAGATTAAATCTTTTTTACACACTCGTTTTATCAAAATAACCTTGAAAGTAAATAAGATAACAGTAGTTGAAATTGAAAGAAATTTCACTATTTTCATATGTTTTTGCAGTGTAAACTAGGGCAGTTTGTGATACCTCCTTTTAAGCTTTTTTTTTTTTTTTACAGGGGCATATATTATTTTAAGGGAGTAGGTACATAAAACAGCTCCTAACTTCACTTCAAGCCTATCAAACAATCTCATAATTAGTAAAGATCAGGGAAAAGTAATAATCTTTGAGAATTATTAGCAGTTGTACAGTTTCTAGAGATGATTGATGGTTTCTAGGCCAAAACATCTAAATTTAAGTTCTACTAAACTTCAGGTACATCAATTTAATATTCAAGCACCCTTTTCCCTCTCCTCACCATGAAGTATGCAAATATACTGTCATATGCACCCCCCACACATACAGCAGTTCCTGTTTAGAATTGGTAAGACCAGCGAGTTAATCTGACCAAAAGATGAAGTCACTAGCAATTTGGAATCCATTTCACTGGATACTGCAAATTTAGTATCAACAAAGCTTCAGTTGTTTCCAAAATTAATTGCATTTCTGCAATAATTTAGCTTTCAACATTGTTAGCAAAACAAGTAACTTTTCTTTTATGCCTCAAAACTACAAAAATGGAATAATTTGATTTCTGATCAAAGCCAAAAGCATTCACTTGCTGAAGGGAATGCCATTAAAATAATATTCATTTGAAAGAACAGGTTTGTTAGATATGCTACAGGTGGCAATCTCAGACTAATGCATTTATAAAAGATTTTTAACCACAAGATTCAATCTGTCTCAACAAAGCACACACACACTAAGGACAGTAACTGAGACAATTATTCAATTTTTCATTGGATCAAAATAAATAAAGGTGTCAATTATGCTGACAAATCAAGTTAAAAGAACCACAATTTAGTTAATAAAAGCGAGCCTACATTTGCCAAGGGTGGTGTAGCTAGAGATTCACTAGTTGAAGTTGATTGCTGTTGACTAAGTTTCTGTTTTTTCTTCTCCATCCGAATTTCCTTTGCCTTCCTGGGAGCAGGTTTATTAGGGTCAGCACCAGTGCCTTGCAATAAGAGAAAATTGAAAAAGGGAAAAGAAATTACACAACCAAAATTTTTTTATCCAAATTGGATATATTGGCAATTGTTGTTCAAATGTCATTTTTGTTTATACAGAGACAACAGTGTTGATAAAAGTGTTCCATTAAATACCAACCAACTTCAAGTTACAATGTTTGGATAACAGTCATGTGCAAAGTTACTTAAATTTTACATATCTATTGACTTAAATAGAATGCTTATTAATTCAAGTAGTAATTTGAACAGAGATAAAGTGATAAAAGCGTTTCTTTCTATAACAGTAAATAGAACATTAACAAAACTAATTGATTACAAATCTATTAGTGATTTGTTTACACAAGCCGCAACAGTGATGTAACAGGCAGCTGTGCTTAGTTATGTTGGGGATATGAGTATTGTTGTTTGAGATATATACGGTTGTTTTGAAGAGAAAAAAGACTTGTTACTGGGTGAGGGGAGAGGGGAAATGACAAGAAATGTATACAGGGTTCCAAAATATCTGTAAAATAAATTCCAGGACTTTTCCAGGAGCATGTTAAAAATTTTCAAAGATTGAAAGTAGCATGTACACACATGAAGAAATTAATTGGTTATCAATTTCAAAAACACAAACCTTATGTTTTATCATTTAATAGTTTGATATATGAGATGTTCAAAGACATCTGGTTCCAATAATTCATGTTTCATGGATCAGTTGAAATCAGTGAAAAGTCAAAGTGTTGAAGGCAGACCTGGCTATGTTAGACATTTTTTGTAACATTCTACAGAGTTTTGAGTTCTACTACACTTGAAAATTTTGAATGACACTTAAATTCTTACTGCTACACATTTCTGCTATCTGGATGACATGAATATTCTTGACTGTTGCACATTTCCTGTGAAGTTAAGTATAGTGGTTTTAATGAACAGAGCTACAAAAAGAAACTTGTGCAAAAGACTACACATTTTAGCTACCTCTACTATTCATGGATTTTGTTGCACACAGCACAGAATACAATAATGTTAACATTTTGTTTTTAGTTCATCTAGTTTAACGTTCAGCTCCTCTTTTAATTTTGATATCTCTATGGACTTGTCCTTTGCAGATCATCACATGGCACTGGACACTGCGATAAGTGCAAGGTTCCAAGCCTGCTCAATTTTCTCAGCTGACTTGAGCAAATCTTGTGTACAAGTTTCAAGCTTCTTTTTTGGTCTTCAGTTCTTCAATTTCTATAAGCATGGATTTCCATTTTTGTCCAGCTGCTGCTTCTTGCTGTTTTTCTTCTCAGCCTCAAGGTAATGGTTGAATGCTGTTTTGACATTGGAAGCACTGCAGAAAAGAGCCTTAGTCATGGGAATATTCCCAGCACCTCCAAGTGTGGCCAAGTAGTCTGTGATAATGCACTGTGCAACCAGTTTCAACTTGCCGTTTCAAATTGTCACTGGAAATTACCTTATTGACTGAGAAACCTTTCTCCTGAGGCTTGTCCATGAAAGAGTACCAGCAATCTGAACAACTTTCCAGTTTTTAGTATTCTTTGCTGTTAGACAATGAAGAGTAGAACAAAGTGTCCAGACAGTCTTTATGCTTGCTGAAATTTTTGAAAGCAATATTTCCAACAGCCTCTTCCTCAAACATTTTGTACTCAATGATGATGTCATCATTTGCTGACTTGTTTTCTGGCCATCATATGGAAAAGACATCTGTTTTCTGTGGTATATTTTTTTCACAAACAGATCCAAGGTTCAGCCATGCAAATGACCTTACAAGAGGGAATCTAAGGGGGGAAACTTTGCCAGAAGTTTTTCAATGATGGTAATGAAAGTTTTCTTTGTTTCAATTCTGCATGCAAACAGATCTTTTGTTGACACATTTGCTTTTTTGGATAAATTTTGCACAGCCATATCTGCCAGACTTTGCAGCATCTTTATGCATGTTTAGGTTTGGCAAAATGCAATTATCATTTTATTGTACTCTTCCTTTACAAATCTTAATTTCATGATTATGCTGAAAAGAGCATTTGCAAGAAAAGGAAGCAATGGTTTATCAATCTGATAAAATATCAGAAACACTTCAATGTCTTTTAAAACAGACACTAAAATCAGTAGTTTCACTGGAAATCAAACATCATTCACATTTGATAGCACCATAGAAGGGCTTCGTCTGGGGATATTTTTCTGCTTTTTTTTAATTAAGTTCACAAATTTAATGACATCTTGCTAAATGCCTTGAAGTCATTCACATTTTATACAATTTCTTGCCATCTATGGCAGAAATACAAAAGTAAATGGACAGGGTTGCTAAGCAATAAAAGCCAAATGTTTTAATATATTTCACCATTTTTTCACACTTACAACAAAAACTAGAGATACAGGTCATTATTAGCCTTTAAAACTTTAAAAATAATATTCTTATTTTTTCAAGGACACATTTTCTATACTAAGATACATCAAAGGCACATTTTCTATTCTATCATCCTTCCCATCTACATCTTTCAGTTAAATTCAGTTCTCAAACTTGTTACTTTTGACAATTTAGACAAACATAGTTTGCATAGTTATACATTGACAACTGTATAAAGTATCTATTTTTTTTTAACATGAATTTACCAATCACTAACTAGAAATTAAAAGGACTTTTTACTTTTGAAATTGACACATGAATAAAATTTATTCAATTCAAATTTTAAAAAAACACTGATAAATTTTTCAAGATTCTTCTAAAATATATTTTATTGCTGTAAAATATTTTCCTTTCAACTACAAATTCAATGATTGTGAATTAATTTATCTTTGACAAAGATGTTTACTTGTCTCTGATGTCTTATCTTTGCTTTTCCTATTTTCTTGTTGAGTGAGGGTAGCAGCTAGAAGACATGCCTTCATATTCTTTCTCGTCACCTAGACAAGAAAATACAAAAGTAACTATGAAGTCATGAACTCGTTCTAATCAAGGAAACAAACAACCATTTGCAATAATTGCTAAATATTACTGATGCCTAAAAAACATTTTTCTTAAAGGATAATTTTAGCTTGTAAAAACACCAGATTTCTGGGATTTGGCATTTAGATGTTCATGAATTGAGAAGCACAATTTAGAAAATTCTTGGACTTTTCAAGGAGCTTTTGGGCTATTCCAGGGCTTGAAAAGTCCTGAAAAAGGCTCTGTCAATTTTCCATGCTTTTTCAAGGTTTTCACAACAAGTACCAATCCTGTCAGATGAAAACAATTATGCTTAAAGTTTGTTTGTTTTTTAATAAAGAGAAACTATAAAACAAACAAAAAAAATTATGTAAAAGATTATGATATGCTAATCTTTCAAAGAGTATGGCTGCCTTGAAAAATGAAAATTAAAAATATGGTTTACTGGAGTAAGTGAGAAATTTGCATTTATTTCATAGTCTGGATGTTATTTAGTAAACAGTCTGACACAAGACACAGAAGCAGAACACCCCACTAGATCAAATTATTAAAGTGAAGCTTGTTATCAAACTAAGATGCAGTTTCCCATTTTACTAATCTGACTAATTTCTTAAATAAATCCAAAATTGAATTTGCTCAGTGAACTTTTTATTTTCAAAAAATTTCCTTTTTTTGCAAACAATTATTACAAAAACTGAATAACATTTCCCCAAGCATAAAGCTAGTTGCAACAAAGAAGAACATTATACAAAAATTAAGTTGTAACTAGAAAAAAAAAATATTTCTTTTTCTCATGTAATGTAAAACTTGATAATAAGAAAGATTTTAAGCACATCAGTCACATCAAGAATTTGCCTGATCATCCCTTCTAAGGGTCATAGGTTCTGGAGGCATAGGTCCACAAGTTCTTTTTTTCTTTTTTAAATGTTTGACTTAGCCAAGAGTAAAGAAAAGAAACATGAAAGAAAATACCTGGTTTAGGTGGCTTTCGTTTTGTTCTGCAAGCAGTAGACATTGAGCTGGACTCATTGACTGCACATTCATTTGCTGCCATCACAGAAGAATCGTCTACTTCACAGTCCACATTATTTTCTTCAAAGTCTTCTTTGCAGCAAGATTCCTTTTTGTCTGGATTAGCACCAATTCCATGGATTAAATAACGGTTCACACGTTTAATAACCTTTTTCTGGGATTTACTCAATTGGAAGTTGGTAGCATGACAACGCACTGTATAAAGTGGGCAGCAGATCTGCTCCATAGTTGGCTTATAACAGAATTTCCCACTGCTGTAAAACAAAATTGCAGTTGCGAGCAGAAAGAAAAATTATAAATCAAAACTTAACTGACAAAGTTAAAGTCAGACAATAAATGAAGATCTAAGAGAAATCTCATTGACTGAATTTCAAAATCGGTCTTAAGGAAAATCCTTGAAGGCAAGTCTTATAAATTCTGATCTCCAACCTTGCCCCCAAAACATTTATGGATGGAGACCTTGTCAGAAAAAAAAAAAAAAAAAAAAAAGAAAAGAAAAAAAGGAAAAAAAGAAAAGAAAAGAAAAAAAAAGAAAGCATATTTATGAGATGTTCTTTTCTTCTATAGGCTTTCTATGTAGTGTTAACTGGTTGTCTGTTGCTGACTATGCAAAGAAAGATGACCAAAATAATCCCCAAAAAATCATGAAATTGCTCCACTTTGCCCTTACTCTGTGAAGTGGAACTGATGAGAGCCATATTTAGATTTACTTCTTGAATTTAAAAGTGGTCATACTACATATGAATGTAAAGGAAATTTAATGCTGATTAACTTTTGCATCCTAACTAGGATCTTAAAATGAACAGTTTTTGAACTATTAAGCATTTTCTAATGACATTGGTATTGCCAATATAAGTTAATGAGGAGAAAATGTCCTACTTGAGCTAGAGATTAAATTTCGGTATTGTAATAAACACTGATGAGAAAATATGAAACCACAGAAGAGGAGGATGTTGTTATGACCAATGACTAACCAATTAATGAGTCACCACAAGTATAGTTAAGGTCTTACTACGTCAATCCTTCTTCTCTTGCTATTTCTTGTATACATTTATTCATAGATGCATTTGCTAATGCTAAGAAAAGTTCCTTGCTTTCTTCTGTTTCATAAGTAGGTAGGAAGATTGATTCTCTGAATGCCAAACATCTCATTGACAGTAGAAATGTAATCAAGAGAGGTGTTATCTTAATTATTTTGGTAGGTTTCCCTTCACAGATTCTAGACAGATCTAATTCTTTCTTTTGGCTACAGACCAAATTCTATCTGACAGGCTAATAACATGAAGCAGCAGCTTACTAAAAACAACCTCTTCCAACGTTGTCTAATTCCCTCCTTAGTCCACGAAATAAACCCAGCAGAAACAGTTAATGACCACTGCTTACAAAAAGAAATTTTTATAGAAGTGCAAATCTTCAGAACATTTGATCTGTATCTTTCAGCTTCTTCAAGTAGCAGAATTAGTACTAGCTAAATCTTCAGATCTCATAACAATTCCTAGTTCTTTATCCTGTTTAGAAAAGAGAATAAGTAAATTTATCAAGGAGAATACCTAGTAAATACTCTATCCATTCAGTAGCTTCTTTTCTGTAAGAGCAATGCCACAGCCTGGTCAAATGCACAGCACGGTATTTGAGACTGAATTTTTAATATAAAGCTGCTAAGACGAGCGAGAGTTACCATACTTGGTGCTAAGTATCAGAAGGAAAGACATTGGCTGTCATGGTTCTCCACAATTTCCTGCCTTTTGTAGCTATTTTGTTATCTCACCTAAACTATCTTATAAGAAGTAGTTATATTTTCCACTGCACCTCTAATTAGAAGTGCAGTGGAAAATATGACTTCTCTAACTGTAGGAATGCAGTAGGTTTCGATAATCTCCCTTGTCTGGGAAAAAATATTCTTTTGCTATTCACTTTCTGGTGCTTCTGACATTTGCCATTTGATTCCCCAAGTTCTGTGCTAGCATATGTGGTCCATGATAAACATTACTAACCATTTAGATTGAGTAATTATTACTTTGTTAGCTTTCTTTCTCTGCCTATGTTTAAAAGATAATATTAACTGTTTCCTTATAAGGAAACATTAACATTCACTGACTGAGCAGCCAGTGCTACTTTCAGTTGAAATTTATCAATTATTTCTATGGAATCTTTTTTTAGGAAAATAAGTTCACTGATCGAATGTAATGAAAGGTTTTTTTTTTTTTGTTTTTTTTTTTTCAAATATTTTGTTTGTAGCAGTATGGAAGATCAAAATCGTGATTATGTCATTATTTTCTCTTTGGTTGAGTCACATGTGCTGTCTATTTTAACTGTTGCTATTGTTGAAAGTTCTTGAGTAATGTGGTTTCTATTGTGATTCTGCAGCATTAGTCCATGAAGTTCAGAGAAGAATGATTTTTACTAAGATCTACATGATTTAATCACAAAGAAAGTGGTCTGAACATCATGCATGATAACCATATGAATGTCTTGATCTGATGAGCATGACTCAAGGTTTTAGGTTATAGTTTCGGTTTGGTAGCAATTTACAGTGTTATGCAAAATTACCCCTAGCACAGCCTATTCTATATTCAATTTCCTTATATCCTATGGATCAATATACTGAAATATTTTAAGTATATATTAGTTCAACATCCTGAATTTTTATGAATTCAGCGTATATGTTACCACTGCTTCCATTTCAATACCAGATCACAGTTTGCTTGGGAAATGTTTATGAATCCTATTTTTTGGAAGAATTGAAAGATGTTGATCATTTTTATCCCAGTTATGAATAGCTATGTCATCAGCATAACCACCTGCCCTCAAAAGGGGAGCAAGAATATTGGTTCTGATAAGTAGATTCATTTAGAATGTAGTATGAAATTCTTAAATTATCAACACTCATCTTTGTATATGTGCAGGTCAGAGCATAAGTCTAGTAGGAGATTAAATACATTAGAATTCTCATTTCCTCCTCTTTGTACCCCTGATCAGATTTTAAATGTTTTGGTATCACCAAATATGTATGACTGTGTACTGATATAATTATTCTATCATAATGTTAAGTAGAGTCCAAATTTGAAAAACAGTTTCTAATGGATGAGAAGAGGAAGTTTATTAATGTGGTCATATGCTGCGCTGCTAAGAGGTATTCTGTAAAACAAGTTATTAACAGGATACAATTGCTAAATAAAGATTTATATTTATTATATATATATAAATACACACACACACACACACACACACACACACACACACACACACACACTATTGTAAATCTTGAATTATAGATTAAGGTCATTCTTCATGACACACGAAACCTTTACAGTTCATTCTTCTGGTAATTATTCTAAAATGCTTCCAAATACATTGTAAAACAACTAAATGTTACTTTTTACTTACTGTACTCAAAATGTGGAGATACAGAAACACATATCAAACCCAGTCCCTACCAATATCCAACCCAACAATCCTCAACCACTCTCTTATACACCCCTCCCCATGGGGAACATTCAATATTTTTTTCCCCACTTTAGATGTTGATTCAATTGAACTCTAGTCGCTCCAATCCCTACAAATCTATATTTCAAAAGTACTACTTCACCCACCCTTCTGGTTTCCTTTTTTTCCCCCTTTCTGTCTTAATTCTACAACCTCATTTTCCCTGTTCCAAGAGGAGTCTTGCAGAAACTCAAATGAGACCTTTGGTTTTGTCTTTGAACATAGAGAATGACTACTAAATTTGAAAAATCAATATTTTTTGTAGAGATCTGATAGAAATTTTTCTCTTTTTGATTTCTTTCCATTTGTGTGAAATCACAAAATTAACTGAACCTATCCAATAGCAGGGCTGCTACTTTTGATCTACTTTGCCTTAGACGATAGCTCATCATTCACTTCTTTACTTTTTATTCTCTTCTGCACCTGTCCCTTAACTTGAACAAAGACCTGCTGCTGCAGGATAATCAACTTGAGATGCTCATTTCTTCAATAGGCTTTCTTTGTAGTGTAAACAGGTCATCTATTGCTGACTATGCAAAGAAAAATGACCAAAATAATCCCCAGAAAATGAAATTGTTCCACTTTGCCCTTATTCTGTGAAGTGGCACTGATGAGAGCCATATTTAGATTTACTCCTTGTATTCATCTTCTGGTTTTCCACATATTTGTACATTGAGAGTGGTCTTCCTGTGAGAAAAAAAAAAAAGGGTGTTATATAAATCTTCGAGTTCCAACTGACTATTGGCTAATACCTGCCTAGTATTGATCATATGCAAGTTATCAGCACCACCGACAGTAAGTAGAATGTACTTTCTTGACAGACAATTATGGAAGAGGGTGTAACTCCTGGTGCTTACAGCACCACACACAACCAACCAAGTCTCATAAGGTTGACCCAATTTTGCTACACTCCTTTCATGATTTTGTTTACTTCCTCTGGGACATTATCTGTGAGCGACCAGTTGCAAAGTGCTCCATATACAGGAAAATCTTCTGTTAGCAAGAGACCAGCTATTGTTTGAGCTATTTTGTCTGATACCAGGTATACTTCTAAGCAACAGGTCAGCTAATCAACAACACTGACTGTATAAATTTTAACTCTGGGATATCTTTGTATGGGCCTAAGGTATTTGCATTTATTTTCTCAAATGGATATGCAGGGTTATCCATGGAGATGGATATTCAAGGGAGAGGGTCCAATTTGCCACTTCTTTCTTAACAAATCATACAAGTGGTGACCCATTTCTTTGTGACATTTCTCTCATACTTTGTAATCCTTTTCCTACATTAATTTCCTACAAATAGCTGCAACTTTATCTTTATTGCCAATATAATAGAGCCATCCCTCTTACAGTATTTACTTGTACAACATTTCGGACATTGTAGGCTCTAGCCTTCTTCAGGTGCTAAGAAGTTTGAACCAAACCCTTTATAACCTGTCTATTATCTTTTCTGGTAGTCATGAGTTATCTCCCTCTAACCCTGTAAGTTACTTGTTCACCACTGCTGTAGCCTGGTATTGAACTCACAACTCTTTGGGTCTGTATCTTAAAGCAAAAACATCGTACAAATGAAAACAAAGATGAGAACAATAGTCTGAATAATGTAATACTGTAAATACTACTTAATCTCAGAAATATAGACAAATAGCCATCTCTCTTGTATGACATTTATCTTTCATTGTTCCTACAGTCTACTTTATTGCCTTTGTTCTTGATAATCAGAACACTGTTCATCTATCATCTTTCTAAAAATTCTCTTTTAATTGTTGACAACTTGTGACATTTATTTGGAAGGCCTTAGCAATTTCCAGTTCTATTAACAAAGATTCTAGTTAGAGATACAAGATAAGTTGGTACAAGTGTTATCCGTGCTTAACAAATCTATCTTAATTGTATAGCATTTATTTCAGCACCAATTGTTGTATCCTTTTACTTGTCCACTTTTTCAAACAAGTCTAAGTTGTGCCCAGATTTTGTAATATATTATAGGATGGTATTTCTATTGTGCAAGACATTTATAGAAGAATGTAAATAGGCATTTCTTCTGGTATACTAAGCATAGAACAGTCTCTCTTGGGTATAACCGAATACACTGATTACTTACATCAGTACACAGAATCATTCATCTACTCAAATCCACATAGATCAATAAGTAAGCTCACTATTCCTTTAGAGAATAACAATTATTACTGACAATTCTCTCTTCAATTAAACTAGGTATATTTATTTGTTAATATTATTTGGTGGAGTAGCCATTCATTAAACTACATATAAAAAGTTATAACCCTCACTATAAATCCCTTAACTGATCAAGCACTATCCAGATTACTTCTGTCTCCTTTTTATTAATAGCAAACCCTAAGTTCTTTCTTCTCTAGAATCTTCTCTCTCTAACCTTTCCATATTCTTTGTAATATTTGCATTGTAAGTTTTCTGTGAACTACTAACCACTTCTTTCTACAACAATGTTGCCTCAAATTCTATCAAATGTAGTTCTTCCACTTTGTCAATTTTATTGGTCAGTGTTCTTGTCATCAGTTATAATGTGGGTGGTCATGGCTAGCTCAAGGATATTTATCTTGGTTATAGCATGAAATATAGCAGTATGATCCCAGATAATTTAGTCAATTTCATGTCATCCATTCATTGTGATTTGAAGATTCACAAAAGGTCAACTCAAAGACTTTGGTTGGAATGGCTATAGAGTGAGAGGATATTGTATACACAGAAGAGATAGCCTTTCCAAAATAGTAAACAGAGGGTGGACAATAACATGCTAACATATGTCCAAAAGATGTGTAGTGGCAAAACTGGTCAAATACCAGTATAAAAAAAAAAAAAAAAAACAGTTAAATAAAAGAGAGAGAGAGAGAGCGAGAATATTCATATAACTTCTATTCATAGAGCAGTCAGTAAACTCTTCCTGCTACTAATTTCTTAGTCAAAATGCTCAGAAGGTATTTCTACTGCTTCTAGGAGTTGACATGCCCAACTAGTTTTAGATATATGGTCAATCAAATAATGCACTCATGAACTTTTTTTTATCTAATAGTGTATTATTCTCAGTTTTGTGATTATAGATTAAATTTTATTGTGTAAAAATGATATAAAATATTTCACTAAAAAAAAAAAAAAAAAAAAAAAAGTTTTATCATCAAAAGGTTTATGTTATTAGTAACAGGAGAGACCAAAGTATTTTTAAATTATTTTTTAAAATTTGTTAATCCTGTATAACACATTCAAAATTTTAGTTAAAACTACTTTTTTTTATGTCAATGGTGTAACAGGAGATTATGGAAATTTTAGTGCTAATTTTGTGTATAAGGAGGCATTGATTTGGAAATTCTTGCAAAAATTAAATAATTCAGATTTTTATGAAACTTTCAGGGCTTATTCACAAATTAATTTTTTTTTTTTTTTTTTTTAAAGAAAATCTCGGTAAAAATATCTACTTTTTTTAAAAACATGTTACCACACAATTTAATGAAATTTGTAGAAATTAAATTCTGACCACAAATTTTGTTTTATTAATTAAACAGGACTCCTTGAAGAATGTAATTTTTTTCCTACTGCTTTCCTGAAAATCTGCTTCAAATAGTTAAAAAAAAAAAAAAAAAAAAAAACTATATTTAAATATTCTTTTAATTGTTTTATGACTAATATATATTAAGGACATTATAGTAAAGATTAAGAAAAATTTTATTTTCAATAAATAATAAATTGCTTTTATTTCTTTTTATTGTAATAATTTATAAAAGATTAAAATTTTTTTTTTAAATTCTTCAAAACTTTAACCACATTAAGTTTTAAGTTAAGTGAAGACTATATTCACAAAGCAAAAAGTGTAAATCTTAATACAAATCATCACGCACTAAGATTTTTAACAGAATTTTTTTTTAATGGGTATTAAACATGCCCATTTTGAAAGCATCGGTGACTATACATGACATTATCAGAAAATAAGATTGATGGTGGACAATGAAAGGTCCATAAATCACTGCTACTGTTTGTTTTAAAAATTCATTTTTCTTTATTTTCAACATGCGTTTCAAATCAGATTGATTATACTTTAAATCTAATAATATTTCTCAAATAAAATTTCAGAAATATTTTATTTTTTGAAGATTGTTTATCAAAGAAAATCACATTGCAATGAAAGATGACTAAAGAGGGCAGTAATCAGCTATTTTTACCCCCACCCAGTGCGAAAATGACACAAAAGAGTAACTTTAACTGTTCATATAAGTTTCATTTCAACAGTTAACACATTGAATCTTCTTAATATGATTCATGGCACATTAGAGATCAAGCTAAACTTTTCTTTTAGAAATCAATAAAAAAAAATCTTATTTGGACTATGTAAAAACAGACCATGTTAACACAATTTGATAATAGGGCAAAAAAAGGGGTTAAAGTCAAAAGTAGATGTCACTCAACTGTCAAAAGTACTCACGCTTGAAACTTTGCAACTTTATCAATTTTTGGATGAGGAATTCAAAATATATTTGTCTTCCCTGTAATATCAAAACTTTTTGTCATAGACACATTTTAAGTTGAGTGAAATTATGAAGTTCTCAACTTGATAAAAAAGGCCAGACAACAAAATTTAAAAATTTGTTAAACAAAAATCATAATTTATTGTTTTTTTGTCTTCAAATTATTATTGTAAAACTTCAAACTTCAAAATATGAAATGAATATTTTTAACTGACAGAACATATTTTCTAGGCAGATTTAATGGTCCTCCTTCCTTTGTGATTTGATGCCAGAATTTTTTTTAGAGGCTTCTGCTATAGTAACTATATCCAGAACATTCCAAATCCTGCCATCATCTGAAATTGGCATTATATAAAAAATCCCATCTATAAACAAATGTTGACTCCACCTGTACAATATCATCTGACAAAGCCCATGGAAAATAATTTCCACCTTTAGGTGGGGCTAAATATTTTATTACAGCACTGGATGGAGATGTAACAACAATAACTTAGCCAATGTAAAAGTTAGTGTCATAATTATACAGCAACTTATTGTCCTTGGGGCATGTAAGTGAAAATAATTTAAGATGGTTCTTCATCACAACTTCTGGAGTTATTTGAATGCTCAGCAGATTCACCGAGTGACTTTTTTTGTTACTTTAGAGGTGGAGATGAATTAACAGGTTTTATTCTTGTCAAGTAGTCACAGAGAGCAGTTTCCAGCTGAACTTTATTTCCACTGGTGTTGATCATGACACCTAAGACGACCTTAAGATATCTGAGTTGGTCTTTCAGTGTTTCCAAGCCAATTCCTGAAACTAGTATCTCTTTAACGAAATTCACAGGACCACCATGCTTGATACAGTTGATGATACAATTGATGATTTTCTGTTTCTGAACAGCAGCATCTTGACACTTTTCCCTTCTTTTACCTTTCATTTTCTGTTATTCTTTTTAGGATACAGAGTTTCACAAAGTCTTCTTCCAGTGCCCTAACTTGTGAAGCAGATGGGTATTCAGTAATTGCTGCTTTGTCTTGGGAAGGTAGGCTAACTCGCTCTTGAAAGAAGTCAAAAACTGTTGCAGTTCTTGGGAGCTTTCTTTCCTGTTTTATTACATCTTAATTTATTCTCTTGTACCAGGCTTTTTTGTTGAGAATAAATGCTTTTCACTGTAATTGGACGACAGAAGCTGATTTATCCACATGACCATCTTAGTGGACTTAAGATTATTCATCATTAAGTAATCATAGAGCTGAAGAACTGCTTTATTGGTCAACTCATTTACTCCTTTGGCAGCTGAAGAATCTGTAAATAAAAGTGTACAATTCTTGTATCACAAAAGAGACAGGAGCTGCCTTTACAGTGAGAGTAATGAAAAGAAAAGGGTAAATCACAATATTAAGTAATAAAGGTTAAATTTATGCTAATTTAATGTAAATTTTAATAAAAGCCCAGATAGTGTTCTCGATTTCATTGTTAAATTCTTAAGGTGTTAAAAGTTAGTTACTAAAAAAAAGTACTTAAAATATTTTGGTATAATAAAAAACCTTTTATATAAAAGAAAAAAAAAAAAAACACAACCAAAAAAATTGTTATAATTTTTTTATTGACACACAAAAGTTCAAGTAAAAAACAAATATATCCCCCAATTTATTTACTTTTTATAAAATGTACCAGTCTAATTAGAAACAAATTTTTAAAAATTTCTAATTAGAAAAAAAAATTATTAAACTAAACGTTAAAGTTAATATCTGCTAGAACATATAGGCCCCAACAATTATTAAATAAAGAAAAAACTTATACACATTTATTTCCAATTATTTTATTCTATCAGTGCACACATGACTGGTCACAACTAAAAATGTATTCTCTCTAGTTTATTTTTTATAAAATGTACCCAGTCTAATTAAAAAAGATAATTAAACTAAACATTCAAGTTAATAATTCCTGCTAGAACCAATAGATCCCAAGAATTAAAACAAGAAATTGAAAAATATTTAAATTTTACATTTTCATCTTATTGACTAACAAATGTTCAACTAAAAATATAGGATTCTCCAATTTGTTATTTTAAACAAATTACTTTATACAACTTTTAAATAAACAAAGAAAATATAAAAGAATTTAAACTCACCTAAAAACTGTGATATATCCATCCATAGTGAAACAAGTTGTTTGTTGAAATTTTCATTCGCTTATTTTGTCGCAGTCAGCAGTTTAGTTTGGTGATGTTTGTTTACCGTGTCTGGAGTTGTAAATCTTGACATGTGGGGGTATGCCCACTTTTATTCACGGTGCTCCTTGATTTAGGAGCGTATTAATATGACACCAACAGATTATTAAAGACAAGATATTTATCTACAAAATGGTGTAAATTTTGGAATTTTTTTTAAATCGAATTTCTTTCGTATTTCATCCACTAAAAAGTTTTCAACTTAAAATACTATGTTAAGCACACCACATTGATGATTGACCCTTTTTCTTTAAAATGAGACTATTTTTATATGTGTAGTGACAAACAATATTACACACACGAAATTTGAAAAACACCAACCTTTCTTTCACATAAAAAATAAAGCAGCAGTCACCAAAAATAGTGACCTAACTTAAAGTGGGCTGCAAAAAACTATTAATAACACAAAAGAAAGAACTGCATCTTTATAAAGAGAAAAGATTGAACTTTGTTTACAATCAAAATAACCCCTAAAATAAGCAAGATATCACAAGTTGAAATTAAATAGAATTTTGCTATATTTACCAGTTTTCGCACCCTAAACTAGCCGGTTTGTGATACCTACTAGTATTATTTATGGAAGAATTTTGAGAGAAGTTTTGTGCTAATAAATTTGAAACATCCTTGTTAGTTGCTTTGATATAAATGTCTCACTGGAGTGTATTTATTTTTCCCAGCAATTTTACTAATCATATTCCATACTATTTTGGTTTTGATGTTAGAATTAATATTGAACACAAAGTTCTTCCTTGAGAATTGCTTTGATTTTTTAAATTAATCTTTGTGCTTTAGCTCTATTTTGTAGTTATGCAGATTTTCTTGAATTGAATGTAATTGGAACTTACATAGAGCTACACGACACAATCTGACTGCTTTTTTTTTTTTTTATACACTCATTAAACCAAAGTGTCATGTCATGTTTGACAAGTTTAGATTTTGATATGTATTGATCTGCAATACTAAAAAGTGTTTTTGTAAAATAAGTGATATGCTTCATCATTGTCTACATTAGCTTCTAGTATACGTTTTAGGATGCACATGCATTTGAAGTCCTTCCAGCTGGTGTTATATACCAGTTTGATATGCTTGGTAAACCTAGAGCCAAGAACCAATGTTGATGAACGGCTTGAAATATAACAATGGACAATGTATGTACAAAAATATAATCACTGGTTTATTCTCTGCAATCAACATGATGGTTGTGTGTAGAGGAGTGGTCAGAGGAACATGCACATATGAGGGAGTGACAGCTGAAGTTGTCTTTTCTTGAGTCCGCTTCGCGTCCAAGCTTATCTGCTCTTTGCCTCTGTCCGGACCTGGGAAAACCTAGTCTTATATATAAGCTCAGTCTTTATTGAGCTTCTCCCAATTACGTCATTCCCCGGCAGGCCTAATTACTAATTGTTGTCTTTGGCCAGTTGCATTTTGACATAAAAAATTTTTATTGCTATTTCATTGTACAAATTTTCCCAAAATTTGACAGGCCGAGGCAAAATATAATTCATTGTTTTGTAACCCAAAATAATTTAATTAAACTATTTCCATTGTTTATATTTTGTAACCTTGAAAACCAGTTTTGTTTCTACAATATAGTTTGTGTTTTTTGCAATCCAGCTTTGACTGAAATCATTGCATGTCCTTTTTATTTTTCCACTTTCAACAGGAATAAATTCCTTTAAAGTTCAACAATATTCTGTTGATCCCCAGAATATATGGCTTTCTTAAATTTCCAATAAGATATTCTTTTATCTGGCAAAGATCCAGAGTTTTCCAATACAACTGGGAAGTGATCACTACCACATGTATCATTATGTAATTTCCAGCTATAGTCTAATATGTTGCAGGATCACTTAATGTTAGATTTATAGCTGTTTATGCAACACTTGATGGGTAGCAATAGGTATATGACCTGTCATTGTATAGACATATTGTTTCTACCAATAAAATCTTCCATTAATATTCCTTTCTAGTCAGTATTTTTACAACTCCATATGATCCCATAAAAATAATTGTTTCGAAAGCTGCTTCAGTAATTTATCTAATTCAGTTCTATTTAGAGGATCATTAGAAGGAATGTAAAATGAGCATATGGTGATAGTTTTATATAATGAGGCTCTTATGGCCATTGTTTGTAGTGCTATATTCAAGTCTATTTTGCTCTGGAAAATAATTTTTTTTTAACTAACATAGAAGTACCACCTGAAGCTCTATTTCGACTATTGCTAATAAAATTGTATGCGGTATAGTTTTTAATATCTATATTTTCATTGGAACTTTAAAAAAGTTTCCTGAAGGCAGATGATTGCAGAACATAAGTCTGCAATAAGTAAGAGCAATTCATTTCAGTTTGCTTTTACACCTCTTGCATTCCCCCGAATTATTTTATTAGCCATGATTTTTATTTGAGGTTTTCAGTTTTTGTTTAAAGTTTACATTTTTTCAAGGTTGTCTTTATGACAGCCAAATCTTTGGCAGTTATAACATGGAAAAGGTTGGAGAAAGTATGTTGCCACTCTTGTAATGATATAACCTATTTTTATTTCATTGGTGGTTTGAGTGCTGAATTTTAATATATTATGTATTGGTATTTGTCTATACTTCTCAAATGAGATAGTATTTATATTTTTCTGACTGTTGTACTCATCTTTATTGCCATATTCATATTGCAAAGTAAACAAAGATTCAACGTTGAAAACAGAATGACATCACAGATCCTAATCAAGAACAAGAATCACTTCTAGCCTAAGACACACAAGCAGTTGTCTCAACATTAGAGCAAGCTACCACACATTTAGGGTTTCCAAGATTCAAAAACACAGTATTCCACTCAGGCTAATTGTTAGTTGCCAAGGATCTGTGTGCCACAGTGAGTCGCTTACAGATGGATATAATTGAACCATTAATAGGAAAATCACAATCATGTCTGAAACGCCACTCATTTCATGGAAATTGTTGTGGATTCCAGGTGAGGAACAACACAAAATAATGAACGACTAAACAGGTATTGAGATAGAAAAATAGGTTATATTAAACATAAAAGATACAAACTGGAACGCAGGAATCCAGGAATGCGATTAGTAAGGAATATATATATATATATTTATTTTTTTAATCGTATCACCCCGAGCAAGGCGGTAACGCCACTGATGTGCAGGGGGCTACATATTAGTGAAAAGATTGGAAAAGAGAAAGCCGGAAACCACATCCTAAACAGGGAACAAGGGATGAGCCTCTTAACCTGTTCAATAGATGTGGGTGGAGTGTGAACCGGGCGATAGTTTAGTCTATCTACTCCAATTGAAAAAAGAAAGAGAAAAAAGAAAAAAAAAGTGAAGCCATGCTGGAAATAATATATCCGTATAATATTCTGGCTGAGTGGAGCTCAGAGGTACTATGACTACTGATGCAGTATTCTCTGTAACTTACAGACCTCTTAAGGTAATTGTACCGTAAATGTCGGATCTGATACTGTTCTGACATATTTCACTATGGCAGGAGTATATGTATACTCAAGTCAAGTTCATTATCATAGAAAAAGGGGAGATCCCACAACAGAAATAATCAAAGATACTTCCATCCAATGCAACCAGATGATGAGCCTGGATGTGGTGAGTGTTCACCAAGTTATGTAAGGTAAAGGCATTATCGGTAGTTAGGGACAGACTGATCTCAGACATATCACTAGGAGAACGCACCAGTATACCAATAGACAACCTGGTGGAGATCCGGAATTTCTGCACACAAACAACACATTTGGAATGGGATCAGACATATCGACAGGATGAAGATTTCACAATAGGCTCGCCATTATCACCATCATTGGCTAACATACACATGTAATACTTCGAAGAGATGGCATTAAAATCCAAATCACTAAAGCCAACTTTCTGGCTGAGATTAATAGATGACCCCTTCATACTCTGGCCACACCAGTATAAGATCCAGCTACTCGTGGAGGATGTGAATTCAATAAGAACATTGATACAGTTCACAATGAAGAAAGAAAAGAAACTAGCATTCCTGAATGTACTAATATCTCAAACAGAGCATGGGTCCAAGACATCCCAATACTGCAATCATACAGTGACTAGACAATACCTCAATTTCAACTCCTACCACTCATACAATGTAAACATTCGGTTATAGTGAGAAAGTTTAGATTTTGATGAAAAAAAAATTTTTTTTTTTATTATTTTAGAAAACTGAAGAGGTCTTCTAGTTTTGTATTCAAAAATGTTTGGTGGTAATTTTTTTTCTTTTAAAAATGGTATGGTAATAATTTTTTTTCCTTCAAAAATGTATACTTTTCTATAAAAGTCTATGTTTATTTTTAAACTTTCACAGTGTTTTGACCCCAGTTTGGGAGGAATACCTATTTGCTCATAGCTGGGACCCCTAAAGGGTGCTACCACTCTGGGTCAGAATGGAACTGAGAACAGCAATTAAGATGTGGTTCCATGCTTCTCACAACCTCCCAATCAGAGGCCTTGCTGCTGGATGCAGTTTACCGTCATAACCAGGACCCAACGTGGAGAGGTGGGTGCATGAAGATAACATTCTGCCACAGTCTGCCTACCTTATGTGAAGTGATTGTCAGAGAAAATACAAAAGGATCTGTGGTTCATACAACATCAGGATGACCTTCAAAAGTGATTCTACACGTAACAGATACTGTTCCCAAGCAAGACATTACTAAGGATTGTGTATATGCCATTCCACGCAGCTGCAGAAAGAAGTATTGAGGAGAAATGGGCCACCCACTTAAGACAAGAATGCCACAAGGCATAACATGAAGGGAATAGAAAAATCAGGCATAACTGACCACATACAAAGGGAGAAAGGGGATTACCATCTCATATGGGATGAAGTTGAAATAATAGATAGAGAACACCACTGGAAATTACAAAAACTTAAAGAATCAGTGTATATGTTAGGCGGTGCATATTCATAGAAATGAATACAATATAGGAACCAGTAATATGTCGTACTAGAGAAAATCATTAGCTTAACGATTGCAATATAACCTCTGGTTAAAAAATGATTACTGAGACATTAGGTTTATAAGTCCCAAAAATTTATACACTGATGTCCTCAAGGACACATGGCCCAGTGGATGAAAGTGTTGGTTAGATCCAGTGACTTGACCCCAAAAGTTCAATACCTGACTAACAAATAACTTGGAGAGTTGAGTTAACTAAGACATCCAGAAGGGGCACATCTCAAAAACAATATACCCCAGTGATCAAAAAAGTGTTTGGTTTGAAATTCCAATCACCTGACGAACAGCATACAACAGTTGAAACATTGTGAATATGAATATGGCAGTAAAGATGAGGTCGACAGTCCAAACAATGTAAATAATGTATATGTATTGGTGTCTATGGTTTGGTCATTTCTTTTAATTGTTCTTGCACAACCATTTACTCATTATCTTAAATTAAGAATAAACAGACATACTTTAATTTCCGTACCTCATTTAAAAATATGTCATTTAAGAGAAATCTTTATCAAACAAAGTAAAAGTCAAGAATCAATTTGACACCATGTCGATATTGTGAACAGGATCAATATTTTTTAAATTCTGACAAGTTGTTGTGGCCTATCATTATCTAGGTACCTCCAAAGAAAATTCAATACCTAAGGTTTAATATTTACACTATTAACATTGATTGGACTATTGTTCTCATCTTTATTGCCATTATTATGACGTTTCAGCCATTGTACGCCTTGGCCTTCTTCAGATGCAATGAATTTTGAACCGATCCCTTCAATACAATCACTGGTGTATATCATTCTCATTCCAGATGTGATGCTACTTCTGGTAGCCATGTAGTTATCTCCCTTTAACTTAACTCTCTAAGTTATTTGTTCACCACTGTTGTAACCTGGTATTGAACTCACAACTCTTTGGATCAAGTCACTGGAACTAACCAACGTTTATCCACTAGGATAAAAGTTTAAAATGCATTTTTAAGTGAAAAATTTTTCTTGAAGCTTTTATTTTAGTTTTACTTTCAAGCTAATAAATTTAATATTCCAATAAGCAAAATACATTGCTATATTTCAAACTAAATTTTAATTGATCTAAATGTTTTTTTATCAGTACAAACTTTAAAATCGTTCATATTGACTAATCTGTCAACACAACAATTCTCATTATTAAAAAAAAATCTTTTAAAAAAAAAAAATACTTTTCTGAAATTTTATTTGAGGAATAAACTTATTTAAAGTTTAATCTAATTTGAAACAAAATTCCTTTTGGTTTAAAATATCACAGAAAAGCATTAACAGATTTTTTATGAGGTGTTGACAACTCTCTTGATAAATTTGTGTTTAGGAATTTTTTAAGGAAGGGGGCACATAACAGTAACAATTACTTGATGAATATAATGTAAACGCCTTTTTTATATAATTTTTTTAACTATCTAGTAATTTCAAAAACTTCAGAAAATAAATCTAAGTAAGCTAATATTTCATTAATATTTCATTAAACGTTACTATAGTTACCACTATTATTTTTTTGATAATGTCACATTTAGACACTTATATTTACAAAAATTATGTTTTTACACGTAAAATAAATACAAACTTCTTTTTTAAATATTGATGGGAGGGGGTGAATTGAATTTTCCAAGTACCAACTGTGAAAACAATCACCTCCTTGTTATATGTAAACAAAGAATCAAACTACAGAAGCTGAAAAAGCCTATGCAGCATCTAAATTGCAATATGACAGACTCCTGAACAACACAAGCCTGAAAGAAAAATACATGGACAGTGTGAAAAGAAGATACAAGGGACAAAATGGAAACTCAAAACAAATGGATGATAAATGGGATTCTTGACATAATGCAAAACCAAAGTGGAAACTACACTGACCAAATTGAGCAAAAACAAAGCAACAGAACCATATAAAATTGTAATAGAGATGCAGACAGCCTTACACTATTTCAGAATATCACAGAAATAAATAAAATTTAAAACAGTGGTGACATACTAGAAAACTTAAGCAGATCTATTTTCATAGCTCTGCCTAAGAAATCAGGTACAAACAAATACGAACTCCACTAGACAATCGGTCTAATGAGCTACATAATAAAATTCATCATCTGCTTTCTGATGAATAGAACACACAGCAGAATTAAGCCAGATACAGAAAAATGGTGTTCCTCAAAGAAACCGTAACAAGGAATGTAATAATTATGCTCAGAATGTTATCAGAAAGTGCAATACAAATACAGAAAGACATGTACCTGTGTTTTATAGACTGCTCAAAGGTGTTAGATAAAGTATGCCACAACAATCTGTTAGAGCTGCTCAGCAACCTTGACAAATTCAGGAAAGACATTAGAATAATCAAGAACCTATACTGACAGCAAAGTGCCTGCATAGGAATAGAAAATGAGTTCAGCAGATTTTTTTTTTTTTTTTTAATCATTTCACCCCAAGCAAGGCATTCCACTGCCACTATTGCGCATGGGGCTACATAGGGGAAGGTAAAGAGAAGGAGTGGTTAGACATAGGGAATGTCAGGAGGAAGGTGATAGATGGGTAAGGATACCAAGGATGAGGGTTGGGCAGATGGGAAGAGTGTTTGATAGAATGGGAGCAAGTTAGTGTGTTAGGAGGTGTCTATTGACCTTACATTTAAACTCCTGGAGATTGTAGCCATCGGGGAAGCAATCATGTGGAAGGGAATTCCACAGGCGGGAAGTGCGAGGAAAGAAACTGTTGGAGTAGAAGTTGCGGTTGCATTTTATCGGTTTCACTGTAGAAGGGTGGGATCTAGTTGCTAATCTAGTATCTCGTGCAAATTTGTATCTAGGGGGCACCAGTGATCTAAGTTCATCGGAGCAGAAGCTGTGAAAGTATTTATAGAAGAGACACAGGGAAGCCACGTTGCGCCTGTGGGAGAGAGACTGCAGGTGGTCTGCCAAGTCAGTATCTATCACATTACAAACCCTCCTCTGTACCTTATCGAGAAGCCCGAGGAGAATAGCAGGGGTACCCGACCAGATATGGCAGCAGTATTCAATGCACGGGCAGATGGTAGATTTATATATGTGCAGGATAGATTTAGACGGAAAAAACTTCCGGGTCCTACACAGAGAACCGACTTTCATAGCAGCGGATTTAGCAATGGATTCGATATAGTCATTCCATTTGAGGTCCGCTGAAAGTGTGAGACCAAGGAGGCGTAGTGTTTTACTCTCTGGGAAGCAAGCCTGGTCCATGCTAATGGGAGGTAGGTGCAATTGTCAATGATGGTTAATTGAGAGTAGCTTCCTTTTAGAAGCATTAAAATTTACTAGCCATTTCTTACCCCAGTCCACTATGGATTGGAGGTCTTTTTCAATCTTGGCTGCGAGGTTAGCTTTGACACCTACACCAGATTTTTGATACAAAATTAGAAAGGGTGTCTTCTTGCCAGATCTATTCAACCTATACGTAATTCTGAGAAAATTCAAAATACTACCAGGATTCTTTATTAGAAGCCACAATCTTAATATAAGATATACAGATGACACAGTGTTGATAGCAGACACAGAAAGGAAAGTACAAAAGCTCCGACAGAAAGTAGCAAAGGAAAGTGAGAAGAAAGGAATAAGCATAAATTACAAGAAGACAGAATGCAGGGTTGTCAGCAAAAAGATGAGCCCAAAATGCAAATTACTGGTCAGAGATACTAAAATCAAGCAAGTATAGAAATTTAAATAGCTGGTAAGTGTTCTAATAGATGACAAAGTGCGACACTGAGATACAAGGACATATTAGGATGGTCAAAGATGCATTCTAAAAAATAAGCAGAGTATTAAGAAAAGTTTTGCTGGAAACAAAGAAAAGAGTATCAAACTGTTACATGATATCTGTCTTCCTATATGGCAGTGAATGCTGGACAATCTCCTCAAAGATGAGGAAGAGACTTGAAAGCAACAGAAAAATGTTGAGAATGCAATGTAACAACAATGAAGTTTTGAAGAGAATGGAAACAAAAAGGAAACTTATACTTGATATCAGAAAGAGGTAGTTGAAGTTTCTGGGGCACGTAATAAGGAAAATAAAAAAATGCAATAAAACTAAGACATTAGAAAAAATAAATTGCATTTATGAATAAGCAAAACTGTTTGCTGTATTTCAAAACTAATTTAAATTAACTTGAAGTAGTTTGATTATTTTGATAAAATAGCTTATCACTCTTTTATTGCAATGTAACTTTCTTTACTAAGAGAAAATCTTCCAAAAATATACGTTTCTGAAATTTTATTTGAGGAATATTAGCTTAGCTGATGTAAAGTACAATTCATCTGATTTGAAAAATATTTACTTTAAGTTTAAAATATCGCAGAAATTCATTTTTTTAACAGTGTTAGCTGTTTATTATTTTATTATCACAATGACAGATATTTGATCTAATGTTGTTTCATGACAGCTTTACATGTAAAAAAAAAAAAAAAAAAAGAAAAATTGAATATAACACAAGCACCTTTTAATTACAGAGTAATTATGAAAAGTATTTTCTTAAACTCTAAAGAAAATATTTTCCATAATCAAATGTTTTGAATTTTAGATACATTTTGGCTTTTAGTTTACTATGGTAATCATTCTTATTTTCTGATAATGTCATGAATGTGGTGACTGTTTTTCAAAAAGACTGCACATTTATACACATAAAAAATTTTTTTGTATTAATAAGATAGTTTCACTGCATTTTTTAAATATTTTTTTTTTATGTTAGAAGTCAGAGCAGTTTTTCAATAAATGGTGTTTCTCACTATTTACATTATTCGGACTTTTGTCTTCATCTTTGTCGTCATTTTTACAATTCTTCAGGTGCTAGAAATTTAGAACCAAACCCCTTATTATGGTCACTGGGGTATATCATTCTCATTCCTTCTGCAAACCTATTTCTGGTAGTCATGAGTTATATATCTCTCCCTTTAATCTAAGTTATTTGTTCACCACTGCTGTAGCCTGGTATTGAACTAGGCACCTCCAGTGACTTTTTCGACTTTTTTGATACCTAAATTTAAATTTAAATTTTGAAAATAAATAAGTAATCTTCAAGCTTTAAAATTAGCTTTAATTGAAAGCCTGGAGATTAAATTTTAATTCCCAAAAGAAAAATACACTAGTATTTTTTAAACCGAAATTATACTGATTTTTTATCTAATTTTTATTGAAATCGGACAAATTCAAGTTAAATTTTCCACCATTTTTGATTGATCGACACATTCTGTCAACACTATGTAAACAGTAGCCAAATTTCTGTTTTAAAAATCTTGCAAAAATAAAATATACCTCGCTGACACGTCATTTAAATCAATTTTTAAAATTCAAACTTACCTTTATCTGATTTCAATCAAGTAATAATTCCTTATTGCCAGAAATTTACAATAAAAACAAACTTTAACTACAGTAGCCCTACCTGTCATCACCTCGATTACCAAGATCCGAAAGTCGAAAGTTGTCAGACAGAAAGTATTGCGACCATACAGGTGTTAAAAAAAAAAAAAAAAAAAAAAAAATTTTTTAATTTTTTTTTTTTTTTTTGGGTTTTTAACTAAATAGTAAAATTTAAAATAATAATTTCAGCAATTATATAATATTTAATAGAATTTTAGTTTACATTTATAGCCAGACATTTGAATATGCTTTCTGAATATATAAAAATTTAAATCTCTTAAAATAATTTTAATTTAATAAGAAAGAATGAAATTAAAATATTATTTTATGCTATTTATTAATATTTTTATTATGCATTTTTCATATTAAGTTATCACTAAGTTTAAGTTATGGTAAAAATATCTAATTTAATTTTTATAGTACTGCAGATGTTATAATTATAGAAACATGTTATGACTCTTATGGAACATCGTACTTACTCAAAAATGGAACGTAAATGAACATATTTACACACAAACAATTTTTTTTTAAATTAATTTAAAATATTTCTGCTAAACGATTTTTATTAAACTTTTCAATTTTAGATAGGCAATATGATACTCAGCTCTTAACTAAAAAGAAAACTTGCAATCAATTCTTTGGAGATTTTAAAAATATTTTTAAAAGTTTATATATTATTAAATTATTTAATAATAAAATAAAAATGAAAACAATTCTTTTAAAATTTTATTATTAATCGAAAAAATTTTCTTCAGAGTATAATGTCCTCAATAGTTGTTATTTATTCCAGTAATTAACAAATTATCAAATTAAATTATGTCAGAGTTTTATTGGATTTTTTATTTTACTCTTCAGAGAAGGTTTTCGGATAGTGATTGCAAACTTAAGATAAAAAAAAATAGGTGATTTATATTCTCCAATGAGTCCTTCATTGAACTAATAAAACAAAAGTTAGCAACTAATTAAAATTTTTTAACATTTTCATGGATTTACGTGAAAGGGGGGTAACAAAGGTAAAAAAAATGTTTTTATCAAGATTTTTAAAAAAATAATAATTTCGAAAGTAATTTCATTCATTTGTGAATGAATACTGAAAGTTTTATTAAAATCCAACAATTATTTGATTTTTGCGAGAATTTCCAAATTAATGTGTTTTAACCTAAAAAAAGTGGCAAATGCAATCATTTGGTATCCATTGTAAAACAGTAGTAAAACGTTTCTTAGCCGCGAAATCAATCAAAACTTTTCAAAACAAAACATTCTAACAAAATTTCGAAAATGTTAGAAAGGATTAAAAACTTTTTGAAAATAATTAAAAATTACTTTGATCTTCTCTCTTAAAAATAATATAAACATTTTGAGGGAAAAAGTTTGTTTTATTATGTTTGGGACCTTTTTTAATCATACTATGCTGTTTTTTTTTTCAGTGACATAATGGAAGTACCTATAAATTGAACTCACAACTCTCTGGGTCAAGTCAGTGGAACTAACCAATGTTTATATCCACTGGGCCATGTGTCCTTGAGGACAACAGCAAGTGAATTTCTGGGACTTATAAACCTAATGTTTCAGTAACCATTTTTTTTTTTTTACCAGAGTTCATATTGCAATTTTTGATGTTAATGATTTTCTCTAGTATTTTTTTTTTTTACCAGAGCTCAGATTGCAGTCTTTTTTATGCTAATGATTTTCTCTAGCACTCTGCATTACTGGTTCCTATATTGTATTGATTTCTAGGCTTTCAAACACATTTGAAAGTTTGTTAAAAAAAATCCTTTTTTTGTCAATGAGTGACCAGACTTTTACTATAGCAAACATATTATACAACTCATTTTTTTTTTGCTGGTGAAAAACATTAATTTTTTAAATTTGGAAATTCTTGCAAAAATGAAATAATGGTCGGATTTTAATGAACCTTTCAGGACTTCTTCACAAATGACTGAAATTATTTTTTGAAGTCATTTTTTTAAATTTTGGTAAATATATATATATATATATATATATATATATATATTTTTTTTTTTTTACTACATACATTACCCCACTTTCTGGCCTCCAATTAATTTCCTGAAATTTCTAGAAATTGACTACTGGGCCGAAACTGTTTTATTAAATAATTGCAGGACTCCTTGGGAAATGTAAATCACCTATTTTTGTTTTTAGAGTTGCTCTTTTTCAAAAAAGCTGCTCCAAATAGTGAAAACAAAAATGCAATATAACTATGCCAATTTTTATTTAGATAAACTTAATTGTTTTTATAAACAATATACACTGAAGAGAAAAAAAAATTTCAAATGAATAATGAATTTTTACAAGAATTATTTTCATTTTTATCTTTTAATTATAATAATTTATAAAGTTTCAAAAATTTCAGTCATCACCCTAATTAGGTTAAGTTAATAAGTGAAGACTATATTTACTTATCAAAAAGCTTCACAGATTTTTAAAATAAAACATTTCTTTTTGTGTGCAAATATCTGGTTATTTTTTTATTATTATGGTAAAATATAGGTGTCATATCATTAAAAGGTCATGTGTTTCAAGGGTACAAACGTCAACTTAGGGTTAATAAATTTATATCAATTCTGGTCAACCATATACTTCGCCAGATACGTAAATGACAGATGTCAAGCTGTGTGGGTACTTGAACAGTCAATGATCAGAGATCCATGATTAAGAAATACTTTTGTTCTAAATTTCATGCCATGAACAAGTAATATTTGTTTCAAATCAGATTAATTTAACTTTAAATTTACTAATTTTCCAAAAATAATGTGTCACAGATGTATATTTTATTTTTGCAAGATTTTTAAAACTAAGAATAAAATTTTGCTTATGAAAAGAAGTCTCAAAATTTTAGATTTCAATCAATATAACTTCTGGTTGAAATCCAGAGTATTTTGCTTACTGGAAATAGTAAATTCAATCATTTAGCAATCAATTAAGCTAAAATTAAAGCTTCAATAAAAGCTATTTTCAAAAATTCAATTTAAAAGTTAGGTATTAAAAATGAGTGGAGTTACCTAATTTTGTTTTTGATGATAAAACTTTATCGGGTTTATAGAACCATTATGGTAGGCTCATTTTTTTCAGCAAATTTTAGGAATTAGCCTGAAATTAAAATATTTGATTTTTAAAAATTCATTTTTAATCTATCACCGTTTTTTTTTTTTTTTGAGGGGGGTACTTAAGTGCCTCCACTAAATTGATGAAAAAACAGCATAGTATGAATAAAATTTGGCACAAAACTTTATAAAAACAAATTTTTCCCATTAAAATATTTGTTATTATTAAGCGAAAAGATCAAAGTATTTTTTTAATTATTTTTTTAAAGTTTTTAATCTCTTCTAACATGTTCAGAATTTTAGTAAAAAATCTTGTTTTGATTTTAGTTAGCAAGTAACGAAATCATTACAAGAGTTTACAATGGCAAACATAATATTACATGACTTAAATTTTTCCGGTGACAAATTCATTTGGAAATTTTTGTATTAAATTGTTGGATTTTAATGAAACTTTCAGGACTTATTCACAAATGAATGAAATTATTTTTTAAATTATTTTTTTTTTCATGTTACCCCCTCCACACAAATTCATGAAATTTCAAGAAACTAAATTTTGTTGTGAAAATTAGTTTTATTAGTTAAATGCAGAATTCATTGGAGAAGGTAAATCGTCTATCATTTTTTTTCCAAAACATTTTGCCTTTATTTCCAAATCTCTGCTCTAAATAGTAAAATAAAAAAAATGCAATAAACGACATTATTTAACTTGATAAGCTTTTAATTGGTTTAATAAATAATATATATTACGGACATTATAGTTAAAAAAAATAAAAAAAATTTTTTTTTCGATTAATAATGAAATTTTAAAAGAATTGTTTACATTTTTTTAATTACATATAATTTATAAAGTTACAAAAATATTTTTAAAATACTTCAATGATTTGTTGTCATTAGTTTCTAGGTACCTCCAAAAAAAAAAAAAAAAAAAAAAAAAAAAAATAAAGAGGAAAGATCAAAGCAATTCTTAATTATTTTGAAAAAAATTTTAATCCCTGCTAACATTTTCGAAATTTTGATAGAAAATGGTGTTTATATTTGAGTTAGCGGCTAAAAAAAATTTACGCCTTTATTACAATGGGTTACGTAATGATGACACAATCCACTTTTTTCCCCTGGTAACAAACACATTAATTTGAAAATCCTCGCAAAAATCAAATAATAGTCAGATTTGAATGAAACTTTCAGTACTCATTCACAAATGAATGAAATTATTTTTGAAATTATTATTTTTTTAAATATCTTGAAGAAATTTTTTTAACTGTTACCCCCCCCCCCTTATGTAAATCCATGAAATTTTAATAAATTTGAATTAGCTGTAAAAAATTTTTTTATTAGTTAAATGCAGGACTTCATTGGGGAATATAAATCATCTATGTTTTTTATTTTAAAGTGGACAACCTGGCCGAAAATCTGCTCCGAAGAGTAAGATAAAAATGCAATAAAACTCTGATATAATTTAATTTGATAAACTTTTAATTGCTAGAATAAATAATAATTATTAAGGACATTATAGTCTGAAGAAAAAAAATTTTTTCGTTTACTAATAAAATTTTGAAAAAATTGTTTATATTTTCTTATTATAATAATTCATAAAAGTGTTAAAAATATTTTAAAAACCTGTTATAAAAACGTTGTTGAATTTCTTTTTTACTTAAGAATTGATTATCATATTGCCTATCGAAAATTGAAAAGTTTAATAAAAATCATTCACCCATTTCACTTTTAAAATAATTAAAAAAAATTTTGGAAATTTTTATTAAGTATGGTGTTCCACAGGGGTCATAACAAGTTTCTGTAGAGGTCGTATTGTTTTTAGAAGTTAACAAGTGGTTGGATGAGTTCCCCTTACATCGAAAACGACACAAACCACACTTTGATTCTAATCTCAATCTTTTTTTATTAAATTAAAATTATTCTAAAAGAAATTTAATTTTTTTCTAATTTTTCAGAAAGCATATTAATAAATAATTTAAGATAAATATGTAATATCTAAACATAAAAATATTAAATAACATAATATAACTTAGTTTGGTTATTTTAATTTAATTCTTTTTTGTAAAAGAAATTTAAATTTTTTATCTATTCGGAAAGCATATTTCTATCTATTCGGAAAGCATATTTCTATCTATTCGGAAAGCATATTTCTATCTATTCGGAAAGCATATTTCTATCTATTCGGAAAGCATATTTCTATCTATTCGGAAAGCATATTTCTATCTATTCGGAAAGCATATTTCTATCTATTTCGGAAAGCATATTTCTATCTACTCGGAAAGCATATTTCTATCTATTCGGAAAGCATATTTCTATCTACTCGGAAAGATATTTCTATCTACTTTGGAAAGCATATTTCTATCTTCGGAAAGCATATTTCTATCTATTCGGAAAGCATATTTCTATCTATTCGGAAAGCATATTTCTATCTATTCGGAAAGCATATTTCTATCTATTCGGAAAGCATAGTCTGGCTATAAATCTAAACTAAAATTCTATAAAATATTATACTTGCTGAAAATATGTTAAATGTTTAATTTTACTATTTAGTTAAGAAACAACAAAAAAAAATTTAAATTTCCAAATGTTACGTTTTAAGCTACATGAATTTTTTGTCACTTTCGGTCGCCATCCAAACGTCATTCACACCTGCTACTTGTCAACACATAATTTGTCGCTTAGATAACTGCTGACAAGAAGTCTACCGTCAGTAAAGAATGATTTATTTTGTAAATTTCCCCGACAGTAAGCATTTAATACTTGTTTGAAATCAGATAAAGGTAAGTTTCAATTATAAAAATCGACTTAAATAATGTGTCAAGGAGGTATATTTTCTTTTTGTAAGATTTTTAAAACAGAAATTTAGCTACTGTTTACATGATATGTTGATTAGTCAATAATGGCGGTAAATTTAAAAAAAAATTTTTTTCAGCAGTTAAATTTGTGATTCCTATCAATATAATTTCAGTTTGAACTAAACTGAACCAGGGTATTTTGCTTACTGTAATTAGTAAATTTAATCTCTTGGCTTTCAATTAAAACTAAAATTAAAGCTTCAAGAAAACATTTTTATTTTTAAAAACTAAATTTAAATTGAGGTATTGAAAATGAGCAGTGATTTTTTGGAGGTACCTAAACTAATCAAAAATTGAAAATCATTGTATCTTCATATTGTTAATTTTTTTTTTGTATATTTGAAGTTTGTTTTTGTATGGTAATTTCTATGCCTCCATTAAAAGGTCATGTGTTACAGGGTTTCCTATTAGGAAAAAAAATTGTACAATTATGTCAGTTGTGATCGCCATACACTTATTTCACCATTAAGAAACAGTTTTATTCTAAATTTCATTTTTGCAAGATTTTTAAAACTGAGAATTAACTTTTGTTTACAAATGTGTCGATGACTCAAAAATGAACGAAAAATTGAAAGATTAAAAAAATTTAATTTTACATTCCAATCAATAATTTCTGATTGTAATACACCAGAGTATTTTGCATACTGGAAATAGTAAAGTTGCATTTAGCTTTCAATTAGGTAACCACGACAATATACGAAACTTACCGTCGCCAGCCTCGATCTATCAAATCCTGGTAATCTTGCACAGTCAGGATATGCGCCCACATACCTAAAAGAAAAAGATAAACATTAAAACAGACTGAAAAAATAAAATTGTGATCATCCTTCTCAGATTTGTTTCATTTGCTAACATAACATGCATAGGAAAGTAAAAGTATTTAACCAAAAAAGACCTCTCTTAAAGTAAACTTAAAACTAAAAAAAACCTTTCAAAGTGTGCTCATCTAGCAGTCATTTCTAGACAACACGAACACTAAAAAAATAATAAACCAAATAGAGAGGTTCATTAAAAACTGTCTTCTTCCAATTGATTTCATTGCAAAAATCAAATATTGCTTAAAAACGTAAATTCTAGACTTTTGGCCAAACGAGTATTACATGTCGAAGGTTTTTAAAAATGTTCACACATCAGTGAATGACAACTAAAAATACAATAATTGCATCTACCAAATATGTGCATGGATCACTTCAAGTTTCATCTCATTATGGTTTGCTGCTACTATCTAAATTAAATCTTCACAAATAAATTCGTCCAACTAACCAAAGATGAAACAAAAATGCATAAAAGCTGGAGATTTTTCATGGTTCACTTGAAAGGAAGGAGAATTTCTAAGTATACGATAAGAAAATATTCGTTTCCAATTCTCTAGAATTTGCGGAAAAATATTGTAATGTTGACATTTATTTACTGAGCTGCTGTTAACTTATCAAACATGACTTTTTCTTTTTTTTCAATTTTCATCACTCAAGATTTGCAAGCTGGTATTTATTTTAAATTATTAAAATTTCTATGTAAAAAAATAATAATGAATAAATCGAAATCCTAATTTAATTCTATCTCCAATCTCCATTAACCACTTATCATAATTATGTAGTTTACTTCAACTATAAGTTATAAAAAAAAATAAGAGAATGGACATTCTCTTAGTCTTAAGAACATTTATTTCCTTTGTTAAGCTGACAATTTCAGAAACAATACAGTCAACATGCTAACAAAAAAGAAAAAAAAAGACCTTTATTTTTCATAAGGTGTGTCGCTTGTGATACTAAAAAACTAAAACAATTATTTTTATATTTTATATCATACACCCCCTTTATTACAGAGGGATAATGAAAATTTGAAAAAAATTATTTTGTTAAATAAACTAAGAGAGTAAAAACATTGTTAAAGAAATTAAATTTCAAGCTTATGAAAAAAAGAAAGACCTTTTTAATTTTTTTAAGGTATTTTCAACGGCTATGAAAAGAAAAATAATTTAGTGTTATTTTACATTTCTTAAAAAAAACGAAAAAAAAAACATCCGAGAAAAGAAATTCAAGGAAAAATTAATTTTTTTCTTAAAGGAATTTTTAATGACCATTTCATACTTCTTTACTTTGTGAAAAGATTGAAAACTTACAGAAACAGAATTTGATAATTTTTTTTTTTTGAAGGTGGTGATTTTTTGCGAGTTTCATAATGAACACTTTAAGTCTTATACAGATTAGGAAGGAGGAAATGAGAAAAGTCATTAAAAAATAAAACTTTTCAAGAGTTTAGCCGATAAAACAATTTCGCTTTAAAATAACATCTTAATTACAAATAAAAAAGAAATGAGATAAGCATAAGCTAAAGACATTTCATTATTTGATGAAATAAAATTTATTTCATTTATTTAGAGAAAAAAAAAGCAATTCTAACAAAAATTCAATATTACAAAATTTAAAACAAAATTAAAAGCAAAGGAAGTTTAATTATAAAAAAAAAATTATTTAAAACAAAAGAAGCTTTTTTTTTTTTGTCTAATAACATTAACAATGAATAAATGCACTTTTTTTCTTCATTCATTAAAATACTTAAAATTAATTATCTTTAAAAGAAATAAAAGTTTTGGATACTTGCCATGCGAATTGTTGGAATCAGGCGAATTACAATAACCGCAATGATAATTTTCATGTTCGGCAAAATATTCCACCAAAGATCGCTCAGACATGTTTAAGTTGACCACTTGGGGATTCTTTGAAAAATCCCACTAATTTGATAATGGCAACACAATCTCAGTCCTCGAGACGGTGGCTATTAACGTTCAATAATTATTTCATTGAGACACGAGAAAACAAAAAAAGAAACCAAAAATGAAAAGCTTTTTTTGGTTTCGGTTACAACGTGAGATTGAGTGTACAAACGCATTAAATGTGATAGTGAGATACACGAACCAAAAATCATTAAACAACAATAAAGACTGGTCTTCATTCGAACACGGTTTTCTTTAAAAACAAAAGAAAAAGAACAATAAATAAATGTCCATCATTTTTCTCTGTCTATAAACAACAAATAATGGAATCACGAATGTAAAATAAAGTTATAAAGAAAATTAACTCAAAAGTTTATGAATTTTTTCCCCCAAATTTTGTAAACGCAAAAGTTTTGAACAAGTAAGATTTTATATGGGTGATCGTTTTTGTTTTAGTTTTTTTACTACTAACTTTATTGCAGTGTGTATATGTGCGTCCCGTACAACAAAAAATTGGTAGTTTATAGATACTTTTTTCGGCTCTTATCTGAGAAACTAATTAAAACGTTTATAACCTGAATCGCGTATGAGTGAGGCTGAAAATAGTAGCTTGAATTCATGTTAAAATCCGGCTGTCATACACGTCGTCACGTGTATCAACTTAGGCAAGATGCAATAGATAGATAGATAGATAGATAGATAGATAGATAGATAGATAGATAAAAGTAAGCGCAGCAAGATTTGATTAATTCCGAATAGGTTTTTCCCTAAATAGTACATAGATAATAATAAGTGTATATAACGCAGTTTAAGAGTATTTGCCGTCTCGAGATGCTAATGTGGTGAGAACAACCTTGTGCCAAACGCTGTAAAATCAACATGGTTGTATTGTCTATTCAACTACAGACGTAGTCATGAGTACTAATTTAGTAATATTGATTGATTTTTTTATATATATATATATATATTTTTTTATCCTAGTAAATTTTCTTTAATCAGTGTGGATTCCACCTTATTTTATCGTGTTTTTTTTTGTTTGTTTTTTCAAATAAACTAAGCATTTATTGAGAGAAAACGGTTGTTTGCTTTTTAAAAAAGTTGTATGATATCTGTTGCGTTGTCCATAACATTTTTATTTTTTACCTCCACATGTGATAGGGTACAGGTTAGGTTTGTGCATGTTAAGCATTCTATCAGTCTTCATTCCTAGACTGAGCTGTACAACCTCTTCTCAGGTTGAAAATGTCTTTCTTGACCGTCACCAAGCATTTGACCAGTTGTGCTTCACAGATTCTTAAAAAGAATGGTTTTTCTTCTGGTCGGATGCCATCCAAATTAACTTGTTCACAAATGGCAACTTTTACCTATGTGCCCGACACAGCACCGACTGAATACGGTAAGAAATCTACAAAAATATATTTTAAAAAGTCTTATTATAGATAAAATTTAGTAAACAATTTTTACATGAAAGATAAGTTATACGACGATTATTATTATTATTGACCATTTATTTATATTGATCTCCTTGTGCTTTCCAGGTGAAAAGTGGTCTATGTTTTTTTTTTTTTTTGTTGTTTCACCTTCGTCCTTTTTAAACAGTGTTAAAAGACTACATTTGTTGATTAAATACAAATTAAAATTTGCTAGAAAAAAAATAAAAAGCTGCTTTAACAACAATGAAGTAAGAAGTTGAAGTAGAATTGTACTCTTTCAATTAATTCATTTTTTTATCTTGGTGTTTCTTTTTATTGAAACCACAATTTTTTTTATTTTTGTTTGATAATTTAGTTTTCTAATTTATTAAATAATTAATATTTGAGGAAAGGTAAATTATGTTTTCGACTTCCTTCTTTATGCAGTTCATTTTTTTTTTTTTTTTTTTACAAATTACTATCAAAAGAAGTAGAAAATAAATAAATTTATGATTATGTATCTTTCATAGGTGTTTGCTGTTTGAGGCTTAAATTTTATCCTGGAATGGGCAGGGAGTTGCCTAGAAGGACAATAATAGTCAATCGGAACGTTTTTACAATTACACTGGGACTGGGTCTCTTAGATCCCAAGCTGAAAAGTGAACTGAAACTTATTCATGTAGTGTTGTTGCCAATGCTCGTGTTAAGTGGGTAGGACCCCTAATTTTTAAAATCATTTAGACAAGGTCAAATGGTGATTAAAAAACAGTGCTGTGCCAGTTCTAGTACGAAGGTCCTGCTTACCTTTTTATGAAAAACAGATAAAAAAGTCAAAATATGGACCCCTAGCCCCTAATCTTGATTTAGATTAAAAAGACAAAAAGCTAATGTATATAACATTCAGTTTTTACTTAACTAAAGGTTTTTTTAATCTCTTAAATTTTGTCTTTATTTTTTATTGATTTTTGTTTTTTGTAAAAATAGTTTGGTTAGCATTTTCAATTCAATCAAAGCAAGTTCTAGAGTCAGCGGTGTACGCCGTTTGTGCCACTCTGAACAGTGATAAAATTCGTACTTCGTTTTATTTCTAAACATTTTACTTTGTTTACAGCAAAAAATACTATTTCAATTTCATTAATTCCCCTAAAAAAAATGCCGCTCAAACCGTTTTCACTTGCGTCTCTAATTGGCCAATATTTAGTGGAGATTTTTAGATGTACCTTCATGTCACTTCATCAAAATTCCGTTTTTCGTCTAATAAAAAATGGCTAAATGAATATAATAAAATTATACATACACCTCAATATAGTTCAAAGCAAAAAGTGATAAAAATATTAAAAAAAATTATACGAAAGGTAAAAAATGAAAACTGAAATTCGTCTTGAATTTTACATTTTAATTTATTTGTTTGTGTGTTGGTTAAATGGACAACGAAAGTTCTTCCCCAACCCCCCTTTTTATTCGAAATATTTTCTTGGTTTCTGGGCAGTAAATTGTCCAGTGTTTTCTGATACTTTTTGGGTTTTTCATGAGTTCTCAAAGGATTAGTTTTTGTGGGTTAATCGTGTGTCTTGTTTCTTTGGTGGTTTTTGGCTTTTTGGCTTTTTGGCTTTTTTTGAGTATATGTTTTAACATGTCAGTGGGTGATGTGTGTTACTGTTAGTGACTTAGTGTTGTCTGCTTTTTCAAGTAAATCATCAGTTGTGTTTGGTGTTTTATGAATTTTACTTTAGTTGTGAAATATAGTTGTTTTTTTTTTGTTTGTTTGTTTGTTTCTTTTTAGTTTTGAATTTTGTTGATGCTGGGTTGTTTAAGGTTTCTAATAGAATTGTTGACAGTTATAATAATTTTTGTATTATTGATAAGGGAAGATATATATAATTTTTTTGTTTTTTGTTTTTGATATGAATGAAATTATCAAATAAAAGGCAAGTTAACCAATGAGTTAATGTAACGATTATGTAACCAATCTTTGCTGTTCGAATTTTTGTCAGATGTGGTAAAAAGAGACATCAGAACGATGTTCTCTTTCCTGAGATAAAGTAGTAAAAAGACCTTTTTAAAAAAATCCACCCTAGAAAGACACACTAGAGAGGGTATTAAAAACAAGGCATTTACTTTTAAAAATACAAAAATTTTATTTTTTTGTTCTAGTAATGACTATTTCTTAATTTCAGATAATTAAGTCACAAGAAATAGGATTTGATTTCTGCTTGCCACTCTTATTGTTTCTCACCATAATTCAAAGTTCATAAAAGACCAGCAGGACCCATTATAGTAATTAGTTTAACAGCATATCAACTCCTTATGGGTCGTTTAATGCCAAAAATTAATTTTTTTGAAAGCTTTGAAGTAATAGAAATATAATAATGTATCATTTTATTTTGCTTTCACAACTGAATACATGGTAGATGATACTCGGCTTTGTACATATGTGGACATTATTAGGCAGTGATGCATGTGTTTATGTTGTAGTTTTGTTGAAGTTATATTTTTTATTTAAATAGTTTAATTTCTTTAAAACTTGTAGCATATTATATGGATTATGTCATGGGTTGGTAGTTGAGTTTTAGTGGCATATCAGCATCTTTTAATGATGAAATCTAAACATTTTGAACACTTTTTACTTCAACTACAGATAAAATATTTTGGGGGTTTTTTTTGTTTTTTTTTTATATATAAAAAAAAATTATTGCTGGTATTTAAAAAAATATATTATGCTTTCATAGTGCTTTGTTTGGTTACCCATAGCTGGAATCCTAATAGGTGGTTCCACACTCCATAAAAAACTCCACTCTCTTGTCAGAGGCCTTGCAGCTGAATGTAGTTTGTCATGCCAAGGACTATTTAGTTATTACCAGAAACATAAGTCATAAATGTGTCTAATTGTTGCAGTATCTTTGCTTGCTTATCTGTGACATGGCTGATACATTCATGTACCCAGCATAATTAGGCACTTTTGTCCCAACAATGGATTTTGTTGAAGATGAAGTAATGAGTAATATGAAATTAAAAACTAGGATGGTATATCAAATTTTCTCTTTTTTTCAAAAGCTGGGACATCTTGGAAAGCAAAGTAGAATTTTATGAAATCATTAACTTCTGGAATAGGCATTTACTAACATTAAATTTACTAACATTTTAAATTTTAATATAAGCTTGTTTTACAGATATTAACTATTTTTAATTAAAAAAATAATTGGAACAAAATATCCTGAAATTATTAAATTATTTTTTATAAAAAAAAAAAATATATATATATATATATAGATGAAACATTTTCTTAAAGTCTTGAATTTTCAAAACCTTTGATTAGGTCTGAACCTGCTATCTTCTGTATATAGGAAACCTGTGTTTACCACTGAATGATGGTAGTTTATCACTTAATATAAAATAATGCTTCTAATATTTTGACTGACACTTCATAACAGCTGAAATAACAAAGCCAAATGTAGTAAAGATAGAGCCGAAAGAATATAAGATAATAAATAATTAGCAAAACAACTCTTACTATTTGTTTTCATCTATTTTGTAAAATGCAAGGTTTTGTCTAAATTGATTTTTATAATTTTACTTCAGGTGAAACAATGAAAATGAACTTATTTCAAAGTATCACCAACGCCATGGAAATTGCTTTGGAATCTGATCCAACTGCAAGTAAGTTGAGGAGTGGGAAAACAATACTCAAAATGACTTTTTATTGAGACATTTTGTACAACTGCAGCATTTTACTGTTTTTAAGAACTTTATGTTAATGTGTAATGCTCTCTTTCAATAAAGTCAAAACTTTATAAATATTGCCAGTAGTATAAAAAAAAACGTATCAGTCTCTCAGTATTTGGATTTTGGTAACCAAAAGTTTAATGCAAAATTCACAATATTCTTAAGAGGGAACAACATTTGTTGTACCTTGCAGTTTCAGGTTGCAATTTTGTTTGCTAAAATCTCCAAAAGTAGATCTTGTGTGCTAAAGTTTAGATCATAAGATAAAAAATGTGTTGGTTCAATTAAGAATATAAACAATTTTTCTTGAAAAGGAATTCTTTTTTCTATGTATCTGTGCCTGTCTTTATTTATTTATTCATGTTGGTTTGACTGTTTTTTTTTCCAATTCTTCCTAGTTATTTTTGGAGAAGATGTTGCTTTTGGTGGTGTCTTTAGATGCACTGTTGGCTTGAAAGACAAATTTGGTTAGTAACTTTTTTATTTTAAGTCATGTTTTATGTTATGGGTTAAAAATTGCCAAACTACTTGTGGATCATGTTTTATCACTCATAAATAAGAATATTAAAATGATCAAATACAAGTGGGTGCTAAAAAGTACTTAGCCTGAACTAGTTCCTTTTTAAATCCCTTGTTGATTTGGTAAAAAATTTTCAGCACCTTATCATATATAATATCTGAGTCAAAACTCGATTCTTTACTTGAAAAAAACATAATTGACATTTTGGCTCATGTTTGTTTGTGCAGATATGTATATATGTAAATAAGAAAGTAAAGATGTTTTTATAATATGTAAATGTAAGAGTTGGTTTATTTTGAATATGGATGATAGACCCTATGAACTCAAGTAGTCATGAGGTGGACAGATAAGTAGCTATTGTGAAGGACTTTCAACTACTACTAATACTACTACACATCATCATGATGACATTGCTGACAGGATGCCCATTAACCCTAAAGGACACTGGTTTTGTGAACACATAATTGAGGTTCTTTCCAAGAAGTTGAAAGACAAGAAAACTAGGCATGGGAGACAAAGTAATAGACCTTTTACTAGCAACTGTGAGGATTGAGGCTATCAGAAAGAAATTCAATAACACCCATCCTCTGAAATTAGGAGACTTGACTTTTCAGGAAATGAGTCAAATAATATTCAAGAACATGTGCCCAAAGAGGAGGTTGGTCATGGCAGAATGGACAAAATTTATGTCCATGAGACAAGAACAAATTTCTAAAAACTTGGGAATAAAGAATAGACCATAGAAGATGAATTGATACAGATGAGAATTCTTAATGAAATCTCCTTGAAAAGAACCTGTCATGTGTGCCATTTTTCAAGAAAGAAAAAGTGTAAAAGCCAGCCAGAAAAAAAATGCAACAAGAAATGTTTCATGTGCTGGCCTTGCCCCCACCCCCCAGAATCCCAAAGTATATGTAAATTCTGAACAATATTTGGATTGCACTGTGTAAATTGGGTTGTATAAAACAGGTAACTTAATTATAGTCAGCCAGTTTGTCTACAAGTCTTTGTGTGGAGGATGAGACATGCGACTGCTGGATTGAATTTTATCCTCACATAAAATTCAGCTACAAGCTATTTTAGCAACTATACCAACATGGCGGACAGTAAATTTGATTTGCAACTTATTCCAGAATTTGATGGATCCATGTCAATACAAAAAAACCTAGAATGGTTAGAAAACAATACTTGAGTGCTCAGCTCGCAAGTCTGGGGAAGCATGATAACATGCTTTACTGGAAATGTAGAAGTGTATTCTCATTATACAGAAAACTAGTAGGACACTATAATATAGGATAATATGGTTTATTGATGGACACAAATTTCAAGATTCCTTGCATTTGGAGTGGCTCTTGTGTCAAATGGAGAAGTAGTGAAGGATGCATTGTTTGCATCCAAAAAAAATGATGTCTAATATAAATATAGCAAAGCTGGATGCAGTACTAAAAAGTATCAACTTAGCCCTTCAATGGAAAGCAAAAGGACTGCACCTATTCGCAGACACTACAAGGTACAGGATATTGACAAAACACCACCACCACCAAAGCAAGAACATGGAAAATTAAAATATATGCTAGGAGACAGAACATGGGTAAAGACTCCACACACCCAATTTACAACTTGATACCAAGTAACTGGGATCAGTGGACCACATATGATTCTTGTTGATGAAATTCCACCCCACTTTGTTGGGTTTGATGCATCAGTAGCAACTCTTTAGAAAGCAAATGATTAGTAGAGATCAGAGATGTTACTGATGCATCTACAGAAGCAAGTGACCCAGATCCTGCTACTGCTGCTGCTTCAGAAAGCAATTCATCCAGAGACGAGAGTTCTGCCATTGAGAAGATGCACATGAGTGAAGAGACCTACCCCCTGGTCGTCACTTTGAATGTCTTTGAAAACGAACTTACATCATGTATGTCATTTTCCAAGTTCTTGGATTGAATTTTATTCACTACATGAAATTCTGTTACAATTACACAATAAAAAAAATTGCCAATACATACAGGGTAAGAGGGATAAATGAAAATAACATTGACATCTCATTTTAAAGTATATATTTACCAAAATTACCCAAAAATGTCTTGAGTAAATTTATTCAATAAGATCACCATTGGTTTCAACTATGACCTCTAGACGACTTCGAAATTACCTGTAACTTAATTTGAATGCTGTCATATTCCTTGCTTTCAGTTCATCTTTGGATACAACAGCCAGATGTAAGGGGTGACATGGTTGCAGAATATCCTAACCACAAAAATCTAAGGTGTCTAAGCATAGAAATGAATACTATAGGAACCAGTAATATAGTGCTAAAGAAAATCATTAGCAACAAAGATTGCAATATGAGCTTTGGTATCTTGGTTTAAAAAAAAAAACACAACTGTACGAGAAAAAAGGGGCAAACAATATTAGCTCAGTGCTGATCAATTTAGAACCAGGTTTGAGCCTGAAGATGTAGAAAGGCAAAACGAAAAAAAGAGGGAGTCAGGATGGTGGAAACTGAAACGGAACAAAACCTGGAGGAAAGTGGAAATGAGTTAACAGACTTGGAAGATGAATTTAGACAAAGATCTCCATTAAAGAGGATACAAGACAAACAAATGAACGAAGTAGACTGTTTAGAATATTCAGAAGAAATGACAGAGCAACTAAGGGTGTCAAGTCAAACCTCTCAGTTTCAGGGAGGCGTAGCATCGTATACAAATGAGATACATGTATAGTGAACCTTGGACCATGAGGATGGAGAAATCACATAGCTTGCTACAAGATTTATGCATCACAACAGTACTCTCAAACATAATTTTACAAATTTAATTAATGTTGTGAATATTGAAGAAACTGGCATGCTAAAAACAAGGTAATATAAGGCAAACCTTATGTTAATTGAAATATTTGCCTATATTCCACCTGGTAGCAGTAAAAGGGTATTTGATATTTTTCAAAGAAATGAGATATTGAAGACAATATAGAAAATATTGTGCTTTTAAGATGTCATTTTCTTGGGAGTCAGATATGAAACAGAACTTAAAAAGAAAACTGAAATTATGTTGAAGATTAAGAAATGTGGGAATGAAAATTTTTAAAAAATTGTACATAACAGCTGTGAAATATATTTTCAGGGATATTTCATTGTTAAGGAGGGAGTGTCACTAAATCAAGCAGTCATAGAAAAAAAAAATTAGAAAGTATCGATATCAAAAAATAGACGAATCGTTTTTAGGATCAGTAAATTTTTATAGATGATATTTACCAAGGTATACAGAACTGACTGAGCCATTTGCCAAGCTAAGAAAAAAGAATGCAGAATTTATATGGTTGAAGTTCCAACAAAAAGCATTTCACCTACTAAAATTAACTCTTGCTCTAAGACCAGTCAAAATTTTGATCTAAGTAATGATATAACATTGACTACAGATGCTAGCAAGCATTCAAGAATACTTTCACAAGAAGACTTAATAAGGTATCTGTCAAGGAAGTTGACAAATGCACTGAATTGAACTATTCAAATATAGAAAAGGAAACTTTGACAATTGTGTAGACAACTACTGGGGCCTGTCAGTTTTTAATTAGGGAAAAAAATCTGTTAATATGTGATTGTAGACCATTAGAATTTATATTCAAGAAAAAAATTACCTAAGATATTGGGATTTTTTAATCTGTTAAAGATTTTAAGGTAAGCAATGAGACTGATGGACTTTGATTTTTACATAGAATATGTCAAGGGTAATTCAATACCACGTGTGGATGCACTATCAAGATTGTGATTTTATAAAAGTCAAATGGGAAAATGGAATAGAAGATGGCAAAAGCTCAACCAAGAACATTAAAACCCTTCTGTTTTGAGATGTAATAATATGTAAATGTCTTTGAATGTTTGCATATGAATGTGAGACACTCTATATAAAATTCAAGTAGTCATGAGAGGAAAGGATTTTGTGAGTAGAAGTTGTGAGGGACTTGCAAATAGTACATTTTCGATCATGACAGTTTTATTTCACTTTTTTATTACAGTATTTTTCATATTTAATTTCATTCACATTAAAGAATTACATATTTTTATTTAATTTAAAAAAATCATCTTTTGGTTCAAATTGCAAGTAACCTGACCTTGAATGGATTCAGAATAAAAAAAAATTCTCAAATGTTCTATTAATTTTATATACGTGTCACATTTTTTTTCCTTACTGAATCCATAATTTTCTGTTGTAAAATAGTATTTGAACTAGAATTTTCATTTTGATTTTAGTACCCTATTTTGACTAGTGAACACAGGTTTACTTAACATTATTTGTATAAAGTTCTAAAGATGAAATATTGTCATTAGTCAATGAATTCTTCGCATTAATATCTTCATATGGTTGTTTTTGATTGTTACATTTTAACCTAAATTTACAAAATTAACCTTTGATCACTTTGATTAATAAGTTGGAGATTGAAAGAAAAAACTGAAGATTACCAAATTCTTACAACATTTACAAAAAAAAAGACAAAATCAAAATATACAGAACATCAGTGGTTATCTTAATGAATTTTAATGAAAGTCTTTAGCCCTTATTTGTAAATTTCTTTGCTCTAGATATATATTAAAAATGTGCTGTAAATCTGTTGCATAATTTAGTACGTTTTGTGATGTAAGTTGCTCAATTAAACAAATTCAGTATCATAAACAATATCAAATTAGCTTATAGCTGTATACAAAGGAAATTGACATATTAGGAAATAGGTTTTTTTTTATTATTATTATTATGGTATCAGAATAATTCGAAGCAACATTGTTTTCCTTTTTTTTTTTTTTTCTCATTGTCAATTCAATGAAAATAATCAATTTAAAAATGTCTGTCAAAGAGGAAAATTAATAAAAATTTCAGACCAATTGTTTCACATTGCTAAGATTTTTCATTTGACCACACTTGTTTCTATTACAGAAACATTGTCATTCATTTTTAATCTTTAGATCTATTTGTAAATGTTTTTAGGTAAAGACCGGGTATTTAACACTCCCCTCAGTGAGCAGGGAATTGTTGCTTTTGGCATTGGAGCAGCAACAACTGGGGCCACTGCCATTGCAGAGATTCAATTTGCAGATTATATCTTTCCAGCTTTTGATCAGGTTTGTATTGTCAATCAATCTTATTCATTACTTGCTTAATTGCAATTAGATAATCTGCTTCAAATTATACAATAGATTCGTTTACAAATTTGAGTTTTTCATATATAAATATTTTAATGATTTTTTATTTCAGGATAAAAAATGTGCATTTGCCAAGTTAGAAATTTAAATATCTTTTATATAAAAAGGGGCATTTTATTTTCATTAGGTGATGATTTTTCAAACTACCTTGCAAGATTATGCTTGCTAATAATCAAGCATAATCTTCATAATATACCATTATGGCCTTGTGTCATACTTAATAACGAAAGGTAAGGTTTTTTTATACCCATCCCAAATGACAAGTTTTATGTTTATTTAAATATTTCAGAAAAAGTAAATATTGTTGGGAGATTTTAATATTTTTACTGTAAATATTTAATATTTTTACTGTTTTAGTGTAGCTCTCTGCACCAGACTAATGTCTGGTGCAGAGAGCTACACTTACAGAAAAATGGGTAAAATGAGCCAGTGTTACGTTCCTTGGTGAAAATGGAGACAGGAGGATCCCAGGCTGTAAATGATGTTGTGAATGTGATTTTGGAAATAAAGAATAATCCAAATTACATTTATAGAATCTGAACTGTTTTAAGGTGTAGAAGAATATAGCAAATATTTTCAAGAACCATCATTCCAGACAGAAGTATTCATACATGAATTTGGATGTGGTACATTGTATCCTGAATGATAATGGTAAGTTTATACTGTTACAAGGATGTATTTATATATAAAAATAATATTAATGCATAAAAAAGTTATAGTAATGGATTCTATTGAGTCCTAAGTGTTATTCCAAAAAAGTTTTAATTCATGAAGTAGTCGTAAAAATAAGGAAATTAGAAATAGAACATTTGGAAATGCCAGACTGTTCCAGTAAAATTGAGAGAGTTCTAGAAGTATGCAAATTAGGTGTTAGCCCTTATAAAAAAAAAGGGGTTTTGGGCAGTGAGTAGTCAGTTGTTACCAGGGTTTGCTGTTATCAACTCTGGTTTGTGATTCAAGGATTTATATCCGGCCGAAAGAATCTATAAGAAAAGTTGCCGACCAACTAAAACCTGAAGGAGAACCTCATGGAACAAAAAAGGTAAATACATATTTTTGACTCTTTCATTGACCATACTTAAAATAATTTTTATATACTAACTTGAGGATTTCCAAAAAGTATAGCACTTATCTTCTACGCCGACTTAACTGGGTAAAGGTACTTGACACTTTACCTTCCCTTTCTCTCCTCGTAACACTTGCCAGTAGTAAACTATGTTTCTTGTTTTGAATGCAACAAAAATTGTATATTTGTAAATATTTTATTTGGTGTGTTTTGTAAATTAAATATGTCTGTGATTTATCTCTGAGTTTTGGTTAATCATTTTTTTTTTTTTTTTTCCTTTTGTTACACTTAACACATAACAATACCAAGTGAATGCAACCAGCAAATCTTAATGCAATTAATATAACAGAAGATTGCTTTACAGTAAAAATATTACCTTTCAAAGGAAAGGAGTTCCTAACATACCATCTCATATCAAAAACCTTGACCAACCTGTCACTGAAATCAATTCTTCTACAAATGATTGACTATTGTTTCTTTATGCCTGCGCACAATACACTAAGATATACTGACTTGGTTATTGTACTCTGCTCAGGTAAACTTATCTTCAGCCTTGTAGAAGCTGATATTTTCAATGTGGCTATTGAAGAACAACTGCTGGTCCAGATTAAATAAATCTTAGGGAAGAGTCTTCGCAAGGAGGTATATTATTTGACCTTCCATTAAGGGCATAAGTTTTTTGTATGATTGCAGGCTCAGGAGAGTTTCTGCTTTGTAGTTCCTAGTCTTTAGATGTGGGCAGCTGGTGAGCTTTGCTGAGAACATTATGGCTTGACTCGCCAACACTTCACATTGAGTTGGGTCCAAACAAACACAGCCATTCTTAAGTTACACCAAAAATTTGACAGTTTTTCAACAATTTCTGTATGATGTTGCTACCAGATTAACATTGTCTTCACAAAGATCAGGATAAAGTGTCATGAGTTCAGAAATTACAGGGTTCTGATGTTTCACCTATTGTAAATCCTTACGTTCATTAGAAAATCATTGAGGTGGAAGGACTCCCCAGCAATTAACTGGTGCCACAACTGTTGAATAGGTCATATCAAGAAAGTATACCAGAAACTCAAGAATCATTGAAAACGCTAGATATGCTGCTTCAGGAGGCTGGTTATCATCTGAAAAGTAACAGATGATGATGAGTTCATTTGTCAAATTTGTTGTGCTGCTAATGCTTTACAACATAGTGAATCTTGTCTAACATAGTTCACATCCCATTTGAAATAGAGAGCAATTTAAAAACAAACTCTGAAACTGCTACAATAATATTATAGGTCTTCAGTAAAAGCAAATGAAAAGTACCCTCTGCAATTGCCTTTGTAAAACTGCTGTTACCCACTGTTATCTCATTTCCACTCACTGAAACCATCAGTTCAACTTAATATATGCACATTTTTAGTCTACTCATGCTTTCAATACATGTTCACATCAGCAGGTATAAACCATGACAGAGGCTGTCACCTTCATTCCAGATGCTTGTGGCAGTTCATATACCTGTGCCTCAATATTGGACTTTGAATAAAGCACTAAACTAGGTATAATTGAACTAGTGACTGTGTGACCCCCAGGTCCTTAATCACTTTGCTCCAAACCAGGCTCTGCCCATGTTATGCTTGATTGCTCACAAAGCCAGTCTGGATTGAAGGTCGCTAAAAATCCACCGCATCGATGATCCAGACAGAGCTAGGAGCCACAATAAACAAGGAAATCTTTTTAAAATTAACAAAGAGTTTATGTACATATGTTCTGTTCAGTACAGCATTTGGTTAGTTTATCACTCTTGCTTGCAGGCAACTATAATCCCAACCCACATCTTTTACAAGATGTAACACTATTTAAGTTGGTTGGTCTGGTGCCAGGCTGAAATCAGTTTCTTCTAAGGCAGGCAGTCACATGACATGTCTCTCCATGTTAACTTGCTCCATACCAGTCCAATTTTATTGTATTCAACTCTACTGTCTTCTCTCAACTGATATAGTGATTCTTGGAGTGGTTATGATGCATACACTTAGTATCTTTGTATACACTTAGCATCAGTAAGGAATCCTCCTTTTGGGCATCTGATCAACCCCATCCCCCTCTTTCCTGTGCAAGTGATTCCCACTATGGTTTGAGGAGTGTGGAATGTTCTTTCAACTTCCCCAAGATCCACCAAGATACTTTTTCATTGGTCATCTGATCAACCCTGTCAATTTTTCTTCTGTATAAGTGCCTCTCACCACTGCCCAAGGGGCATGTTTCAGCCCAACGATCAAATTTTAACTATCATTCTTCTCCGCTTTCGGAGTGTGTGTGTGTGGTCATTTTGCATCTGTGTTTTTATTATTTCAATTGCCATTTTTTATATTTGGTCGAAAAGAAAATCATGTTCTCCTTTAATTCTCAGCATTGCAAAATTTCACAAAGGACGAGGAGACTTTATTTCCAGGAATTTTGTCTCCTTCTCAGAAAGAGACAACTGCCACCAGGCTCGCAAAATCCACCATGCCCCCAGGCAAGCCTGCTCTGCAGGCAGCTGTTGCTTTTCTCAATGGTTGTTAAATTTTTCAATAACAGGGAAACTCATTTTTAGTGAGAATAGATTTCCAACTTTTGCAATAAAATCTTTGACAACATTCAAGAGTCATAAAAAAACGTGATCTATCTCACTTGTGTGGTCTAAACATATTTTTGCCAAGCTCTAGAGAAGAAAGAAAAATTTTAAGTATTACTTCTCTTCCTTCTCTTCTATTTTTTGGTACCAAAAATAGTGTTACATCTGTTGATATCCTCACAATTTAGTGCTCAAGAATGTGTTGCACCAAGTGTTTGCAGATTTCAGTATTATAGTTGATGCAGTGAAACCTACTGAAAGTCCTTCATTATTCAAAGCCTACAAATCTTTCTGGTTAAATCCTGATTTAATTTTGTGAATCGGATCTCTTATGCATTTGCCCAAGCCAATGTAATAGATCATTTTTGAGAGTTTCTTAGTGCGTTTATTTATATATATGTATAAAAACTATCATACTGCAGACACCCCCCCCCCCCATCAGAGAGCTTGAGAAATTTTATCTAACTATGACCTCTGAGAATTGTTACAGAAATTTAACAAAGCAACTGTTACATATAACTCGGTCTATTAATAGTGCTCTAAGAGTTACATTTTCCCATATACGTGTGCACAATATAATCCTCATCCAATTCAGGAGGTACAAATTGGTGATTCTGTACAGATGCAGAAATCAAGATGGTCTCTATCCATGCCTAAGGAATAAAAATCAGGAGTAAGAGGCATTACTAGATAGGGATTGATGGGAACAATTAAGTTATCTCATGTAATCATCATTTCCTCTGTAAGGTATTCCCAGTTGTTTACAATTCTACACTCAAACCACAGGTCTTATATCTTACAACCAGTGCTGTTAGTCAGAAACAGATTTGGCAATACACTTACCTGATGTTGGTATGCTAAGAACTTTTTACATGCATTTTGATGTTATTTTATCAACTATATCATGATTTGGATAAACTCAATGCAGTCCCAGTAACAGTACCTGAATTATTACTAGTACATCCTTCTACAACAAGGATTAGTAAATCTCAACCACCTCTTTCTCCTACACCAATTGCATGTCACTCACTTCTTGCTGTTTATGTACTCCACTGACACAACTACCTTGGGTGTGAAGATCTTCACACAAGTACTCTCATATTACCTCTTCTCAGACCATACACATCCAGCTTGTGGTCATGATAGGAAGTGGGGATATATAGGATAGAAAAATGAGCCAAAGTATTTATTTCCCTTGATTTCAGGCAAAGGGAGTTAAGCCCCTTGGTGAAAATTAAGTCATATGTATTACAATTTGTGCGTTGTGGTGCAGTGGATATCGGCTCGGAACGAGAAATCGGGGAGCCGAGTTCGAATTCCAGTTGAATTCATTGCGTTCACTTACACGCAAATACCCTTGGGAAAAGTATTAATCCATCTCTTCCTTCCAGTTATGGGTTAAATAACAGGATAGATTGGGTTCTACAGCCTTGGCTGGCAACCTACTGCGGGATAATTTTCTGCCCAGTCAGTCATGTCTCTTTCGAGACACGATCGCCCAAGCATGTTTCATGTATGGCACTTAACTGACTGATTACAATTTGTACAGTATAGAGCAGCGTTTCTCAACTGGGGTTCTCCAGAACCTTGAAGGCACCTTGAGAACAAGTGAGACATAAGCTAATGCACTTTTGACTTTTTATTTAATTTCATATATGTAATATTAATAAACGTGCACAATATATTCTTCGTTATTGTAATAACAAAGAATATATTGTGCATATACATCATTCCATCTAACCTATTATGTTATCATGCGTGAGCAAGCGTTTTCCTAAGTATCAAGAGCAAAGACAAATCGTCTCCTCTCAATTGAAAATGAAATCTGCGTGTATTTATTTAAAGTTCAACCTCAAATTAAGTATTTGTGTAGCAAAGACAGGCACAGGTTTCGCATTAGAGAAGCATGTTTCACTTTATCAAATGGCTCTTAAAGTAATATTTTCTAGCCCATGTGGCACTAGTGGTTTGAAATTGCCAATGTTCCCTTCATCCTGTGTTGTTTTTTTTTTTTTTTTTTCCATCTTAGAATGCTAAGGTGGGTGCACATTTTCTTTTAAAGGATCTGCCTTATTCAAATTTTGTATTACCTTTTCAATGTTTTTTCCCATTTTTCGAAGATTGTTCTGAAATCTTTTAAAATCATTTGTATGTTTTTTGATCTGCCTCACAGGTGGTGCAGAAAACGGAATTTTTGTGCTAGTATATCTTGTAAAATATTGTAATTTGATATATTAAAATGTTTTGTCATAAATGTTTCTTTTAAATTTCACACAATAGTTTCAAGTTTTGTCTTTCTATGCACCTTTCTTAATGTTCAGGATAAGAGAGGGGACGTTTTCTCCCAGGTAAAAAAAAAATTCTTTTAGGACTTAAAGCCATAACAGTATGAAAAATGGCTTGTTTTTTGTTGTTTTTTGTTTCTCTCTTTCTCTCTCTCTTCTAAATTGATGATTTTGGGATGAAGTATCATTTCTTTATATTTTTTTACCTCAATTTCAGATTGTAAATGAAGCTGCCAAATTCCGTTACCGTACTGGCAACCAGTTTGATATCGGAGGCCTCACTATCCGCACACCCTGGGGTGCTGTGGGGCATGGAGCCCTTTACCATTCACAAAGTCCAGAAGCATTATTTGCTCATGTTGCAGGATTAAAAGTAAGCAGCAAATTGAAAGAAAATCGTCTTTGCAGGGAAAATTAATATACATTTTCATCTGATAAATATTTATTATATACTTTCCAATGATGATTATATTAGGAGGGAAAACACTGAAATTTATTGGTCCAACCAACTTTCCAAACTTTGACCAAATGACCGTTTTTTTTTTTTTTTTTTATTATTTACAAAGTTTTTAAAATGTGTTAAAGCAGTAAGTAATAACAATGTCCAATCAGCTGCTTTTATCTTTACTCCATGACAAAACAGCCTAACCATTTCTCTTTGCATTTTCAGTATTTCTTTTCTCATTGAGTTACATACATGCATGTCAAAATGGGTGCCAGATCTGCTATTCTGTTACTTTAACAAATCTAGGTCTCACTTTCTAAAAAAATAAATAAATGTTCAGATGAATTGACTGGTATCATCACTAGCTAAGATCTGATGTTATTGCCCAGTTCCCTTTTAATGAACTTATTGTCAAGCAGATATTGAAAAAAAAAAATACTAGTGGTTGAATACAGTTAACAGAATATATGCCAATCAACTCCAAAGTATTGTCAAGACCTCAAATTAGCTGACTCTTCCCACTAAGCTTTTATTTCTAACCTGAACTGTGTATTTCATAAATGTAGGTATCGCCATTCAAATCTTAGATACCTCAATTAAAAATGAATTTTTTTTAAATAAAGTTTTCTTGAAGCTATAATTTTAGCTTTAATTGAAAGTTAAGAGATTAAATTTAGTAATTACAGTAAGCAAAATACCCTGGTGTATTTCAAACTGAAATTATATTGATCGGAATCAAACATTTTAGGTTTAAAAAAAAATGTTTTTAAAATTTCAAATTTTCTGCCATTTTTCATCAATTGTAAACAGAAGCCAATTCTTGGTTTTAAAAAATCTTACAAAAATAAAATACACCTCGCTGACACATTATTTTGTTCAAATTACCGAATTTAAACTTACCTAATGTTGACTTGAAGCAAGAATTACTTGCTTACTGCCAGAAATGTTTCAAAAAGCATTTCTCAATTATGGTATCCTTGTTATCACATCTTTATCAGGAGGCGTTAATTGATATGGTTTTCAGTAGCCTGCCTAGTATGGAAAACAAATTTGGTATAAAAAGGTTTATGTACAAATTTTTTTCATGTAAGGGAGGACAATCCTTGAATCATGTGACCTTTTAATGATAAATATTGCATACAGGCACCCATACAAACAAAATACAGGTAATCAACATGCAGAAAATTAAAATGTTTTATTTAAAAAAAAAAAAAATGAGCAGCATTATTTATAGTAAGCTTTTAGATTTTTTGATTAGTAAATATATTCGCCACACATTCATTTCACAAAATCGCACAGGCCTAGGAGGAGGAAATTTTAAGAAATTTTTGAAACTTTAGAAATTAGTTAATAATAAAAAATAATAAAAATGAAAACAATTCTTGTAAAAAATTCATCATCAATGGAAAATAAAACTTTTCTATTCTATTCATTTTAATTTAAGCTTTTATAAGCTTAAATTAAAAATTTATCCAAATAAAAAATGGCATTTTTGTTTTTGCAATTCAGAGCAGATTTTTTTAAAAATGAGCAGGTTTTGAAGAAAAAAAGAGAGTTGATTAGCATTCCCCAATGACTCCTGAATTTAATTAAAATTAGCTATTTGGGCAGACCTAGTTGCATTTTTTGCCATTTCTGGAAGTTCATTGGTGGGAGGTAGGGGTAAAATTAATGTCTTTCAGTCAAAAAATGTCTTGCGTAATATGTTTTGACGTAATAAATTCTGCGTCAATTTAGGCCTCACACTGACGAAAGAAAACAAAAGATTTTCTACCACAAAATGAACCTGTTAGAAACAATTAAAAAATTTTTTTTAAATAATTAAAAAATACTTTAATCTATCCTCTTAATGATAAAACATTTCGCCAAGAAAAGTTTGTTTTTATTTAGTTTGAGGCCTTTTCCTTCATACTATGCTGTTTTTTCAGTGAATTTGTGGAGGTACCTACATAAATGTAACTGACATTCCACTCCTTTCCCTCAAAATTGTCTTTCTAGCACTAACTGCCTCTATAAATTGAGCCAGTTGCAGTAGGCACACCACCAGATTGTGTATCTAGCCATGTGCAAGGAATTCAAACTTCATAAAGACAATGTTTCATTGAGCCCATTTCATTTGTCTCACCTGAATCAGAAATAAAAGCCATTTGAGCATTTAGTCAGGTTTAATTTCATCCCAAGTTAGCAGTTTTAAGCTTTTCATGTTAAATATTCTTTGCTTTCATTAGTTCAAAACCACAACCAAATTCTCCATTTTTTTTAAAACATAAGCTCTCTGACTCCAATAATTTCATCCTCTAATTAATCTTATACCAGACTAAGTTTTGTAAATATATATATATATATATATATACACACACACACACACACACAAAACACTCTCACTTGTGCATGTGTGCATCAGTTTCTATGTTGTATTTTAAGTTTGAATAATGATTTCTCTTTTTATCAGATTGTTATTCCCCGAGGTCCTATCCAAGCAAAAGGTCTTCTTTTAAGCTGCATTAAAGACAGAAATCCCTGTATATTCTTTGAACCCAAAATCTTGTATCGATCATCAGTGGAAGAAGTCCCAACTGGTGCATATGAAATTCCTTTGTCCAAAGCAGAGGTCATTGTTGAAGGTAAGATTAGATTTTTTTTATTCAACATTCATAAATGACAAAATATAGAAGCCTTGATAGATTTCATCATTGATACCTTTCATGAAATGGATAACAAATATCTTTGTTTAAATATCAGTTACAATTTGAAACCAGCTACAAAAATACCTGATTGATGATGAGGAAACAATTTAAAGGAAGAAAAAATGAACAATTGGACTGATTAAATTCTTTAATTTATAAAAGATTATAAACTGTCTCTTTTCTTAATCTGGACAAACAAAAACTTTGGGTTGAGTGTTTTGAGATATGTATCAAAACATATATATCTCAACGTAATTAAACAAATTTAAATTATTCTGTTACGTTAAAAATTTGTCTAATATTCTTTTCCCTACCACCTTCATTAGGCAATGACATTACAATGGTGGGGTGGGGAACACAGGTCCATGTGCTCCGAGAAGTTGCAACTTTGGCTGAAGACCGTCTAAATGTAAGCTGTGATGTGATAGATCTGCGTACAATTTTACCCTGGGACAAAGACACTGTAGTTCAGGTGAGTTGCTATTTCTTCTAAACTAAGCCTTGAAAAATGTTTTAACTAACAAAATACAGATTTCATCTATAGATATCAAGAACTAATTTGTCAAGAACCAACCAAATGAAGCAGCAGTAAAATATTCCTTAAAAGAAAAATCTAAATTTCTGTTGACATTGATAAGTGCTTTGTACAAATACAAACTATCTTGACTTTTTTTTTTAGTCAGTTCAGAAGACTGGTCGACTCCTTGTGGCTCATGAAGCTCCAATTACGGGTGGATTTGCAGCAGAAATTGCCTCAGAAATTCAAGTAGGCAAATATTTATTTCTTCATGAAAACACATTATCTCTTTTAAAACTTATTTATGATGACCAGGTTACTAATTTTTAATTGGTTGAGTTTTCTTATATGTAAAGTTTCTTTATTTTAAAAATTAGAAACTGCTAAAAAAGTTGATTATGAACAATATAGAAACTTTAATCACAAAGTTTTTCTTTGTTTATCCTTGAAACATTTTTGTAAGTTTTCTTTCAGTTAGATTTCTTTTGAATCATTAATCATCAACCAGGGTTAAGTTTTTCTTTTTTTTTTCATCTTCAACAATCTATAACAGTGAAAACATTTGACTTCTCAGATGAACTTGTTCTTACTCATTTTTCATGGAGAATACTTTAACCAATTCAACACAAAAGTTGGGATGAAAAATAAAATGAAAAAAATATGAAAGTCCTTCATTTCAGAATTCAAATAATTTAAAACAGTTACAAAGCATTTAAAACCAAGCAAAATCACCTAACATTTAGAGTAATGTAATAATAATTGGATATTTGTCATTTAACTAAATTGGTTAAGACTGTCCATAAAAGAGGAGGTTCTACAATATGAGACATGTTAGTTCAATTTTTGTTGGGAGCTATTTCTTTATTTTAAGTTCATGCTACTAAATGATAAGACCAGGAAAGTTGTGATACAAAAGCAACAAAAATTGAAACATTATTAATTTAAAATTTTTGTTTTTGTAATCAAGTATATTTTCTTTATTTATTTTTACTTACATTTTAGGCAGTGTTCAACCTTGATTGTATCACAATCTCCTGTTAGCAAGAATAGAAATTCTGTTTTAATTAAGAAATGATAGAATTTAATAAACACTTATGAAAAAAAAAAATTTAAAAATTCATTCAGAAATAACACATACACATTAAACTTCCTACTGAAGATTCTAAAGCTAATTCAGTGAATGTAACACTAATTTTAAAGTACCTGATGTCATAAGATTAAGAAAAAAAAATGTTATCTTAATATCAAGTTGTTTAAATTTCTTATGACCATTGCACACATTTATATATATATATATATATATATATATTTTTTTTTCTTTTTAGGCTGAATGTTTTTTGCATCTGGAAGCTCCAATCGAGCGTGTATGTGGTTACGACACTCCATTCTCCCATACACATGAACCATTTTATTTACCTGACAAATGGAGATGCTTTGAAGGCATTAAAAAACTCATCAACTTTTGATTGAATGTGGAATTATAAAAAGCGATTACCTGTCAACTATGATTTTAACAACAATGCATGGTTGACGATATAATCATGACAAAAGGTTAGCTTGTTATAAGCTTCTTTTGTAAATTACTAAGAAGCAGAAATAAAATCTTTTACAAATTATGTAAACTAATAGAAATAAATGTTATTTTGATAAATATTTTTCTTTTTTCACAATATAGACAATGACTCAATATTTTTAATTGCAAAGTGAATTGTGCATTGCAATGAATTTCCCATATCTAGCACACTATCATAAACAAATTAAAATAACAGGATAGAAAACTATTGAACAGGCTGCATAAAATCTCAAAGTTCTGCATGCCATGTTACAAGGAAGCTAATCTATCTCAAGTGCACCCCATTCCTCCTGCAGTTTTCTTCTCTAACTTATTTTACAGCACATATCCAACTTCCCTTATAGTACTCCAAATCACCAACCTCAAGCTCTACTTCCTTAGTCTTTCTAAGGTACTTACCTATCACAGCTTTTCTTGACTCTACAGGACAGATAAATAAGTCATGTAAATATACTGTTAAGTAAATTTATGTTAAAGATTTACAAAATACATTCTAAAGAAATTTTCATAAATAAAACTATCTTTATTTGTTTAATAAAAATTAACTTTGATAACAATTGTCAAATCAATTTTTGCTTGTACAATATTTTTCACATGTATTAATGAAATATCATTTCACACCAAGCAAGGTGGCAATGCTACTAAGACACAAGGATTACTGGGAGTGAAAGAGAATTAGAAGACTTTAGTGAGTAGACAGGATGATAAAAGAACACACTACAAAAAGACACAAGATGGCGATTGGCATTGCATTGTTGCATTTAAATTTTTGAAGATTGTAGGAAGCAGAGAAACTGGAAAAGAAGTTCACAGGGGAGAAGCACAGGAAAAGAAACAATTGAATTGAATTTACTGTTATATCTAGCTAGTATAATAGTGAGACCTTGTTGCCAATTTAACAGTATTCATGCAGTTGAGATACCAAGGAGAATTCATTAGATTGCCATGAAAGTATTTATAAAAAAGACAGAAGGAAGCCATGTTATGATAATGAAGAGAAAAGACTGAAGATGGCAGATGAGGACCAATTATAAATTTTTTTTTTTTTTTTTAGATTTTCTCAAGAATCTTGAAATACACTCCTGATCAAAATTTTAAGACCACTTAAAAATCATTAAAAAGTAATTTTTTTTTTTTACACATAGATTTTAAACTCCTCCCACTTAAGGTTAACAATACTACAATCTAAAAGGTTATGGAAACAAAAAGCTATATTCCAAACATTTTATTTAGAAATTTACATTTTTATAAAATGAGGTGATTTACACATGATCAAAATTATAAGACCAGAGACAAAAATTCTACGAAATTGTACAAAAAGTGTATGAAAACATTCAACAACCAAATTTAATGAGTTCTACCTCCACTGCTTTTGATGACTTAATAAATTCTGTCAGGCATGCTAGAAATAAGCATTTCCATTAAGGTGCGGGGGATGTTGCTCCAGCTTCTGAAGATGGCTTCACGAAGTTCATTTTTTGTTGAATATTGTTTACCATTTCAATAAACATCTCTTGTCATCCATCCTCAAACATTTTCAATTGGATTCAAGTCTGGTGAGCATGCAGGATGTCCCAAGAGATGGACCCCATTTTCTTGCAGCATTATTTTGTTGGAATAACCACCCATCCACATACAAACGATGGCCCTCCATCATCAATGATGCTTTTTGTAGCATGCTAACATAACCAGCCACTGTTTAACAACCCTGCACCACCTGGAGCTCCATCGTCCATCTGTAAGAAAAGGCACCCCATACCATTAGGGACCCTCCACCACTATGATGTGTGGAGAAAATTTCAGGAGGCATGTTTTTGTTATGCCAATATCGTTGGAAGCCATCAGGACCATCTAGATTGAATTTTTTCTCATCAGAAAACAGGACTTTCTTCCACTTCTCAACGTCCCATGTTTGGTATTCACAACCAAACTTTAAGCAGTCCACCTTGTGACGTGGAAGCAGCCGAGAAATTTGTTTAGGCTTTTTATTTACCATGCCTTTTTGTCATAAGCATCATCTGATGGTTACAGGATTGCAATCAGCGTCTGTGATTGCCTTAATTTGACTAAAAGAAAGTCCCCCCTCGTTCATAACAACCCGTCTTATTCTCTTACTCAATGCAGGAGAAATTTTTGGGGGCCTACCAGAGGATTTTGCTTTTCCATAATTCTCACTGTTCTTTAGAAAGTTGCAAATCAGTTTTACTGCGATTTACCTTAGCTGCAATCGACCGCTGTGATGAACCTTGCTTATGGAATTCTAGAATTCGAGAATGCTCAACTTTGTTAAGTTTGCTTGCTTTAGGCATGGTAACACCTTTACGCAGTGATTGCTAATCTCTAACTGAACTAAAAACATTGGAATTACCATAGATCTAACAATTTATACCCCTGGTCTTATAATTTTGATCATGCGTAAATCGCCTCATTTTATAAAAATGTAAATTTCTAAATAAAATGTTTGGAATGTAGCTTTTTGTTTCCATAAACTTTTAGATTGTAGTATTGGTAACCTTAAGTGGTAGGAGTTTAAAACCTATCTGTAAAAAAAATATTTATTTTTAAAGATTTTTAAGTGGTCTTAAAATTTTGATCAGGAGTGTATATAGCAGGAACACCAGACCAGATAAAACACTAATATTCAATGCCTGGACAAATGGTAGATTTATAAATAGTTAATATGGGTTCTACTGAGAAAAATTGTCCAGCATGATACATTCAACTAATTTTGCTATCATTTTAACTCACAATTGATTCAATAGACTTACTCCATTCTATCAGTAGAAAATGGGAGCCTAGAAGATGCAAAGAGTTGCTCTCCTGGAGTTTAGCACCAGCCGTGCTGACGGAAGACTGAAAAAGTTCTATAGTGACTAAATGAAGGCAGTTTCATTTTGGAGCTGTTAAAATTTACAAACCATTTCTTGCCTGAGTTAGCTACTAATCTGAGGTCATTTTGGAAAGTATTAAGTTGTTACAAAAATAATGGCTGATTTCAGAAACACAATTTTATTCTTGAAACAGTTGAAATTAGTCAAAATATGAGCTTTGAGAATCTATGCACCTCTATCATTCGAGATAATTTATTCCTTGTTGATAAAGCTATTGGCTGTGATGCAATAAAATCTTTGAAAGCTGATTCCACTTAATGTTTGGACCTAAGTTTTAATATTTAAAAATGTGTTTAAGTGCTTTTACAACATGTGCCCGTGCATTATCGTGGCGTAGAATGGGACCACATTGATTCATCAATGCAGGTTTCATTTTTTGCAGGCATGCATGCATTTCAGCAAGTTGATTGCAGTAAAGCTCTGCATTAATACTTTGATTAACTTCCAAAAATCTGTAGTGGATAACACCACTTGCAGACCACCGGACAGTTACCGTAATCTTTTGCTGATGCAACTTTGGCTTTGGGAAATGTTTGGGGGTCTCATCACGATCAAGCCATTGACCTGATCATTTATGGTTATCATAAAGGATTCACTTTTTATCACAAGTAACTATTCAATCAAGAAAGGGATCATTGGTATTACATAGAAAGAGCATCAAGCACACTTCAGAGCAACTAGGTTTTTGATTTTAATCGAGAATCAAGATCATGAGGAACCCATTCATCAAGCTTTTTCACCTTGACAATACTCTGCAAATGTGTGAGATTTGCAGTGCTGACACTTTGATGTGTGTTTTGTTCATCAACTGCTTGCAATTATTCATTGTCAACTGGAATTCGAACTCAGCTCCTTGATTTCTCGTTCCAAGTCGATATCCACTGCACCACAATGTACTTTGCCAAAAAGCAGTAAAAGACTAATATGATAATTTGAGTTGGAAGTTTCAGTGAGTTCTTAACCTTGCATTAGTCACTTCAGATTTCCAAAACTTGGATAGTCCCTTGGCATAGACGCCCATGACAGCTGAGCTATAACTGTGCCATACCACGTGCTACACACCCTCATTGAATCAGAAGAATAGTGTTGGGGAGAAAAAAATGTTGTCAACTAGGAATTATATGTACTTGAAAAATTTAAGATTAACAAAATATTATATGTGATTAACACAGACTTAAACACGGATTACAGAGGGGATTTGTAGGAACAAAGTTCTTTTCTTTCTTCTGTTTCTTCTTAATGTGCTAACAATCTGTCTCCTTCAACAGCTGAAAACATGAACTGCCAAATGTCAAATTGGAGCTCCATTTATCTCTCTTGGGCCGACCAAAATTTGCATACATGTGAGCCTCCTTTCCCAGACTTCACCGCCATGTTGCTTGCACCCATTCTGTGGTTACAAAAGACGCATGCAACCGTAAGCTTCTTGCTTTGTCTAAGACTGTGTTCACCACACTCTCTCCTGATCTCCTAATCACAAGCAATACACCTCAGTGCAGCTCTCTGTTGACGTTAACCATGTTTACATGATGGATGAGTTGACAAATTTATTGTTGTTCTACAGAGACTTTATCTGTAAAACATAATTTAAGAAAATGACTGAGCACCTTTTTTTTATATAACTTTTAAATAGTCAGTAATCTTAGAAATATTGGAAGATATTATCCATAATCTAATTTTAAGAATGTTGAATTTAAGTTTACTATAATTATTATTCTTACTTTCTGATACTATTATGTATGGTTGACCATACTTTCAAAAATGGACACATTAACACATCACTCAGTAAATCTTGGATCTAACTAATAAAATAACAACTTTTAGGCAAACTTTGACTTTATTCATCAGCATAGTCTCCTTCTAGGGTGATACACTGATTCCAACACTCCTCTAACAATTTGATGCCTTTTTTGTAGAATGATTTGTCTTTGGCCTAAAAATACGCCTCAGTTTCCAATATCACTTCTTTATTGGAGCCAAACCTCTTTCTCTAGAGCATTCTTTTGAGGTCTGCAAATGGCCAGTGGTCATTGGGAGCCAGATCTGGAGAATAGGGTAGATGCGGAAGCAATTCGAAGTGCAATTCCTGTAGTTTTGCCATCACTGCAATCGATTTGTCACACAGTGGAAGATCACTATTTTTTCTTCATTTATTTTGTATTTTAGTGATTTCTTCAAATGCACCAATAATGCTATATAATATTCACTGTTGATGGTTCTTCCTTTCTCAAGGTAATCGATGAACAAAATACCTTCTTCTATATACCATGTCCCTTCAGAACGTAGTCGATCATGGCCTTTCCCGTCTCCCTATCCCTGGTAGCTCTTAGCATGATTTCTCCTGTTACCCCACCCAAACCCCGCTCTGCCATCTACCTGCTCTTCAAATATGTTATCTGCTGCTTTCCTCTCTCTCTCTCTTGCTCTCTGACCTGTGAGTATCAGATTCTCTAAGCCTTCCTTCCTCATCATATATCCCAAGAACTTCAGCTGTCTGTTCCTGATGCTCAGTATTAATTTCCTTTTTGCTTCCATTCTTTCTAAAACCTCATCATTGCTCACATGCTTGATCCATGATATCCACCAGCATCCTTCTGTAGAACCACACTTCAGCTGCTTAAAAGTTTTTCCTTTATCTTTGATGATATTGTCCAGCATTCACTGCCATATTGAAGAACAGATATCACATAGCAATCCAGTACTCTCTTCTTTGTTTTTAGCAAAATTTTCCTGTCTCTTTACTCTGCTCAGCTTCTGGAATGCATCCTTTGCCATGCTAATTCGCCTTCGAATCTCAGCGTTGCACTTTCTGTCTTCTGTTAGAACACTTCCCAAATACTTAAATTTTTGTACTTGCTTGAATTTAGTATCCCCAACCAGTAATTGGCATTTTGGGCTCCTCTGTTTGAACACAGCTTTCTCATTGACAAATGTTCATGTAAAATGGTGAATACACTGCCTTCTGATATGTTCAACTCCTCTGCTATCTCACACAACTTCAATTTGTGATTGGCCAAAACAAGTTTGAAATTTTTTGGTGTTTTCTGGTACAACTACCGATTTTGGGTGATCTGAGCATTCAGCATCATTTGTGCCTGTACAACTGCATTTAAAATTAGCAGAGGTGGTAACCTCTTAACTGTTGTTACTGATGGAGCAGGGTCCGAGTAACACTTATCAAGCCATTGCTTTGCTTAAACAATATTTTTTCCCACCAGAAAACAAGGTTCATCAACACACGAAACTCAGATTTTTCTATTGTTTTGAATCTTTGCAACAGTAGCTTCACTTAAATAACTGTAATTTGTAAATCAGATTAAGCCCAGATTTTTTATTAGTGGCACCATCTATATGTCAGGCTCAGACTTATTGAGTAATGTGTTATATAATATTTTATTTACATAAAAATGAAAAATTGTTTTAAAAATATTGGTGCAAAATGCTTTGTATTAAGCATTTCAATTTTTGATCAGTAAATATAGTTATTAGTCAGTTAAGTGCCATACGTGATGCATGCTTTGGATGATCATGTCTCGAAAGAGACATGACTGACTGGGCAGAAGATTATCCCACAGTAAGTTGCCATTACTCTCTGCAGTAGACTAGTTACCAACCAAGGCTATAGAACCCAATCTCTCCTATTATTTGACCCATAACTGGAGGGAAGAGAGAGGTTAATACCTTTCCCAAGGGTATTTGTGCATAAGTGAATGCAAGGAATTCAACTGGAATTCAAACTCGGCTCCCCGATTTGTTCTGAGTCTATATCCACTGCACCACAAATCACCTAACGCAATTAAAATAATGAATTTTAAAATTTAAAAAATTATGAAAATAAACCACAATTAAAATTTAAAAAAATAAAAACAATTCTTGTAAAAATTCATAATTCATTGGAAAAAAAAATTCTCAAGACAAGTGTCCTTAATAAATTTTATTCTTTAATGCTTTGTACCCAGCTGCTGGGTAATATTTGAACTTTGAACTGAGTGTTTGCCACTTTAAAAACTGACCTTCATTCTAGTGGGGAGTGAATAAACAATTAAAAGCTTTTCTAATTAAATAATGTCACATTTTATTTTACAATTTGGGGTAGATTTTCAGTAAATGAGTATTAATTTGAAAAAAAAAATATTTACATTGTCCAAGGAGTCCTGTTTTTAGCTAATAAAAAATAATTTACAATTCAATTCTTGAGATTTCATAAAAACAAAAGAAAACTAAGATTTTCTAAAAAAAAAAAAAAAAGTCCTGAAAATTTCCTTTAGTCCCACAACTTTTAGATGTTTGCTCTAAAACACTAAATCATAAATCGTATGTCAACTGCTAACACGCAAAAAAAAATTTTAACCAAAATTTCAAATGTACTAGAAAAAATTAGAAAAATTTTAAATAAAGAAATACTTTGAGGAAAAACCAAACATTTTGACAATAAAAATTTGTTTTTATTAAGTTTGCAGCCTTTTTTTCCTCATGCTATGCTGTTTTTTCAGTGGATGTACCTGTAACACTATTTTCTGTAGGCAGGGGGAGTAACATTATTTTTGCAAGTGGAATAATTTAATCCTAAGTTTACAAATTATTCCTGAGAACAAATTTTAAAGCGGAAAAATAAATGATGTAATCAAAAGGGGGAGTAACATTATTTTTGCAAGTGGAATAATTTAATCCTAAGTTTACAAATTATTCCTGAGAACAAATTTTAAAGCGGAAAAATAAATGATGTAATCAAAAGGGAAGAAGACAAAAAGAAATGATGTCATTAAGAAATATTGTTACTTCATTGGGTAAATCAAGGGAATGCTGTAGCTCCACCTCAAAGTGTAGAGGCAGAAGTAATTTAATTGGCTAAAGACTTGATTTGCATGGACAACCTGTGTCCATCATGCCTCCCCCAAGAGAATTTGGGACAGGCATAAAAACTAGAGCTCAGAGGGCCAAATTTAGTTAAGTCGCTGTGCTGAGCTAAGGCAGATAAGACAAATTTACTGCCGCTGTCATCCCCCAACACACAAAGACCACTCTTCGGCAGTTTCTGTAAGGCATTGGTGGAAAGCTTGAATAAGACATTTTGAATCATCACAGCTGAAAACTCCGATTGGAGTAATAGATGTTACCAACCAAAAATTTGAATTAATATTGAGAAGACAAACATTACTCATAAATGAAAACTTTTGCTCCATTGTAAGGATAAGAAATTGATAACTATTTCTTTTTGTTGTTTTTTGTTTTGTTTTGTTTTTTATATAATGTATATAAAGACTTTTTCCGCAACTCATTAAGGCGGCCTTCAATTTACTTTTGGTCATTTTTATTAACCCAATTGTGCACATCCGGTCTGGTTAACATGGTAAAGAGACAGCTGGCAAAATTTCAACATGCCTTCCTCAGGATCAAAGTTCACAGCATGGGTGAGGAAGAACACCGTTATAACAGACGACTTGAAGACCAGCTACTGTGTCAAAGTCATTACGACTAGTGACCCAAGGGTGTTGTCACATACCTACATTATATCATTTCTTCGTTGATTGGGAATAAGAAAATAAGATTTATTTTCTGGTACCAGATCTGTTGCTTAACACTATGCCTCATTATTTTCATGAAACTCGTATGAAAGACCGTCTGTCACTACCAGGTTCATCTTTCCAAGCAGTTTAAGCTATCTGAAATCATGAGGGTAATTTTTAACTTTCATCACAGATTGTCTTATTTTGAAAAGAAGCACTTTATAATCATTTCATTATAATTATTGCTAGAGAGTTAGGATTTCATTTGTAAAAGAAAAAATTCACATCACTATTTTTGCCATTCATAAATATATTTACTTGCAGATCTTCAAAATGGTCTTTTATCATTAGTAGAACAAGTATGTAAAAATTTTGAAAGGAGAACATGAATTTTTACTTGTTCATAATCTTTTTTAAACAGGTTTATATTCTGAATGCTGATTTTTTATGTTTGAAATTTGCTTATGATTTAATTATGCAAAATGTCATACTCCACTGCAATTAGATCTCTTTCTGATTTGCTCTACATGTCAGCCAGATATGAGCAACAATAAAGTAGAAGAAAATAAAAGTTTTCTGTGCATGGGCTCCAAGCATCCCATCACCTCAATAAATATAATACAATAGCCAATCAAAAAACAGATGAACCTGGGAATTAATAAATTTGCTTAAAAGATAGTCTCTCGTAACAACCATCACAGTTGTGGATGAAAAGGCCATACATGCTCAGTCAGCTCAATGATCATTGGTCACGTCATAACCATGACCTTGCCCAAGCTTCATTAATCTCATCCAACACTTCACAGACAGAATGCTGTTGTCAAGCCAGCTTTGAAACCACCAGGCTCCCCAAGGCCAACCACTGTGATTTCTAACACCTCAACATTGTCACCATCATGACCATACCTTATTGACACATTTGACCAGTATCCAAGAAAGACATTCTACTAAACCCACTCTAGGCCTCCCTCATTGTCATCACTATTCATTGATCTCCAATGCAACCAGAATCCAACAGAGACCTTCTGCTCAATATACATTCATTATCTATACCTAATCTCCAGCACCATTTTAACCTCAAAGGTGTGCATCAAATCCCACCAATGACTAATCTATTCAAGGCATATCCTCTGATCACAACTGTAACCTTGGCCAATCAACTCAAGAATTGATCAACTCTTGGCCTTATAGACAATACCCTTATACTTAATCGCTTTCCTGACCAACAGCAACTGAAGAACTACAAATTTCAAACAATTATGTATACATTATGTATATTTCACAAATACACTGTTGAAAATTCAATCCTTATTTGTTCCTTTTCTTTACAACCAAATGCTCATTATAACAAAAATAATGCAATTATTTTGATGCCTGCCTGTATCAACTAGATAGTTGATAATTTTGTTGTCAATATCACAAGCAAACACAAAAATACAATTATTAACCACTTTTATTAAAATTTATGTGAATATTTTTATTTTTCTACAATTTCAAAAATTAATATCAAGATATTTTTTAATACCATTCGCGCCTTTATTATTTGTTTTTTATTTTTCCATAACATTTCAACTGGTTCAATCTTCTGATGCAAAATTGGTATTTTGAAATGTCAGATAGGCTTCATATTTTTCTCTGGATTATCTCCCCTAGCTCGTTGACTTATACGACCACACATCTTCAACACAAATCACAACTGAGTCAACAATTAAACCAAAAAAGTTTTAAAATTTGAAATTAATCACAAAACTAATCCCCACTACTTCAATCCTTGACTTCTCAGTTGTTGAGAATAATATATTATTGTCAGAGAGGAAATCACTTTCACAATACAAAATAGAAAATACATCACACAAAAATATTTTGTACATATTCTTTAAGAAATTATTTAGATTTCTTTCACTTGCTAAACAGCTTTAAAAAAATTATTGCATAAACCAAGAAAAATAGCCTCTGCTTCTAAATGCAAAAGTCCAAACTTCTAAAATATGTTTAAGAATTGCTTTTAATTAGTCTTGATATTAAATTATAAAGTAATAAGGGAAAACTTTGACGGTAAAGCAGATTTTCCCACCTTTGGAATCAGGCTTGAACAGTCAAATACAAAGGTAATTATAATAAATTATTTGTAATTATTGTTTTAGAATTATCTTATTTTTCGATGTTTTCTTTCATAATTATTTTTATAAAAATTTATAAATATAAGGCTGAAAATAAGACTCAAGATATTTCTATTCTGATAATTTAAGGTAGATAGGATTTTGTCAGAAAAAAAACGTTAAATTTTGTTTCTATATTTCTCCAAGTGTGACTAGTGATTGATTTTGACATTAGCTGTCTTAAATGCTCAAAATAAAAAAAAAAACAGCATTAAAAAGTTACATTTTAAATATATAAATATACCACTGATAAGAATGTGCTATGATTTTTAAAAAATGTTTTCAGATTTATTTTTGACATTAAGGAAAGTTCAGGTATAAATTCTGCAATACTCGGTTAATGAATCCTTTGCTCTGCTCAACAATTTGACATACTTTGGCATTATATAAATTTATGGTCAATAAAAAATAACTAATACTTTTTATTTTAAATTTAGCTTCAAAGTTTAATATTTTTTCTTTAATAATGTACACTCATAAATTTTGTATTGTTGGAAAACAAATGAAACAATCTTTACAGCATTTTATTTCATAATTATGTCAAGCAGTTTTGGAATAGAGAAACATTTCAGTGAAGTACAAGAATTGAGAGGAATTGAAAAAAGACAAATTAGAGACTGTTTGATTTAAGAGTTTGTTGTTTTGGGGGAGGGGAAGTATAAAAATTAGAGATTTTTTTTAAATGATCTAAATTTATAAAAAAACTTTATAGATGTCAGAATTTTTTTTCATATATGTTCTGTATGAATTTTGAGTTCTGTAATTTAAATGTTACTTTCTTCATCCTTCTCTTACAAAGCCTCTCCAATTTTGTAAGTGGTGATTTTTTTAAAAATGAATTATTCCATAAATTATATTCAAATTTTGTTTACTTATATTCTACATTAAATTCATAAAAATGGTAGAAATTGTTTTTTTTATAGTTTCTTTGTAGCCATTAAATTTTGGGGCATTTGAATTTAGAACTAAAATTTAGTTTTTACACATTCGGTTCGCTTCAGGTTAGTTTTAATTACTGTCCAATAATTTCCTTCTTGACTAGAAATACTTAATTGACTCACACAATAATTCTTTAAAATATATTTGTCACGTAATGCCAAACAAGTTAACATACACAAAAAAGAAAATCTTAAGGTTAAAAGTAATATTTCTTAGATATAAATTTTTTAAAAATAATTATTCTAACATTTCTGTTTTTAAACTTAATCCATGATTTCCCTCACAAATTATTTGCCAGATGCTTGTATGTCACTTATTAATGTCAGATTTTATAATTCCTGGTAGCACATCAGCTATTGGAAGGATTTATTCAGACTGGTTCTGTAACATTGTACAATAACTATCAGGTAGCATCACATAGTACCAGTATACTGGTTTCATTACAGTACGTCTTCCTGGCAGTAACTCTCTTCACACTCTGGTGACACTTCTTTGCTATACTATTCTCTGATAGCATAGCACATCTTTAGGTGAAATCTCCAATTGAATTGCCTACTACAGAAGGCAGTCTGTGAGAATCTCCTCTGGTGGACCTTACTCAAAAAACATTACTTCCAATTGGCAAATGATGCCCAGAGTCTTATTGAAGCAGTGGTTGCCAAACTGCAAAATGAGTGAGGCCACAGTCAATAAGAAAATGTTTGCCCTGTAATCTATACCTATCCTAGTCCAGCAGTTGTTCATGTCCAACTGACTCTGTTAATATCATATGGGGAAAGGGGTCAATAGCCTGAAATTCTTTACAGGATTTTATTATGGTCCTAACAGCACTTTTATAGGCTAGGCTGGCCTGGTGCACAAAGTATCACAGTCTCTTCACTCCAGGATGACCAACTCTGGTGATAGGTGGCCATTAACACTTCTATAGAGGTAGCATGCAAATGCTTCACAGTTTCAACTCGCTTCTTGATGGTGTCAAGCCAATGCTTGAGACTCCTAATCAGTTTATCTGCTCAATTGAGTCCAAGCGGACACTTACAGACAGCCTGCACTTATGTTGAGTCATCATCCTGCTTGCAGCTTTAGTATGCAGCCTGATCTTCTATCAGAAACCCATTGATGCATGTACACAGAATCAGCAATTTGATGCATGTACACAGAATCAGCAATTTTATTACAATTGGTCACTACTGGAGAGCAAGATTAATGCTTTTTCATGCTGCATCTTACTTATTCCAAGTCGATGGGCATCATTCGCTGGACACAAACAGCACACATCCTCAATAACAGATCTGTCGGCCTCCCCAGTGGCCAAGTTGCTCACATAATTCTCACAGTCAGGTACATTGTATTGGGTTGTTTTTCTATATCCTCATAATGGAATGAGGTGGTTATATATATTTGTTCATTTTTTCTGATGTTTACAAATGATCTCAAAGAATAATCTTTCATAGCTCCTTAGTAACTCTGGTCCTCTTTTGAAACTGTTGTCTAATGTTATCAAAATTTGATTTCAGATTAGATACCCCTTTGAGATGGAATGCCAAGCAAAAAAGAATGAGTATATTTAACATTGCTCCTTTACCTATAATTAAGGTAATAAAGCTACAAGATACATTTCCACTGTGTATGGAGAAGACTTGCATTTCTGACAGAATAGCATAGAAATGGTTTTCTGGTTTCAAAAAGAAAAAGTTCAAACTCACAGTTGCATGTGCTGATTAAAGAAGGTCTGTGCCAAAGCAATAAGGAACTTACCCAGAAGATGATTACTCATGTTACTGTCGCTCATCATTTTCACTCAATGGGTGAATAGGTCCAGAAACACAGTGCATTTGGCCCCTTAACAACACTATCTGGAGCAGTCACAATCTATGGACATGAGCCTGTAGGTAGCCTCTCTTAAGCTTATGGTAGCAACCTTAAATTCCTCATTTCACCATTCTCTTACCATCTGTGAGCAGATATCTGCATGTCATAAATAAGTCCACATTCTTATTAAGTTCTTTAAAATACATTACAAAACACACTTTAGCTTATTGTCTTGCTAATAACTCCATTATTAATGGAATTAGTCCCTTGGGTTGACCAAATGAAATACTCCAGTATTCTATTCTTCAGGTTTTCTAGCAACTACTGTTTGTCTACTTCCACAGTGTGAGCCACACACATTTCTGCCAATGCTGAATTCATTCTTATCAATTTTGAGTGCTACACATACTGATACATCATCTGTGGTGAAGTGTGCTTTACCTGTTAAATTAATGCAAACTCCACCCAATAACTTGATTGTGTCCATCCCCAGCAGAACGTTGAAATCAAGTAGTTTTTTTCTTTCCACGACCAACACTTTGACCATAACCAAATCCACACCATTCCATTAAGCTGAATTCTTACCAATTTTGGACTAAGTGACCTAATTGGTCATATCAATTGTTCAAATCTTCTATGAAGACTCCTCACCCCTCTTCATTGATTCAGGCAGTCTCTCACCAGGTGATTCTGCCCATCACACCTGAAGCATGTAATTTTTCCTGGGCAGTTCTCTTTTCAGCATGAATCTATCTTTGCATGCTGGCTACATGACAAGTGCAACCAGTTTATCTGCTGATAATTTTTGTGATCGCCCTGGCATGAGCTATTATTTGTTCTTGTGTCATTGTTTCCATGCAGGAAGATATGCAAAGAAGCTGCTTAGTAAAAATTGGTAATCCAACCATTAATACATATGCAAGAACTTGCTCTGAAATGTCATCAAATAACTGGGATAGTTTGTGCAGTTATCTTGCCTTTACACATTAAAACATTCCTAAGCTATAAAGGAGTTTGTTGCAAATGTATCAAGGAGGGCACACTTTATCTGCTCCACATCAGATTGTGCTTCAACATTTAACTGTTGGTATATAGCAAATGTACAGCCAGTTGTAAAAGAAAAACTTGTTCAACTCCTTTCATCCTGCAGAGATCACACACTAGCTCAATTTTCTCAACCCATTTGACTATTTGATTGTCCTGTAGTAGAGACATTGGACGAGTTTGGTGGTTGAAAGCTTTGGCCTGCATCTGATAGCCAAAATAGCTTGTAGTAAATATGAAAGTAGGTAGATTTTTCCTGCACAGTATAATTCCTCAATGGATTTATGATAAAAGATTAGGAACTTACAGAATCTTGGGTTCCATCATATAATATGGATGTCTTCAAGGAATGGATCGTCAATTAATACAATGAAATCTAAACAACAGTTTCTTCAGCACACCTTTCAAAAATATTTTTACCATTTTATACTGTATCGCCATATGTACACCCTTCCAATTTTTTTAATAGCTTTTTTCTAAATCTAATATAGCAAAATATTTTATTATTTCAAAAAGAAATATCAAAATAGATATTATTTATTACCAAATTCTACAACTTTGAAATTGTAACCAAAAATGTGAATATGCAACAGTCCAAAAATAAGTACACCCCTGCTAAAAAAAATGATTTACATTTAATAGTGTGTCCCCACTTTTTTTTTTTAAATATTCCTTATCGTAATTTTGGTAAAAGCAGCTACTGGAATGTTTTTACACTGACATTGTTTTACTATCTTCTTTTGGATTTCTTTTTAAATTAATACAATTCTCAACAAAGCTTTAAGGTCAAAGTTTTCTTTGGACAATAAAATTTAATAATACTTAAATTTTTAACTTCCAAACAACTTACAATAATTTTTTTTTTTTTTTTTTACAATTGTCAAGATTTATTTCCTGTTTTGGATCTTGTGGATTCAAATTAAGAATAAAGTACTGTACTTTCAGAGTGAAAAAGTTTGTTAGGAATAGGTTGTTCTGAAGTAGGGAGCTCAAGCATGTTTATTAAATTGGCCTTATACCAAACATAAACTCCCCACAACTTAAGATTATCATCATTAGAAGGTTGGAAGAAGAAGTGTTTCATTTGTATGTTTAAATGGAAATTTATTTACAGAACAGAATAACATCAATTTTGTAAGATGTGAAATTATTGAATGCGTAAATGTTCAACAAGAAAGTGTAATAAGGAGTAAATGAATCCAGTTTTTGTAGTTTTAGTAAAACGTGTGTATGCAAAAAAAGATTAACAGAGTAGTAATAAAGTCTGTGTTCCTTTGTTTCTTTTTGTGACAGGTAAAAATGTCAGAAATGAAAAGAAAGGAAAATTGTACTTATTGACATTAATTTTTAGAAGTCAGTTGAAGTGCCTTATTGTTGTTGTCTTCTTTGTTGACAGCAAGAATGGTGAGGACAAAAAAGAAGAAATAAAGGAAAATAGCATGCAAGAAAGAAATGGAGAATGAATGTGTGTCGATATGTCTGGTTCAGCAGATTGAAATTTCTTTTGTCACATCTCTGATTTCTGATTCCATCAGCTGATTCCACTTTTTTTCTCTATATTTTATCAAGGTACTTTTTCACACAGGCTTGTTAACTTCTCTCAGTTTTGTAAATCACTTCCTTTCATTGGTTAGAAAATAATTGACAAATCACAAAATTTGTAAACAATGAATAGAAGAGTTACTTTTAATTCTGTAGTCACCACAGTTTTAGTTCATTTAAACAAGTCATTTGACAGATCCACTTTAAAATTTAGATAATTTTTCAAGTATTAAATTTCAGAGGAATTTTAAAGAAAAACATGGCCATAACCTAGAAAAGTAATTTTTTTACCTTCATTAAACTTGAATTTCCATGTTTTTTTTGGTTTTTTTTACATAGTAGCATTGATTATGAATTAAAATTAATCAAATTTTTAACTTGATAATTTATTCTCATTCAAGTTCAGTAGGAACAAATCTCCCCTTAAAAAGGTCATACTAAAAGTTGTTCAAGCACAAATGTGATTAATTTCAATATTTGGATTTTTAAAAAATATCTTTTACTTAACAATATCCATAAATTGAACTTTTGAAATCCTGGAGTTTAACTATTTCAACTAATCTTTCAGCTAATATTCACAAATTTTGCCTGGTAACAGACTGTTTCAGAATATGGCTGAAGGTCAATATTCAAGTCCTTGGTAAATTTATTTTCAATTGAAGGAAAAAAAATGTATATTTAAAATTCTAATTTTTAATAAAATTTTCAAAATATGAGAGTTTGGACAAATTTCCATTGAAGTTTTGATTGAATTTTGGTAAATTTTTTTTTTTGCAGGTTTTTCTTCTGAAATATCTAGAATAACATCCTTTTCTTTTTATTTATATCATCATTATCTAGATTTATTTATCTATAGGAAATTTTTAAATATTTTGTTTTTAGATGTCAAAACAAAATTTGAATTGAGTTTGGAAAACATAGAAAAGATTACACTTTCATCAGAACCAAATCCAAAACAATCAATTTGTGAAAAAATATAACAGTTGTATATAGTGAAATTTAATGTAAGTATACATTGTGAACAGTAAAAGTTACTATCATTTAGTACCCAGATATTGAAATTTAGCATTTTTAATGCTCATATAGGACCAAACAGCTTTTAGAAGTACTGAACTTTAAGCACATTTACTTTACTTTGTAATAAGAGATCTTTATAAAGAAAAAAAAGAAAAAATACAAATCACAAGATGTTCATATTTTTCACTTTAGATTGAAAAGTTACTGATTCTGAAGCAAATCAACATTTAAATTTTCATTCATTTCCAGAGTTTTTCATTCAACAATATCACAGATGGAATAAAATCAAAAAGCTGAACAAAATCAACAGATATTATATTGAGTCCAGTGGCACTAGGAGTTTTATCTTTGATCCAGGTCACTATAGCTGGATTAGTCTTTTCTGTAAGTACACTCCTCAAACTGCCAGCTAAATGACCAACAATTGTTGATGCACTTGGTGTTAAAACACCTTGGCAATTATAAAAGCAATCATTTGGCCTGCCTTTTTTATATTCATAATCTAGTGATTCTAGCAATTTGGTAAGAGTATCAGTGTTGGCCCAAAATGCATTCATGGCAGAGCCAGGCCAAAACATAGGCTGATTGAGAGCTAATTCATGATGGTAACAAATCACAACTTGCAAATTCTCTGTCCACATCATGTTAAGTGTGATGCTTTCCATATCAATATATGGACACATTTTCTTGCCAAAAATATCTGTGAGCATATTTAACAATTGAAGGTGAGTCTCTGGTGACATGTTATAAAAATGATTAAAGTCTAAAATGACAATTTCTTTGGAGTATAACTCAAGAAATGAATAGATTTCTTGAAGACACGGTTTAACCTTTGGCCCATAAAGGCCATGCACAAAATGTAGTTTATTTGTCGAAGTTTGGAATGCCACTCGGAAATCAAAGTATCTAATCCCCATTTTAAGCTGTTGGGTCAAAGTTAAACTCTGTGTTACAGACCATTTCACAATAATCTCCTTGGCAGCAGAACCAAAAAGATCCACAACGTTCTTCACAATTCCTGTGCAGTCAGGTCCTAATTCTCCTTTAGTGTTCAAGTGATAACTGAAGCAGTCATGGGAACCTTAAAATAAAAAAAAATAAAAGCTATTTACCTGTATAGTAAATACCACAAATATTAAAAACAAAATTTGTTATTTTTTTCAGTATTTATCAATAAGCAATCACAACAAATTGGATTATTTTCATTTAAAAAATTGTAAGTGATCAAAAAATAATCAAATATAAATTTTAAAAATGTGTATATAAACTTTTACAGATCGTAATTATCACTAAACTGAATTGTTATTATAATATGTTACAATGGCTGATAAAAAAAGAAAGTGAAATGACTGAATATAGCAGTTAAAGAAAAAAATGTTCAGATTTATTACCTATTTATACTTGATTAAAAAATACTTTTGCTGTGTTACAAACACAAATATACAGAAATCGAATCATTATCATAGATTATGTTATTTGGAAAGTAATGTGTTTTCGGTGACAATAATAATCTAAAATGTAAAAAGAAAAAAAAATTAATTAATCAAGAACGTAATCTTTATTAATAATGGCAAAAGTATATAAATGAAAATAATTCTAAAGTATCTGTCAAAATAATAGATATTACTGATATTCAAGAAAATATTTACTTAAAAATATCAGACACTTCCAGAAGTTTGACATACAAGTATTATTAAAAATAATATAAGCAACTAATTCAATTAACCAGTTGTTCAGTAAGGATATGAATTTAAACAAAATTTTACATTTCATGAAAATAAAAAAATAACCAAATTTTTAAAAACATTCTAATATTTTGGAAAAAAAAGAAAAGTTTATTTAAAGAAGTTTAATGCATCAATGATATTTGAAAAGATAAAAAGTAAAATCTACTCTGTTACTATTGAGACAGTAGAAGTTGTTACATGACCAACAAACTATACAAATCCACACAGATTTGTTTTATGCTATTCCTCTCTTTTTGCTTCATTTAAATATATTTAGTGACAGGAAACAAAGAAACCAAAAAAAAAAAAAAAAAAAAAAAGCAATGCCTCATCTGTCTCTGTGTAAATGGGTTGTAAATGGGGCCAATCAGTTTAAAAAAAAAAAAAAGAAGCAATTCAGGAGGAAAAAGAATCCTGAATCTTTCTACCTCAAATATCTTGATTCTAAGGAATTGTTTCAGTGAGCTGATTAAATGAAAACCCTAAGGTATGTAACAGAGAATCTGGTCAATTCAATAAGAGACTCAGAGTTTGTTGTGTGTAGTGTAGTAAGTACCAGGAGTTACATCCTCTTCCACAACAGGCTGTTGAGAGAAGACATTCTACTTACAGTAGGTGGTGCTGATAACTTTCATATGAATAAAACTGGGAAGGTATTAGCTGATAGTCAGCTGGAACTGGGGGAGCTATATAAAAACCAGTTTTTCCTCAGTCAGAAAGGCTGCTCTCAAGGTGTGGAAAACCAGACAAGATAAACACAAAGCTGGATGAGATAACTCATATACCAAGTGAACCATTTGATCTTCTCCATAGTTCATTTTACTGAGGGAGAAGAACTTGCATTAATATTCTGAACAATGATAAATTTACTGTCAACCAAAGCTAAATATTTGGGATATCAAATTTTTCCTTTTCCTCTGTTCAAGTTCTAGATAATAAACATCTACTGTGGTTATCGTATTCTAAGTGTGTATAACAGATAAAACTTATCACATTTTCCTGACAGTTCACCAAGACCTTACAGGAAAGGAGAATTGATTTACGTACTGACATTTTTTATACAAAAATTTTATATTCTTTCAACAAGGAATACTGGGCTTTTGTCATATTTATGTCTGAAGAGATTTTTTACTCTATATCTAAAAATGCAACACAACTTTGTGAACAACTTAATTATGTGAATAAATACACACAGACACACACACATACTTCTAAAATTTCTACAGTTTTATGCAGAGGAAACTAATACAACAAAGCAGACAAGCTTACCGTAATGAAATACTCAGAAAAAAAAATATGATATCAAATCCACCACGTTTTCTTAATAATCAGTACTTTATGATGATCAATTATTAGATTAGCTTTTATAGTTGATCAGTTTGCATTAGTATCATTGAGAAAAATAATTTTGAAATAATTTCTTCAGTTAATAAAATTGGTCTTTTACCTAATCAAATTTGGCTTAAACATGCCTTCAAACTGAAACTTAAAAGACATTTTTGTTTTGCAAAATCTGATTTAAATATTGATACCAAAAAATAACATTAAAATAGTAAGATTGGACTTTCCACTATCTTTTAAATGACTTTCATTTTTGGTGAAAGCATTTGTGGACTCCTTAAAGTAAATAATTAATATTAATGTTAATATTAGATGTTGTCAAATGAAAACAAAACATGAATTTATTTTTTAATGATTAGCTTCTAAAAGAGAGGATACTGATCCATTTGGCCACACAAAGTTGGAGATTGAGAGAAAATAGTCAGAAGGGATTCAACATTCAACAGACAAGTGTTAGCAGCAATGGGCCATGTGATAAATGTCAGATTTCACTTGGGTCCTGTTAGCTTTAACAGAAAAAGAAAACTTCAAGTTCATTTTCTCTCTAAAGAAGATTCTAAATAAAAAAAACTCAAACACCAACAAATAAAGATACCTAAGCTGTATTTTGGTGAACCTAACTAAGATTATGACCAGACTCCAAAGAATGATGAAAATGAGGTTGTTTATTTCATTTGTATATAAGTAGATTTGGGTAGATAAACTTGTCAGTCATGTCAGGGTAGTACATCTAAGAGAAGGAAAACTGGTTTTAAGCTTCTGCTGTCTTGTGGCTATATTCAATCATAGGAAAGGCTGAAATCCCTAAGACAGTCCAATGTTATGCTCAACTTTGTTCTAGCAACTTCTGTGATGATGCCGATGTCAAGCTGTATTGGATTCTATCTTCGCCTTTGAACAAATCAGTGACATAGAGAAGGGAGACATGTTTCATGGGCAACCACCAATCTCTCATAAAACCCTGCTCAGACCTGCACCCTAAAGAAAACACTCCAGCATCACTTCACCACAACAGCAAAACATAGGAGGCAACAGTCTACTGATGGGTCCTTCTGTATGGAGAAATGACCACTGGCAAGAGGGAAACCTAATTTTTGCTTCAAAGTCATCTGTAAAGAGACATTAGGGCAATGAACATGCACATCAAGAGGTGGGAAGACATCATCAATGATCGCTCACATTGGAGACACGATTTATACCATGAGCTAGAGCAAGGAGAAAAGAAACAAATATGCTAAAAAAAAAAACAAAAAAAAAACATAAAAAACAAAGCAACAACTTTAGAGAAGAACATTTTCATATACATCCATTGCAATCAAGACTGTCACTACTTTGTGGACTTTTACAGCCATAACAGATGCTGCACCACCATCTGCTGAGATGTATCTTTTGGGGTGCAGATCCAGGGTTACTTAATAACAACAGATGTCACATACATACATGTAAGTGGATGTGTAGCATAGAAAAGGCAGAGATCAAATTCCATCTGAGGAGACTGTTGCCTTCACATTCTACTGATGCCATTGGGAAAGGCATTTATCAATCTATTTCTGGTTCAAATTATGAGTAAAATAGCAGACTTGCCTTGGTTGGCAACTAGTTTAGGCAAACAACTATGAATTCAAAACCATGGAGAAGGTAAGAGGAAACTATTTCACTGTCTTTCTCAAATAACACTCATGGCAATATGGCACCTACAGATATCAAAGAAACAGATTTAGAGCAATGATCACCTATAAAAAAAAATATTCACTCAATGCTTCAGTGTATTTTAAACCTTAGGTATTGCATTTTTTTGTAGGTACCTAACTTTAGACCATTGGTAATTTTCACTAAGGAAAATCATACACACAAATATTTGGTTTAGAAACAACAGAAAACATTCATAATAATTTTCTTTCAATGAAAAAGAAATCTTTCTAAAAAGTAACAAAATTTATAGTCAAATGACAAAATTCAAGATAAAATCGCACGCAGCAACTTGTGTTAACCACAGTCAGTAATAATACAAAACCAAGTTTTCAATTTTTTTTAATTATAAAAAGGAAAAATTTTAAAGATCAACTTTTCCACAATTCTAAGGCAAATATCTATGCTTCTAGTCTTCTATAGTGAAAATGACTAAGGTACCATCAAGAAAAAAATATCTTAGTGTCTTTTAGTAGTGTAGTCTGCCTTATGGTGATTCATATCTTAAAAAGGTTGGCCATCTCTAGAATAGATTATGGTAATTTAAAAATTCCACTGGTTCAGTGGGTGTTATTTTTTTTTCTTTTTGTTTAGTGTTATTAAATTAGACTTAGAGAAATTCTTTAACATTTTTGTTTCTAAAATGCTTTATGAAGATGAAAATTGTTTCTAAAATGCATTATGAAATGAACATGGAATTACATTGTTAAATATGTATTTTTTTAAATTATTGTTAGAGTCTTCTAAAACAACTGAAGAACCATCACTAAATGATTTTGAAGTTTTGGTCTATATTTCTGAGATGAAATATTGTAATTATTCACATTGTTTGAACTGTTGTCCTCATCTTTGTTGCCATATTCCCAACATTTTGGCTGTTATACAATCCAACCTTCTTCAGGTGATTGGAAATTTGAACAAACACTTTATATCATTCACTGAGATAGATTCCATGATTCATGCTATTTCTCCATTTAGCTCTATTTTACTGTAACCAGGTATTGAACTCTCAACTTTTTAGGTCAAGTCACTGGATCAAAACAATGCTTTTATTCACTGGGCCTTGAGAATATCAGTGTATGAATTTTTTGGACTTATAAAGCTAATGTCTCAGTAAACATGTTTTACTCGAGCTCATATTACAATCTTGATGTTTATAATTGGTTTTCTGTAGCACTCTGTATTACTAGTTTTCATGTTGCATTCATTTCTATACTTGGTTGGCTTAAAAGATTTTTGTGACCAAGCATATGAATTGATTCTTTAAGTTTTCATATTTTTTAGTGGTGTTCTCAATCTATTATATCAACTTCATCTCAGAGGGGACGGTGATCTCCCTTTTTCTTCCATATGTGGTCAGCTATGCCTGATTTTTCTATTTTCCCCTCATGTTATAACCTTGCAACCATTTCTTAAGGAGGCAGCTTGTTTCTCCTTTATATTTCTTACCACAACCCAGTCCTTAGTCATGTTCTCCTCTGTTGGAAGAGGAATCTGGAAAGTGTTGAACCACTTTTAAAGGTTGTCCTAATGTTACATGGACCACAGATCTTTTGTATTTTTTTTTTTTTTGATAATCCCTTCACATAGGATAGGTAGAATGAGGCTGCTTTCTGAGTGTTGTTATCTTCTTGCATTCTTCCATTCAAATTTTTTGGAGCTGCTGTCATGTACCCAGATCTGCAGATACCAACTTACTAACCATAGATACAAAATTTAACAAATCTGTTGCCATTTTCAGCTTACAGAATCAATCAAAATGCTTGGAGCTTTAGGTATATTGAAGGATGAGGAGAAAGTGCAGCAATATTTACTTTGATGAACAGTATACAATAGAATGTTTGAAGATGAATTGGTCTTAGGGTGACTGCCTCATTCTCAGCTAGTTTCTTTTATGATCCCAGCATACAACATTGTCCTTGAAAATTCAACAAAAGCTGTTATTCACATTCCTTCTCAAATCACTATCATGAATACAAATTTAATCACTATCATAAATACAAATTTAATGATTTTATACAAATGAGAGAGAGAGAGAGAGAGAGAGAGAGAGAGAGAGAGGGGGGATTAAAAATAATATATAAAAACAAAGAAAGGATAGAATGGGAGTATTTACTTTTCAAAGTAAGAATCCTTACTTGTTGGTCTAAGGTTAGAAAGCCATTTAAATTTTTTCTTTACCAGAAACAAGTAGGGACTGAACTACGTCTAAGAAAAGTAAAATGTATTTGTCTATAATTCTGAGATGAGGTAGTATTTACATTATTTGGAGGCAGAACATTGAGAAAATTCATCAATTGGCCGCAGTATTGAGCATTTCGGACGACTGGAGAAGAGAGAGAAAGAAGCTATTTGTGGTTTCAGTGAACCATAGGCTGTTAAAAAAGCATTACAATTAAAATTCTCAGAAGAGTAGATTGAATAATTGAAAAAACACAGATTAAAAATTGTTTTAAAATAAAATGAATTTAAGAATAGTTCCAGGGAAAATCAAACCCTGAACTAACTAGCCAAGATTCAGTAAAATTGAGAAAATCCAATGTTCCCCACCCCATCCACTCCCCACCAATAAGACATGATTAACATGTCTGAATTTTTTTTGGTCTTATGAAATTAAATTTTCTTTGTATTATACTTTTGTATTTGCAAAAACTTTGATTCTGGCTCCTGTATAGGCCATACACAAGTTAGGAGCGTATGCATAGTATAAATACAGTCCTAACTTGAGTAGGCTTATATCATAAATGGTTTATATCAAAGAATAAAGATATTGTGGCTTTTGTATTATACTATTCCTTCTTTAATATTTTCTGACAGAATTAAAGACAAAATCTTTGAAAGGAATACAATAAAAATGCTATAACGTAAGACTTTTTACATATATATCTTTGCAAGCAAGAAATAAGTACAGAACAAAAATAAAACTATTTTATAACAGAAGTTTAAATACAATCTTTTACAGGACGTAAAAGAAATAAAAATAAGAATTCTATAATTAAGATTTTTTTTTTACATAGTTTTGCAAAATAACTACCAAAAAAATAAAATAATTTTAAAAAAGAAATTGATATAAATTTCTTTACATGAAATAGTAAATATACAGTAGAAGAAATAACAATAAAAACAAAAATTCTATGATGTAAGACTTATACATAAATAGCTTTGTATATAAATAAAATACTTTGTGATGAAAGACTTGACTTTACAGGCTTAAAAACAAAAAAAACTTTCAAAAGTTACAACTAATAAGAGTTTCATACTTTAATAAAGAAATCAGGAATGACCTAAGAAATGAAACTAACTTGAATTTAAATAAACTAATACATTGTTCTTAAAAATAGAAAGGCTTCTGCTACATCCTCCTTTATAGAAGCCTTTAAATCAGAATTAATTATCTTTAGAGCAGAAAACAGTCTTTCAATACTGACTTGGGTGGGTGGCATCAATGTTACAGTTCTTGTTACATCCTGAATAATATCTGGATAAAGAGAGATGGCTTCTTCTACAGTAAGTTTTGATGACCGGTCATATTGTTCCACTTCTTTTAAGACATTAAGAACATTTTGCTGAAATTTCTCTTTTTGGAAGATCTACTGGTGTTATTGTAGTTTTGCACATTCATTTGCTGTCAATTCACTTCTGAATGCTCTATTTTGTCCAAAACAGCTTCAAAGTCTAATTCTTCATTTGATTCTGAAAAGGTTCATTCCAAGTTACTGATACTGCAAAAATCTTCTTTAGTTTCAGCTTCAGGTAGTCTCTGTGGTCATTTCCTATGCTATGCTATTTCACTTAGTGCCTGTTTTCCTCGTTGTTTAGTAAAATTCAGTCCATCAAATTGAAGTAAATAGCAGCTAACAAAATTTTATTGTCTAGTAAGAGAGGTTTTTTTTTATTTTTCATTGAAAGAACAAGACCATCAACAATTAATCCTTTGTTTTTGTTCAGGCTAAATATCAACTTTTTCCACTTCAACAAGAATCCACCAGGGATTTAATCCATAGATTGAAAATTCTTGATGACATAAGGCTGATAAAGCAGACATTCTAGTTCTTTTATTTATTTCCACTGGTTTTCAGTTAGTGAAACATTTTAGTTATCTAGATCTTCCAGGTAAGTTTTTAGTTCAAGTAAACATCTGATCTTCAAATAGCAGCTATCCCAACATGTTACTTGATCTAAAATAGCCCCTTTTCCAGCACATCTTTTCAGAATGGCATCTGTTTTTGGTGTTCTGGCTGCAACTGCTACTTGCTTTCCAATGAGAGTAGCTGCATATGGATCCTTTGATCCATCTCTTATTGCCAGTTGCAGTAAATGTACAGCACAATGCATATGTTGAATAATTTAGATATTTCAACAATATCATCTAAAACATTACAGTTCTCCTCTGGCTCTTCTGTTAGAGTTCCAGGAATGTTCTTCATCATCCCATATTTTTGTATTTTCTTCAGAAGCTTTATTCATTTTCTCAATAGTGCTCAACATATTTGAAGTGCTACCAGTTACAATATATAAAACTTGCTCTTTAATTTAAAAAATCTTCTAGTATTTCTTCCACCAACCTCTGAAGATATTCACTAGTATGAAGTGCTTGAGTGTTGTTTATGGCCAATGTTGTTTACTGTCACTAATTTATCATTCTCATCAACAAACCTGATGTTAATGGCAAAACAGTTGACTCTGTGGCATGTGCATGCATCTCTTTAAACTTTTCATAAGTTCTTTCTTATATTTAGCCTCTTCAATTACAAGTCTCCTTAAACTTCTGAGGTGAAACACCAACTGTTCTAGCCATTTCTCCATTTAAACCTAGAAAGGCTGGTTGTGAAAAAAATGATATAGGTACAATTTTTTTACCATCATTTCAATGACTTAACTCAAAAACTTCTGTGGTGTCACTGTTACAGTAGTAACTTTATCAAAAGTAAAGAAAGTTGATATTTGGAACTGTCTTCATGAAGACATCTCATCTTTCTTAGCTGAAGTGGATGGAGTGCTTACATGACTATCTTCTTTATCTTTCCTATTTACTTTTTCTAATTCCTTAGGATGATAGTGTTGCAAATGTCTTTTCAAATTTGTAGCAGCACTCTTCATGGAACCAGTGAAACTACTGATTCATATAATCATATAAATTATAATTTTTCACCATCATCATAGTCATCATTAATGACACACTGATGATATTTTCCATCTGTTGTGACAGTAAAGTATTCAAACACTGATGACTTTTGGCATTTTTATACTTGTAGGAGGACATTAATGGTCAAAACTTATGTAACTTTTAAATTTATGAAAGTCAAGGTTAGTCTTGAATATAAATTATCAGAATTAAATATTTTCTGAAAAGGAAAAAAGATGTATCTGTAATATTTGAAATTAAAACATACAATATAAATAATAAAAAGCGTGAGAGGCTGTGAACGTTTTCTTTAAAGTGTATATTTATTGTTGTTGTTATTATTATGCATGTTATGATACATTAAGTGTCCATAATGGTATTTGTGACGCTACACGTGTTTCGAGTCTAAAATTGACTCTCTTAAGGCGAATAAACTTGTGGCTTTACATATAGAGTTCCTTTTGTTTCTGATGGCCAAGTTGTTGTTAGAAAACAAAAAGAACTCGATATGTAAAGCCACAAATTTATTCGCCTGAAGAGAGTCAATTTTAGACTCGAAACACATGTAGCGTCACAAATACCATTATGAACACTTAATGTATCATAACATGAATAATAACAACAACAATAAATATACACTTTAAAGTAAACGTTCAAGGCCTCTCACACTTTTTATTCTATACCAATTTCTCTTGTCGGAACAACCCTATTTCTTTTTCCAAAATATATATATATATATATATATATATATATATATATAGAGAGAGAGAGAGAGAGAGAGAGAGGACTATCAGTCATATGCAAAGGAGAAAATATTATGTCCCCTTAAATTTACTATAGGCCATTTTTTCTAAAATGTACACAAAGAAATGTATTCCGTAATTGTGTTTCATACCTGTCCTAATGCATTGAAATAACTAAATAACTGACACTACTATCTCATAATTTCAAGACATTTTATATATTATATATATATATATATATATATATATATATATATATATATATAGTGTATCAAAGCAACAGAATTTTCTAAACATAGACTATGTTAACATAAAGAACATCTACCATCAAAGATGATTTTATCTTGCATTGCTAAGCAACAATGTCACAACACAAGAGAGACTGAAATTTTAACAGAACCATATGTTTAAATGCAATATAATGTGTTATGTCCAGAATGAAATGTGATTTTATTAAGTGTAGGTCTTTTGATTTACACAGTAAAAAGAACCTTCAGATATTGGAGGCCATCTACATTAAATTAAAACAACCCACACTTAATAAAATCATATTTCAATCTGGGCATAACACATTACATTACATTTAGACATATGGTTCTGTTAACATTTCCTGTCTCTCATGCTGTGTGATGTAATAGAACCACATTACTGCATCTGCTATTAGGTGACTGTTATCATTGATTATCAATGTTTTATGTCAACACAAGATAAAATCATCTTTGATGGTGGATGTCTTTATGTTAACATCCCTGTAACCTCTCTGGCTCATGTGAGCCAAAAGCTTAGAATCAGCATAATAAAAAAATATCCAAATGTTGGACAATTTTTGTCTTTATTTCACCTGAAATTAAAGCCAAAATATGATGCTTAGAATGACTCATGATTAAACATAATAGACATTCATTGTCTGTTATATTTAACAGTATATTTTTAGAAAAAAAAATATATATACATATATATATTTCTGGTAAGTGGGTGAATGAATCATGAAACAAATCGTGTTCAGGATGTTCCAATTATCTATTAAAGAATTGTTTCTACTCTTAATATCCTTATTCCAACATTAAAAAAGAGAGAGAGACAGACAGAGAGACTCAGCATTGGGATTCAATGAGGAAGTTTCTTCAACAGGTGCTCAATGGAAATGACCACAATAGCATGGACAAGCCTTCTACTCTGGTATTAAATTGATGGTGGTTTATATAGTGTTGGAGTAACTGAGAAAAAAACTGTTGTTAAAGTTCTATGGATCTTTTCTGATAGATGAGAAAATATGTTTTATGACTAATTGTTTTTTTTTTTTCAGATGGTCCAAAATAAGAGTTTGTGTTATTTGACATTTAAATGGTGGCTGAGATGAGCATGAACACTATCATTGGAGAGTGTGATTGCTGACAAGCTAGATAAAAGTTTATATTTGTTACCACTATTTTTATACGTATAAAAAAAAAGGTAAAGCACATTGAAGAAGGCTGCAGAAGAAAAAAAACAAAGGAAAAACTACCCAAAAAAGTTAAGTCTGTACATATCTTTCAATAATAATGACTTTTCAAAATTATAAACAGTGACATTTTTTAGTGAGAAGTGAGAGAAAAGGAAAAAGAATTCACAGTTACATCTAGCCATTTCAATTCAAAATGACCAATATAGTCAATCAGTTAAATGCCATATGTGATACATGCTTGTGCAATCATGTTTTGAAAGAGACATGACTGCCTGAGCAGATTTTCTTGTAGTAAGCTGACATTACTTTCTGCAAGGTTACAGAATTCAATCTATCCTGCTATTTAATAGACGCAATAGATTAATACCTTTCCCAAGGTTATTTGTGCATAAGTGAATGCAACAAATTGGACTGAAATTCAAACTCAGTTCTCTGATTTTTTTTATTCCACATCATAATACACATACTCTATGCACCTAAATTCATAAAGTCTAGATGCCACAAAGGAAAGATCACCAGAACAATTACAATAAAAATATTTATAGAAAAGGAACTGGGAAGCTACATAATGGTGGTGGTAAGTGACTAAAGCTGAGATGTCAGGTCAAGGACAGTAATATTGAACGTTCAACTTAGATTTTATCATGGATCTCTAAATATATAGCAGGAGCACCAGACCAGATATGGCAGCAATATTCAAAACAAGGATGAATGGTAGATTTATAAATAAATGTGCAAGATAGATTCTCCTTGGAAAAATGGTCTAGCATGAAATAGAGAACCAATTTTTCTTGCAGCAGATCTAGCAGTTGATTTGGAAATTCTTGCAAACATCAAATAATTGTCAAATTTTAATTAAATTTTAAAAGACTTATTCACAAATTAAATTATTTTTAAATGTTTCTTTTTTAAAAAGTCATAGTAAAAACTTTTTTACTTCATTTATTAATTTTTTCTAATCCCCTACTATTTCGGGGTGAAAAAGAAATTAAGTTTAGAAAATAGTAAGAATTTCAAAAAATCTCCAGCAAACGACGAAAAAAATCAATTTAAATCTGTGCACCTGTAAAAAATAGTAGTTACTTTGAGTTTGATTGAGAAAGACTAACTTTTAGACTAGAAAAGTTTAAATGATTCCCCCCCCCCCCACAAATCAGCCGAGTCTGACAGATAATTATATAAATAGATGCTTGATTATTTTATCTTAAGTCTAGATACGCACCTCCCACCTATTTTTTTAACAGGTAATTAGTATAGGACTCAGGATTGTAACAAAATGCCATTTTCATTTTTTTGTTGAATACACCTATCCGTGAAAATACAGTAGTCAGAATTAAAATCAGCTTTTTCTTTTTAATGTTTTTGTTCGGGTGAAAGTAAATAAACTACAGTACATTGGTGATTGATTTATTTGAAATTGAATCAATCTGTTTTCGGTAACCTCTCACGCCAAAAAACGAAGAAAAAAAAGACATTTTGAAAAAGCCTCATTTAAAACGTCTATCAGGTTTTAAACAGCAATCTTCAAAAACCAAAATGTATTTTTATTTTTTTGTATTTAGAGAGTTGAATCAAGAAATCTCAGATAAAAAAGTTTTCTGAATAATTAATTAAAAAAAATTAAAACGACATAAATTTTGTTAAATTTCTTGATCTGGAAATTTTGCGAAAAGTTTGGATTTAAAAAATAAAAACAAGAAAAAAAAAAAAGCAAGGAATGCGTGCAAAAAATGATTAAGTCGAGAGTCGAAGAGAGAAAATCTCACCGGGAATGGCCAGGGTGTTAAGAGGCAAATCATGACAAGCAGGAGACAATCGCGACATCCATTCGGCAAAAATAAAATCGTCTCCATGAACAAATTTGGCATTCTTCTCTTCAACATTCGAATCAGCCATTATTTATCGATTAAAAATCATCAAATAATAAAATCTTTACGTTGCATATTCGTTAGATAGGCAGTGGTCGCCATGTTCTCCAACTCGGAAGAAAGAAAGAAAACTTGAAAAAAATGGATGACCAGAAAACAAGAATCGTAAACTGATGTCTGGCTGCGGCGGCTTGTTCATCCTTTTCCTTTTTTTTTTTTTTTTAAAAAAAAACTTTCTATCGTTCCTGGAAAGAAAAAGTTACAGATGACATACTTAAAAACCCACAACCACGCAGAATATAGGCCACTAGAGCTTTTTTACTTCCTTGATTTTTTGTTTGATTGAATGTTCTTGTTCAGGAGATGTTCTTAACATTAAATTTAATAATGACTTTTTAAAATTATAAACAGTGACTATTTTTTTTTTAGCTTGACAAAAAAAAAAACAACAAAAAAAACGTTGGGGCGGGGAACTAATGCTATTGAAAATGTAAAATCAAATAAAATTAAGACAAGTGTGCAAAACAAAAATATTGTTAATGTTTGTTTATCTATTGACAAAAAAAAATTGTTAGATTAATCTGCTTACAGAAATAAAAAGTATTTTTATTGTGATAAATTGTTAGGGAAAAGAAAATATACAATTTTATTATTACAATAATTCAATATCTATCTGCAAGCTCACTCAACAGAATATATATTCTGTTGAGTGAGCTTGCAGATAGATATATTGAATTATTGTAATAATAAAATTGTAAAATTTCATGGACTTGTCCTTAATTAATATTATTAATTAAGGACAAGTCCATGAAAAATTTAAATCATTAAATTTTTTTGATCAAACAGTTCCCCCAGTTACAGAAAATCTACTGAATCATAAAATAAAAGTGTAATAAACTAAGATATTATTTAATTAGAAAAGCTTTTAATTGCTTTTATGAACAAAATATATTGAATATTGTGGTGGTCTGGACAACTCGATTACCAGTTGTTGTAGACTGACCGTCGGGGTTACCAATTGTTGTGATTTAAACATCGTGGTAGTAATTTTAAAAGTGGAAAGTAGGTTGGTTGTCCAACCAAACCACTCTACATTCATAAATAAAATAACTCAAAGCACAATGTAACGAGGACAACAACATTGTAAAGGTTACAGGATTGATTAATTTTTTGTGCATGCAAGATGTAAAGAAAGTTTTCTCTTAGATATTGAAGAAAATGTATTCATGCTGGAAGAGTTCCTGAAAAAGGAAATAATGTTTGTACTGATCAGTAATTGAATAATATTTTATGTAGTAAAGTATGCTTATAAGAAAGAGAGACATTTTTTATGTAGCTAATTGCTGAATGCAATTAGAGCGCAGTATGTGAGTTGGAAAGGAACTAATGGCATTCTGATTATTAGCTCCAAAAGACAGTTTCCAACTGGTCTAAGCACGTGTGGACATCCGCTTATATATTTCTTAATAAACTGTGGGGAAAAAAGAAACCTCACGTGCGGCACCACCGATGTAAGCGTATGTGGGTATATGTGGATGAACGTATGTAAGTGTATATAGAAGTGATATCGTCCTAAGAATATCTTTTTCCAATGAATAATGAATTTTTACAAAAATTTCTTTTTTTTAATTAGAATAATTTATAAACTTTTAAATCTTTAAATTCTGTCTTCATTTGTATAGTTAGGTGATATTGTTAAATATATATTTACTACTCATAGATGTAAAAGTTCACTACAATTAAATGACCCTCACCCCAATATTTTAAAAAGAATTTTGAATTATATTTGTGTATAAACTTGCTAATCTTTTTAATACAGATGTCCAAATGTGACATTATCAGAAAATAAGAATGGTAAGTTGGTAACTATAGTAAAGTTAAAATTTATTGGCATTTTTCTAACATTTCCTCAACAAGTGTTTTCATAAATTAGACTATAAATCCAAACTACCTAAAATTCAATAAAATATTAGATTGCTTAGAATATTTTATTAAATTTTTAAAATTACTGGGTAATCTAAAGAGAAATTATATAAATGTTTATTGACATTATATTTATCAAGTATTGGTTACTACTATGTTCCTCTTAGAAAAAATTCCCAGACACAATTCTAGTGTGAAAGTTGTCAAAACCTCATAAAAATCATCCACCTCTGTTAAAAATGCTTTCTACACTATTTTCAACTAAAAGTACATAATATGGATGTGCGTTGTGGTGCAGTGGATATCGACTTGGAATGAGAGATCGGGGTGCGGAGTTTGAATTCCAGTTGAATTCCTTGCATTCAGTTACCCTTGGGAAAGGTATTAATCCGTCTACTCCTTCCAGTTATAGGTTAAATAACAGGACAGATTGGGTTCTATAGCCTTGGTCGACAACCAGTCTACCACAGAAAGCAATGGCAACCTACTGTGGGATAATCTTCTACTCAGTCAGTCATGTCTCTTTCAAGACATGATCGCCCAAGTGTGTATCACGTATGGCACTTAACTGACTGACGTAATATTTGTTTCTTTAAATCAGGTAATCATCCCCAAATAAAGTAGGCATCCCCACAGAACTCAAGATACCAAAGGTTCGAAATAAATTTTAAAAAATGAAAAATCTTTCTTGAAGCTTTTATTTTACTTTAATTTCAAGCTAATAGTTTAAATTCAATAGTTCTAATTGCAGTATTTCAAAACTAATTTAAATTGACTGGAGGATGTTTTCATCTTGAAATTGCTAAAATTGCTGATTTTAGCATTATTTTTAACCATCTTTCATTGCAATGCAATCCTCTTTATTAAAAAAAAATGTACAAAAAATAAAATACACTTTTATGAAATTTTATTTGAGGAATGCATTTTTTAACATGGTGGTAGCTGTTTATTCAACAACTGGTTCTGGCAGGGGTCTATCCCCAACCGGTTCACCAGGAGTGTGATCATGCCGTTGAGAAAAGGCAATGATATCGGGAGGGAGCTAGATGGTTACAGACCCATAACTCTGCTAAACATAAAGTTAAAGATTTTGACCAAGATCCTGACAAATCATTTGCAATTAGTTGCCGAGTCTCTGTTGGGACCTGAGCAAACTTGTTCTGTAAAGAGCCGAACAATTCAGAGCAACCTGCATCTGATCCGCACGATCATAGAGGGTGTAAAAGACGATGAAGAAGCCGTGCTGATCAATTTAGATCAGTCCAAGGCATTTGATAGGGTTGACCATCGCTACTTGGCAGATGTTCTGCAGGCCGCCAGATTTGCATCCAACTTCTGCTGCTGGATTAGCCTCCTGTATCGATCCCTCATGGCTGTCAGTTGCTTGTGCGCTGTCACAGTTGATCCAACAGGGTTGTCCACTGTTGCCCTTACGTTATGCTTTGGTGTTGGAGCCTCTTCTTTGCTGGCAAAGGGACAGAGCATGCAGTCCAGACCTACGTGGAATTGCTGTCCCTGGTGGAATTCAAGTCAGGGTTTCCATGTACACTGATGACATAACTACCTTTGTGTTGTCTCGGGATGACATTAAGGTGATACTTAAGGCACTTGAACGATACCTTCCGGTTTGTGGTTAGGTGCCTGGAAGGGTGCTATCCTCCTGGGGCCCTTCAGTTGGACGGACGGCCCTGTCCACATTCTTGGAGTGTGGTTTCGGCCCGACCTCCAGCTGGAGAAAATTTAGTCAGAAGTACAGGCAAAGGTCGAGATTTGGCTTCAAAGGAATTTGTCTTTAAAGGGTTTGGCTGAGGCGTGTGCCGTATATATCTTTCCCATTATCCTTTACCAGTTAGTTGTACTTCCTCTTTGTGAGCAGTGTGAGAAGGCGATCAAGCGTTTGCTATTCTCCCTCCTGTGGAGAGGATGCAAACATCACATCGACAAATGTGTCTGTGTCATGGGGGTCTGGAAATGCCGCACTTGAAGAACCACAAGCTCGCCTCAAGAGTGGTCTTTTTCAGGCATGTGTTGATGGAAGAGTCATTGCTGGCAAGGATAGTGAGGGACACGTTCCCTAGCTTTACTATCACTCCCCTTAATTTCGAGGTGGTGCCGTAAGCCTCAAGGGCGATCAAGTTTTCTTCTCGAATGTCTGGCAGCCTTGAGAGCCATTCCTCAGTCCGGTGACCTTTCTCAGCCTAGGAGAATCTTCTATTGGGGATTAATGGTGGGTGTCATGAAGGATGCACTATGTGAAGTGCTCGGCATGTCGGAGGATGAGTATCACTCGTTTTGGTCTTGGGTGCCAGGGGCGGATTATCTCAGCAATTCTTGAGTTTTCGCTTACCTGGCAATTGGCTCAGAATAGGTTGTCGCTCAATGACATGACCTTCATATATGGCTTGGAAGATTTGCCAGATTGTGAACACTGCAACCTTGGTTTAAAGGAGATGTCTGCGCACGCCTTCTACCATTGTTTGCAGGTTCACCCCCTATGGGACCGTGTTGGCAAGTTGACTGCTCCTATCGCGCCGCATGAGCTTGTGCTCATTGATTGTGCATATGCCTGTGACAATGTATTGCCCCCGTTCTCTGGGGTGAAGCGGATAGTGATTCTGTCGCTATTAGCCACAGCTAAAATGGTGATTTGGAAAACGCGAATGGAGGAAGCCTTGCAGGTCAGTGTCTTTCACATAAGGATTTGATCCAATATTTTGAGCATCAGCTCAAAATGAAGATCAGAACTGATTGGAAACATTTGACTAAAAAAGGCTTCAGCAAAAGGTGGGTGAAGCGGATAGTGATTCTGTCGCTATTAGCCACGGCTAAAATGGTGATTTGGAAAACGCGAATGGAGGAGGCCTTGCAGGTCAGTGTCTTTCACATAAGGATTTGATCCAATATTTTGAGCATCAGCTCAAAATGAAGATCAGAACTGATTGGAAACATTTGAGGCTTCAGCAAAAGGTGGGTGTATGTAGCAAGCCGGGTTCGTGTGAACAGGGCTAGCCTTGATTTTCTCTTTTTAGTTTTCCTGTTTGCATTGGGGTGGATTCCTTTAAAACCCTCCCATGGTTAAGGTAGTTACTTTTTGTGTACCTAGTTAATGTGAGTAGGTGTTGTCTCCCGCCTGTTCCTGGCCTCATCTTTTGTTATGATCCAGGACGAGATTCACATCTTCCCCAAGTTTTCTCTCCGTTTTCATCTCATCTGGGTCAGAATTATATTTTCCTCATCCATTTTATTTTTTTCTTCCCTACTCCCTGTAGAAAGAGCACTTCTTGATTTTGCCATAAAGGCAGAATACAGCAGCCTCTTTATTTTGTAGGTTGGTTGGGTCCAACTAAAATCATGGATTCAGTTTATTTCTTTAGTTGAAATTTTGATTTGTGATTTGATGCATACCTCACCCCGTTGTCATTTCATTGTGAAATTTTTTTGCACATAAAGAAATTTTTATTGTCACTTGGGGCCTTTTTAGATCCCTCGAACGTATATGGTATTTTGGTATATGAAGGATTGAATGATGATGGGTAAGTTCTTAGGGTGAATGAGGAAATTGTAAAGTATGTCTGGGTCGTGAGTCAGATTAGCTAGGTATAAGATAGATAGTGAAGATCATCCAAAGTTTATTTTCCCCTCCCCAAAATGGCCTTGTGCCACAACCATGTAAATACATGGTAAATAAATGGGTCCACAAATTTCTCAATGCAAGTGTGTTCAATGCCCAACTCAAATAAAACCTTGACATGACACATACAAAATTATCACTTTGAACTCTTGTACCATAACAGGTTAATATTTCGTAACCTCAACACAATGCGGATTGAACAGTGAATAATGAACATTTTTCCATTCCTTCATACAAGGAACTCTATGTTCAATTGCATCTATGTAAAAATTCAGTCTATGGGACAACTCATTCTGTAAGTAAATCTTGCTGTACTAATGCATGCCTCATTTAATTCAACTACAAAAATGTATGTATTGTTGAAAATATATTTATATTTTATTCCTGTTATTCAAGTTATAATGGTGTTGTTCCTCATTTATCCTTTGTCTCATTTTTTATGAAAGTAATATTGAACCATAAAAATAAATTTGTCAGAGAGTTTTGAAGGTGTTAATTGGGATTTATCAGGAAGAATCTAAACAAGATTGGCCTTGAGCTAGATACAGATTTCAACCTGATGGATATGTGCCTAAATTCCTTCAACAATGGTTATTCCAGCTAAGAACTCTCTACAACCTAATCTCTCTAATGTAAAGCAGAATTTTAAAAGATTTAAATAAAACTTTATAAAATTATAATTAAAATTGAAAACAGTCCTTGTAAAAAATCATTATTTATTGAATTTTTTTCTTAAGACAGTGTCCATAAGCAATTAAGATCTTTTCTAATTAAATGTTTTAGTTTTATGAATTTTTTTTATTTTACGATTAAGCACAGATTTTCGGTAGCTGGGAGTCCTGTTTTACAAAATGAATTGCGGATTTGAATTCTCAAAGGAGTTGTGCCTTTAACTAAAACATTGGGCTATACAAAAATGAATTTTTTAAAATTAAGTGGGTGGGGGTAACGGAACCCAAGATTTTCTAACAGGAGACATTTCTAAAACAATTTCATTCATTTGTGAAGAAGTCCTGCAGGCCAAAAGTTTAATAAAAATTCGACAATTATTTGATTTTTCCAAGAATTTCCAAATCAATGTGTTTTCACAAAAAAAAAAAGGGTGCAAAAATTTGAAAAGTTCTTAAAAGGACAAAAAAATATAATTTAATAATGAAAATCATTTGGTATTTGTTCTTAAAGTTTGAGGTTTTATTAAGTTTGGGGCATTTTTTGACATGGTATGACAATGCTAATTTTCTAGCAAGTCAGTTGTGGTAACCTAAAGTTTCAAAACAAGTATAGTATAGTTAAGATTTTGTAAAATTTTTACAAAATCTTTAAAAACTAAAAGAATTTGTCAAATTGTGTTACTGCAACACAAGAGCCGTTGTGTTTCGGTACTATCTTATTAGCACCTCGTCAGACAGGGAAAAAATTCCTATTCACAAGGAAAGAGACTACACTACAGAGCATCTAAGACAGCTTTTGTTTTAAAGGGGAATTTAAAGAGACTAATAAAAAAAAAAAAGTCAACAACACACAAAAAAACAACTCTGAAAGAATTAAAACAAAAAAAGGGGGGATAGTATGTACTTTTTGAAATGGAGTGCTAAGGAACATAATATTTTTACAGTGGAGGTTGGGGCGTAGCCACTTCTGTCAAACTGTGAACTTCAGAAAACACCCTGACCTCCTCATTTTAAACACATTAGACTAGAGGAAAGGAGTGAGCTCGCGAATTGAGAACAAGAGCGAAAGTCAGTCTATGTTTTTTAGGGGAGTGCTATTTACCCTTCTACTTAAATTATGAGATATGGAGGCGGGGGGGGGGGGGATAAAACTTTCCAAATTTTTTTTCTTGCATTTAGTCAAATGAATAAAGACAAATAATACACCAACCAAAAAAAAAATATATATATATATAAAATCGACAAGAAAAAATGAACGAAATGTTTTTTGTTTACAAAGATAAAAAAGGAAATTATGGTTCTCTAAACATTATTTTCGGGGTGAAAAAAAAATTATTTTATAGAAAATACTATAAGGATTAAAATCTCCAGCAAACGATGAAAAAAATAAAAAAATTAACTTAAGTCTAGTGCTAAAATAGCACCTGTAGTGTAGTGACGTTTTCTTACTTTGAGTTTGAAAGGTCTCATTAACTTTTAGACCAGAAGAGTTTAAAAATGATTCTTTTCCCCACAAATCAGCCGAGTTTGACAAAAAATAAATCGATGCTTAATTATTTTAAATATCTCGAGTCTAGATACGCACCTCCCACCTATATTTCACAATAGAAGTTGGAGTTAAAAATACAAAATGCCAATTTGTTTGTGTTTTTTTTTTTTTTTAATGAGAGAAAATCTCACCGGGAATGGCCAGGGTGTTAAGAGGCAAATCATGACAAGCAGGAGACAATCGCGACATCCATTCGGCAAAAATAAAATCGTCTCCATGAACAAATTTGGCATTCTTCTCGTCAACATTCGAATCAGCCATTATTTATCGATTAAAAATCATCAAATAAAAGCTTTACGTTGCATATTCGTTAGATAGGCAGTGGTCGCCATGTTCTCCAACTAGGAAGAAAGAAAACTTGAAAATTTTTCAATGAAAAAGGATGACCAGAAACCAAAAATCGTAAGCTGATGTCTGGCTGCGGCGGCTTTGTCGTCTTTTTTTTTTTTTTAAGCCTTTTTCTATCGCTCCTAGAGAGAAAAAGTTACTGCACTTGTGATGACATACTTAAAACCCACAACCACACAGGATATAGGTCACTGGAGCTTTTTACTTCCTTGTTTTTGATTGAATGTTCTTGTTCATGAGATGTTTTGTGAATAATTTAAAAATGAATATTCAAACGACATAAACAATAAATTTAAGAATGCCATTGAAACTGAAAGTAAATAACTACAGGAAAAAAAAAAATGTTTTTACTTCAATTCAAGAAATCATTAAGTTACTTTTTCTTAAAAGTAACTTGACGATTTTTTCATTCTTTTTCTTTTATTATGGTTAAATAAAAAAATTAATAAGAACCATCTAATATTAATTTAAAAAGAGATTCTTTACAAATATAAAAAAAGAATAAAGATTAAAATAAAACGCAGTTAATTTAAAACATGAAAGAACAAACAAATTTTTAATTAACATTTAACAATATTCTAATTTTCCATTCAATAAAACATTTTGAAAATTTATGCTAACTTTCATGCACCTTTTAAAAGTTAAAAAAATATTAACTAACTGAGGAGTATTTCATTTCAGTTCATTTCTGCAACTGGAATTATTGGATTCTATAAAGTTTGGGCGGAACTGTACGACTAAGACCCCTCCCTCCCCTGTAAATTTGTTGCTTATCATTTTATTTTACTTTTTTTCAGTGCATTCTTATCGATTAGTATATAAAGTTTCTGATTATCAAAAAAAAAAAAATTCAATATTTAAAGATTTTTAGGGGGTGCTCAGTTTCTCATACAACGTTATGGTAAATCGACCCTCCATTTTGGAATCACTCGTTTCGTGTTGTTGCCCCCCCCCCCCTTTTTTTTTTAAACTTATAGGAAATTAATGAAAAAACCGTTTCGGAAATATGTTTTTATTTAAAATTTTATTTGAATAGGAATTATTTTAAAGAAATTTACCCCCAATTATTTTTTTAATGTTTTAAAATGTCATATTTTTCATTGATATGAAGTACGACATGAGACCATTTTATTTCACCAACTGATATTGATATGTATTTCAACCATCTATTAATACGGGACCAGTAAGCCTCAATACTATTAGTACAAACCCCGGTGACAGGATCTACAAAATTTTCCATATGATTAACTGTCCCGTGCACATAACTGAGTTGTGGAAGATTACTGTAGCCTACACTGGCTGAATGGTCTGGTATTTGTTGTAGGAAACCTACTTTTTCGGTTTATTCATAGTATGACCCATACTTGTTTAACAACTCTGTCAACATGGTATTTTTCTTTTAAACAATAAACTTTCATTAAATTTTAATTTGATGTCCAGGACCACCCATCAGCTTTCTGTCTTTCACCATTTTGCTCGTACAGATGTTTCTATAATATTCATCCCACTGAATGGCAGATTTTACTGTAAGGTGCTGAACTGGTCACAGGTACTTGACAGAATTTAACAAGTTTCGGAAAAAGACCAAAACAAAAGCAACAACTCATCAAAAAAACAAAGCAAACCCAAAGCAAAAAAAAAGAGCAAGAACTTATCAAAAAAAAAAAATAAATAAATAAATAAATAAATAAAGCAACCCCAACGCGAGTGCTTCCAAAATGGGGGATCAATTTACTAAAGGTTGTATGAGAAACTGAGAACCCTCTAAAAATCTTTGAATAATGATTTTTTTTCAAATGTTTGGATAATCTGAAAGTTAAGGGTCTAATCGATGATACTGCACTGAAAAAAGTAAAAAAAAAATGATAAGCAACAAATTTACGGGGAGGTGGGGGTTAGTCGTACAGGCCCGCCAAAGTATCATAAAATGATACTCTGGCTCAGAGTATCATTTTATCTTCAACATTTAATTTCAAAACCATAAGAAAAACAACAAATTTTACAAATTGGAAAAGTTAATTTTTAATAAAGTTATTTACCTTGTGTGAGGTATGATCATTATCAATTATAAAATTGTACACATCAAATGTGGATCATCCAATGCAGTTGGAAAGTTTTTTACTTTTGATGAAATAAGTTAATACAGAAAAATATGCATCCAAAAATGGTTAGTCACTACTGAGAGAGCCAAATTTATGAATACAAGACAAGAAGCTGAGAAACCGGTTGCAAAATGTTTACTTCATCTAAAAAAAATGCATCTCCATATTGTGAGTTTAAAAAATTCAGAAAAGAAAGCCAAACCTGTGGAGAAGAATTCATCTGAAGTTAATTGACAGACTGCCGACACATCACTAAAATAACAATTACAGCTAGGATTCCTACAGCTAGGAAACATGTTTGTCTACTTTACAGTTACACCTGCATTGAATTTTTGTTCAACAGCAGGAACTAATACAAAAATTTAATAAATCAGAACAATTAGGACTTATCATTTAGGTTGTTGACACTTAAAGACAACTAACAAAATGTTTTGTAGATTCTGTAAATAGAATGGCTCCATAAACTATACAAGATGCAGTACTAAACAGTATCTGAAATAAGAAATGGAGTAATTGATTCAAAGAAATAAGACATAAATTGAGAATGGAGTAGTTTATAATGATGATAATGATTGTATAAATCCAGAAACACAAAGAAAGCTGGTAATAAAAAGTGCACATGATACATACACTGGAATTGTGGACATACAAAAAAAAAGGATAAAGTTAGATGCATAATGGCCAAGATATTCACGAAATGTGGAGGAATATGCTAAAACTTTTAAAACTTTCCTTATTTCTTTACATTTTGGACAACTTTTAAGTTAAAAGTCCAAAATGTAAAAGAAATAAGGAACTTTATGCAAGGTAAATTACATTCTTGACCTAAACTAAAAAGAAAGAGTCAGAACCATGGAATTGCATTTACATGAATCACACATACATCAGTGGAGTAGGATTCTTATTAATTAGTGGACTCTTTTTCAAATTGGTCCAAGATAATTCATGTGCCTGACAGAAGAAGTTCTATTGTAAAACAAATTTTGAGAAAAGTTATATTCACCAGAAAGTGAATAACAATAACCCTGGTGTCTGAAAATGCCCCAGAGTTTAACAATGAAGCACTTAATTCATGGCTATGGAAAATAGGATGTACGCCTATCAAGACGCCTCTATATCATACTTGATTGAATGGAATAGTGAAAAGGATGGTACAAAGCATAAACATGGACTTGAAGCTCTTCATCCAATGTAGAAGTCAATTGCTGCAAAGACGTTAGCACTTATGCATCTCTTAGAATCAGAAATCTTCCAGTGCCTCAAGTTTAACAAGAAGAAAATTGGAATGAATTAGCTTTTGTACAATTTTTTTTTTATATTTCATCTATAGATAAGTTGTGGATAATTTTTCAACAGTGTCATTTTTGTGTTGCACCTATTTCAGCATGATCGTCTGGCATTGAAGAACTGGCATAATTGAATTATCACCCAACCAACAAAAATCCATAGCTTGTGAATTCCTCACAAGTAATCACATTGAACTAGACAACACATCCTGGTGAAGCAAAAAAGGCACCTGCACTGAAGTGTAGCCTGCCCTCTGGCATAGTATTCGACACCTGGATGAGTGTGTTGCTTTTGATAACCAGTTTCAGTACATTAAGTTTGGTGTTTAATATAATTATATTGTAGAACTTTTGAAAATTTTTAATTTGAAAAAGAGTTATATTACACAACCCAGGTTTCTACTATCTGGTGTCTTCAGGCAATTATCACCTGAAGACACCAGAAACCTGGGTTGTGTAATTTAACTCGTTTACAAATGAAATATATATATATTCGTCTTCTATATACAAGCCTGTTTCGCTGTATCACAGCTCATCAGTGTGGCTAGATATCCACTTGCCTCCAGCAGGGATCAAAACTCAAACAAATCGGTGTCATTCAGGGTTGATAAACCCGAAGCCATAGGCACATGGAATCAGAGAAGGGAAATTTTAGCGTGTTATATACAAGTGGCATATACACACACCAGTCACTGAAAGAACTCAATTCATTGCTGAAGAGTTATGCATATATTGCCAAAGTGGTAACTGCTTTTTTACAAATTTATCCCTCTAAAGTGCTCAGTCATAATGAGAGCATCCTATCGCACGGTTCACACTCCACGCACGTCTATTGAACAGGTTAAGAGGCTCATCCCTTGTTCCCTGTTTAGGATATAGTTTCCAGCTTTCTCTTTTCCAATCTTCTCACTTTGTTTTTTTTTTCAATTGGAGTAGATAGATCTATCGCCCAGTTCACACTCCACCTACATCTATTGAACAGGTTAAGAGGCTCATCCCTTGTTCCCTGTTTAGGATGTGGTTTCTGGCTTTATCTTTTCGAATCTTTTCACTATTACGTAGCCCCCTGCACATCAGTGGCGTTACCACCTTGCTCGGGGTGATACGATTAAAAAAATAAATAAATAATATTTGTATATATATATATATATATATATATACTAGCAGTATAGCCCGGCATTGCTCGGGTGTAATGCAAGATTTAAAACTAATCCATGGTTCTGGAGCACAGACTCAGCTTAAAGAATATTTGTGTGAATTTTGGTGAGAATCGCATAAAAATTGTGGATTTGTATAAAGAACATACAGACAGATAAACAAACACACACACAAACATCTTGCCTTTTATATATATATATATATATTATCGATTTTCTGCCCTATTTTAAGAACTGAAACCTTGAAACTTCTGAATATCGTTTCTTATGTCTTTGTCTATGAGTATATCAAATTTGATTAAAATAGGACCACTCCTTCTATAACTTATATGCTTATAGTACAACTGTGTAAATTTTCAAGAAAATCGGTTCAGCTGTTTCAGAGTCTATAGGTAATGGACACACACACATGGAGACAAAGTTTCATTTATAAATAAATTTAGATAGATAGATAGATAGATAGAGAGAGAGAGAGAGAGAGAGAGAGAGAGAGAGAGAGAGAGATAGATAACATCCTATATAGTAAATAGGATAACATTTTGTTGGGGTGAAACCATAAATGCACATAAAAATGAGCTATGAAAATCAGAAACAGATTTACACTATTTGTAACTATTTTCCTCATCTTTATTGCTATGTTTATGATGTTTAGCAGATGTGCATTGTGGTGCAGTGGATATCGACTTGGAACGAGAGATTGGGGTACTGAGTTTGAATTCCAGTTGAATTCCTTGCATTCACTTACACACAAATACCCTTGAGAAAGGTATTAATCCTTCTCTTCCCTCCAGTTATGGGTTAAATAATAGGACAGATTGAGTTCTATAGCCTTGGCTGGCAACCAGTCTACTGCAGAAAGTAATGGCAACCTATCGTGGGATAATCTTCTGCCCAGTCAGTCATGTCTCTTTCAAGATATGATTGCCCAAAGCGTGTATCATGTATGGCACTTTCAGCCATTGTAAGCTCTGGCCTTTTTCAGGTGCTAGGAATTTTGAACCAAAATTTCTACCACCTGAAGAAGGCTGGAATATACTATGAGCGAAATGTAAACATGGCAACAAAGATGAGAACAATAATCTGAACAACATAAATAATGTAAATACTACCTCATCTAAAAAATATAGACAAATACAGATTAAACTTTATTCTCTCCTTTACAAAATATAAGCTGTCCTTTCATTTTATAAAACATTCATTCATTTATTTTTATTTTTCTATGTTTAATGACCATATTTACATTCTCACTGGCTTGTTCACAAATATATTTAAATTTTCCCTTAACTGTTAAACTATTTCAAATCAACCACAGCATTTTGTGTAGCAGGGTTGCCATTGTAATGACTTTTATTTCATCATTTCATTTGCATTTGGAAAATTATTACAAAGTAGTGAAATGCCAACTCAAAAAAAAATTCAAATTCCCAACTAGATTTTATGTGTACATGTGCATAACAAGGTGCTGAAAACTTTCCAATATCTTACCAATTATCAGAATTATTTAAAATTCTTTCTTAATCAGGCAGAGAGAATGTCAGCACCTTTTCAAGATGCATTGTAAATTTCCAAAGTCAGTATTTTGGTGAGCAAGCACCAGAATATTGGTTTTGGAAAGCAGGTCAGACTAAAACATTTTCAGCAACCACTATATATATATATATATATATATATATATTAAATTAAATTATGTTAAACTTTTAGCCCCTCATACATTCCTCAGAAGATTTTATATACATCACACTATCTTACGGAATATCTATTATTTATTTCTACCCTATTGTTATATGTGACAATGACTTTTTTTTTTTTATATATATACAGGTTTATATATGTCAATGGTACTGCTTACATATTTGTTCTTGCTAGTGTATGTGTGTATATATATATCTTCGTATATGTGTGTGTGTGTGTGTGTGTGTGTGTGTGTGTACATATATATGTGTGTGCGTGTATATGTGTGTACGCATTTATGTGTGTGTGTGATTTGTTGACTGCAAGAATTGTGAAAAGGAAGAGGAAGGGATAAAGGAAATTAGCACATCTGAAAAAGGAGAGCAAATGTGACAGGACCTTATGTCTGGGTCAGTGGCTTGAAGTTTTTTGTCACATTTTGAGATATCGTCTCTAATTTCTGCTCCCATCTGACTGATTCAACTTTCTTTCTTTCTTTTATAGTGAAACTTTTTCACACTGGTTAGTTAACTTTTCTCTCAGTTTTGCAAATTGCTTCCTTTCATTGGTTTGAAAATAAATTTAACATCGGATTGCAAAATTTGGCTTTGTCTTTTCCTTTCAGTACGGGGTCAATTCTTTTTCTTATTTGTCAAAATTAAGGTTTCACACAGAATTGTGAATTTTGTAAAAGTGAAGAGAATAGAGTTACTTTTAATTCCATGTTCATCTCACTTTCAAATTTCACATTGGAGCTTCAAGTCTTGTTTGTTTTCATATGCATCTTATTCAATATTTGGGATAAGAAAGGTGACATTCTCTCTTCTTCTACTCTTTCCCTGATAAAAAATCTTTTAGTTTTAATAAACATACATCTAGTATTTACTCAGTCATTTGGGTGTAGTGTGGGGCTCAGTGACACATTGGCTTTGTCTGAATCTTATTTTATATTTTTTTAGGGATGAAAAGTGTATCACTTGATGAGAACAAGATTATAAATTATAAGCAAAATTATGAAGGACTGTGGCATGCCGATGGTCTGCCCACCACATATTATTTAAATTTGCAATTAGAAATTAGACAAGACTCCAGAAAATGAATAACAACACCAATTGTAATCAAAATAAACATGTATTAACAATAGGTGAAGAGGCTCATCCCTTGTTCCCTGTTTAGGATGTGGTTTCCAGTTTTCTCTTTTCCAATCTTTTCACTCTTTTCTTTTTTTTTCAATTTGGAGTAGATAGACTAAACTATCGCCCGGTTCACACTCCACCCACGTCTATTGAACAGGTGAAGAGGCTCATCCCTTGTTCCCTGTTTAGGATGTGGTTTCCGGCTTTCTCTTTTCCAATCTTTTCACTCTTACGTAGCCCCCTACACATCAGTGGCGTTACTGCCTTCCCCCGGGGTGATATGATTAAAAAAAAAGTTTGAAAAACATGCATATAACTGTCAACAAGTGTGAAGAAGGAGAAAGAGTTTTCTCTCATAGACTGTAATTAATGAATGTTCCTTGGAGAAGGTTGATTGAAATAAAGTTTGTTCTAAAAGAAAGAATAATGTTCTGTATATTGGAGCTTGTCACATGTTCCCACAACAGCTTTCTGCCATTCCCAATGAAGTTATGTATGTATGCATACATATGTATATGAGATGATTCCGCACAACACCGATTGCTACCTGTAATTGGGTGCGGGTGTGTATGTGGAGTTAAGAAAGATTATGACACATGTCCCCACAATTGCTCGCCATAATCAGGGCCTAACTGACTTGCAACACATGGTTGTGCAGCTTTAAGTCGCACTTCAATGCACGGAAAAACTGGATTTACACGTGATTAGCTAAGATTAACTAATCACTGTTTGACAACGTGGTGTGTTGTATTAAATGCATGTACGTATGTGGGTGTGAATGATAGTAGGAAACTATAGGACAAAATACAATTCAGAAAGTTTGTGTTTTATAAACATAGGAAAAACGATAAATTGATTTATTATACATTTCAGCATGTCAAGTAATACACACTAGGCATAGATAATGTGTTAGAATTCAGAAACACTTTTAAGTATATAAGTTTTTCTTTACAATGATTTAAAGAGATAAGCATTTCTTTAGTAAATTCTTTTTTTTTGTGTACATTCAATATTATAAAACCTTTCTTTTATCTTATTAATGCATTTTAAAGAAGTTATTGTATTTTACTCAAAGAACATATATTATAGTATATAATTTTGGTAAGCACTGATAAAGAAATGTTTGTTTATCTGTCGCAGGCAACATTATCAGAGACATGTCTTAAACCTCTTCATATGCAGTTGAAGTCAAAAGAAAGTTTTTTTAGATTTTTACTTCTTTTCACAATAAAATACTTGTTCTAATGCATCATCATATTTTTTTATAAATCTTTTATGAACTTTTTCTTTCTTGTTAACTACCATTCTTATTTTGTATTTTAAAGTATTTTTATTGTATTTTTGTTTGTTGCTTCTACATCATAACTACTAATGGGGGTTATTGCTGTCACTGCAAGTGCATTTTAAAAATATTTTTAAAATGTTAAAATATTATATTGAATATTCTGTGGGTACAGTTAAGCTTTTTTTGGTAGATACTGCCAAAAATTTGAGTTAAAAAAATTACAAGATGTCTTTAAAATAATTTAATTTAAATCTTACTTTTTTAGTGAAATTTTAGTTCTATTTGAAAGATAAGTAGCCGAAAGCTAAAAAAACGAGAAATAATTTTTATGCATTTCAAAATGGGGTGGTAAATGATCACTCACAAAATATTTCTACAAAGTTTTGAAAAATAACCTACAATTTTAACTTCAGTATTGAAGGCTTCATCTAAATTGAATAATTCCCTGAATTTTTGGTAATCTTTTTTTTAAAAAACAAGGTGTATCGTTTGTTTTTACTTTCATTTCAGAAACAACGCATTTTTATTTATTTGACCGTACCTACTTTTTGGCTTTTAATTTAAACATGCATTTATTTTTGGCATTATTTTTGGACTGGTTAATTTTTAAAACATACTTTAAGACTCGGGTTTTGTCTCCTGGTAAAGCAAAGACATTTAATTGGTCATAGCACAAAGTATCAAATTTTGTTTTCTACTCTCCTTGTATCAAATTTTGTTTTCTACTCTCCTTGTGTTTTTCCATATAATAAAACAACAATAACAAGCTGCAAGTATCTATTTCTTTTTGCTACCAGAACTTGTTTATCAAGTAATTGCTATGTAACGGATGTGACGTCATACACTGACGAACTTCCAAAACAACAACAATCTTTTGTCAGCAACAATAAGAAGAAATACCATGGGTGCTACTTCTTCCACGCATGGTCAATTTGGATCTAATTCACATCGTAGTCAGATACCTGTACCACAAGATTCTATTCCGTATGGAGGACCGAAGGGAAACTACCATATTATACAATGTTCTGTCGATGTTACAACAGTTTTTTCAGGGTTGGGTCAAGTTTCTATTGCTTCTAATATCGATTCTCACTATCAAGCACTCAGTCAACCTTACAGCTCTGGTTTTAGACTGATTTCCTTTTATTGTATTCCGTATTCGGTAAAGCGAAGAGTGTTTTCGCGTACTGCCACTTTTCCATATTACGGCATTTATTTCCACTCCCAACTGCCAAAGCCAACTAATGAGCAATGGCAGCTAACTGTTGTCAAATCAGAAATGCAAATTCAAGTCGTCAGACATGGATTGCTGTCTGCTGAAGTCCAGGGTCGCACAGACCAAATTACGGCAGTAATTGCTGACACTGCTAAACGAGGTGGTCGACTTGTATGTATTGAAAATACACAGAAAAGACTTGCTCAAACTATGAAGCAGGCCTTTTCAGGTTTGGGTCCCATTCAAGGTGTAGATGTGTTTTTCGAAATGCCTCTTCACCCAAACCCTGTGATTTACACCTATACAGTAGCCAATATTCCAATGACACTACATGGCGGGTTTCAGTCAGTCTCCGTCAGTTGCGATTGGAACGGGATCTTTGGACAATATCTGGATGCTGGCTGGTACTTGAAAGAAATTTATCTTGATCAGGGAGCCGCCACCAGAGCTTTCTCAACAACAGCTACCATTAACTCTCTTTGGTTTTTTGAAAAGGATGTGACGCGATTAGAAGACAACCGCCCTCGTTATCAAGGAACAATTGTCTTTTATGAATTAAAATCCACTCTACAACAAAGCACCGTCACTGCCAGAACAGAAAATTGGGGGGATCTTTTATCTTCTATGGGAGAAAAAGGTTGGGAATTGGCTTGCATCTTGGATATTCCAGAAGTGAGAACTGGATTTTTAAAAATGTATTCTACTCTCTTATTTTTTTTCCAACGAGAATTGGTTTAAAAATTCAAAATTGTCAATTTTCATGGAGCTTATTTGATATTTTCGCTTGCTGTTGTTGTGAGTTTTCTTTAAGTGACACATAATGAATTGGTAACTTGTTGCTCCTCAGGTAAACAGATGATTGGTTCAATTTTTTTTAATGTTTTTTAAAAATCTGTCAGGTTTTTATCTACACTTTGGTTTTATTGGTTTCTATAAAATCTACGAACATAGAATTACTAGTGTTTGTTACTATTTAATGCATTTTTTTGTTTTTTCCGCTGTGCTCAGAAGATAATCCATCATCAGCTGAAAGAAAAACGCCTTCCTTTAATTCAATTTCATCAGAAGTAATCAAAATAAATAACTGCTTAAAAAAAAAAAAAAAAAAAGAAGGTTATTATAACTATTTATTTTTTGTGCTCCCTTCAGATACTGATAGCGTGTCCGGTAGGATAGTTGCTCCAAATTACTTTGAAACCGTTTTACGAAAGCGGCATCGATTTCATTGTACGCTCACTTATGCGACATCGACATTTTTTTCTTAATTTACCAAAATAACTGAATTAAATCAGCTTATTAATTCTTTGAATTTGATCTAATTGATTCAAATTTACTAATCTTAATAACTGAATTAAATTTCCACAACAATAACAATAACATTGACAAGAAAGAAAATGACCCTAACTTTGTTTGCCATAGGAAATTTAATTCAACTCTCATTTTTAAAAAATGATCATGCTCCTGCTAAATGCTAAAAAAAGTAATAATCAGCCTGTTAACTCTCATTCTTCTCTCATGCATGTGTCTGTGATTTTTGCTTCGGCTAACAAATTGCGGGTGTGTTCTTTAGCGATTTTACAGTGCAATGCTGGGCCTAACTCCATGTGTGTGTCGATCTGGTGCGCTCTCGTTTAAAAAGCCCCCAAACTTCATAATATTTCTGATTTCTCCTTCGCTTTTGTTTTTAGAATTTCCTGTTCTCTCTTTCTGTAAAAAAAAAAAATTTAAAAATGGTGTTTTTTTTTTTGTTTTTTTTTTTTGTTTTTTTTGTTTTGTGGGGGTGGACAGCATCAACACAAATCAAATCCCAAGCATGGGAATATTTACAAAAACAGATGCACACATTTTGGAGAGATAGCATGTATTTATTTCTCAGGACGAAAAATAATAATGATTATGTTCTTATAAGCGATGAGTGGATAGGGTTGGAAACTGTTTTTTTTTTTTTTTTTTTTTGCTCGGTTTTTTAAATTCTGTGTGTAGGGGCGTTGTGGAGCAGTGGAGCCGAGTTCGAATTCCAGTTGAATTCCTTGCATTCACTTACGCGCAAATACCCTTAGGAAAGGTATTTAAATCCGTCTCTTCCTCCCAGTTATGGGTTCAGGATAGATTGGGTTCTATAGCCTTGGCTGGCAACCAGTCTACCGCAGAAAGCAATGGCAACCTACTGCAGGATAATCTTCTGCCCAGTCAGTCATGTCTCTTTCGAGACATGATCGCCCAAGCGTGTTTCACGTATGGCACTTAACTGACTGACTGTGTGTAGTGTAATGATGGGTTTGATTCTTCTTGGAACTATTTTTTTACATTATTTTAAAAGTTAAAACATATTTATAGCCTGTTTCTTTTTTCTTAACCATTCAACATTCTCCCCTAAAAACTTTAATAATTATTATCTAAAAAGTCAGTCAGTTAAGTGCCATACGTGATACACGCTTGCTTGGGCGATCATGTCTCGAAAGACTGGGCAGAAGATTATCCCGCAGTAGGTTGCCATTACTTTCTGCGGTAGACTGGTTTGGTTGTTACCAATCAAGGCTATAGAACCCAATCTGCCCTGTTAACCCATAACTGGAGGGAAGAGACGGATTAACCTTTCCCAATAATGGCATTTACGCGTAACTGAATGCCAGGAATTCAACTGGAATGCGAACTCGGCTTCCCGCTTTCTCGAGCCGATACCCACTGCACCACAACGCACATCACATTTTAGTCTCTCCAAATCGTCATCCTCTTTAATTTCTTGTAAAAAATGTTTAAACAGGTTCAGTGCTCTCGTTACAAATTCTTCTTTAAAAAAAGTTTTTAAAAAAATCATATACATTTTCTCTGCTTAATGCAGTTTTATGAATGGAAAATGTTTTGAAAATAGAACTATAAACATTTTGACGGAAAAGCTTTGTTTTTATTAAGTTTGGAGCCTTTTTTCTGCATGCTATGCTGTTTTTTCAGCGAATTAGTGGAGGTACCTAAATTTTATTTGCTTGTTTTCTTTATTCTTCAACTCAAGGACATTTTTGTATTTATGAAAAATTTTCATAAATACTTGTATTTTTGAAATTAAATTATTCCTGTAGTGTTATTGTCACAATAATTGTGTATATTTCGTACTGTTCATAACCATAAGTTGGCCATTCTTAACTAAATTTTTAGAATCAACCATGACCCTTTGTAAGTATTTGAAAATTAATCACAAATGAAAATTATCAAAAGTATTCACAACCTTATTTGTTGAAAAATATTAGTTTGCCCATATACCGTTTTTTCTTTACTTTCACACTCATCAAAATAAGTGAAAATAGCTCTGTCATGAAAAAAAAAAAGAAAAAAAAAGACTTCTTTTAATTTAGTAATCTGTGTTAATTTAACTTATGTTCAGATTATAGCCTAACTTAATTTGGATGGTAATCAGTTAGTTCTTGAAAAAAGTTTCTCCCATGAGAATACTTTTTTTTTGGTGGGGGGAGGTAAACCTTCATGATTCTTTAAAAAAAAGATTGAATTTTAAACATTAAAAGGAACTGGGGAATGTTTTTTATTTGAGATTAATATAAATATTGTTAATTATATTTTTGTTCTCATACATTGACAGAGTTATTTACAGTAGGATTTTCTTAGAAGTCTTGTTTACTTTAAAGTCTTGTTTTACTTTAATAAAATGAACAGATGCTAATTATCTCCCTTTAAAAATAAGTGCTGCGGGATTCTGTGAGGAGCTGAAAAAATTGGCAATGAGATAGTGTTAAATTTGAAATTTGTTGCTAACTGTTTTAACTCTCAAATTCGGTTTCCTGAAGCATATAATGACATAACACTGGCAATATTTGCTAGAATTACATTTATATAATAAGTGTGTAAGCCATTTTGATACAATGTCCTTGAAAATTGATCCATTTTTTTTTTGAGGACTAATTTGCTTTAAAATCACCAAGCCTATTTTACACTTTACGTTGTTACAGAACATTTTCACATTCAATGTAAAATAAATAAATCTGATAGTGACTTAATTTGATAAAAACTAGTCCTTTATATGTTCATGAGTGAATCAATATAAAAAATTCAGACTTGTATCATCATCATCATTACTTTCTTTAAAATGTTCCAGCTGATGCATGTTCTGACCATCATTTGGTATATATTTTATCTAGTAGATATTTTTTCTTTCGTGTAATCCTTCATATAAGTGTCAAAGCTATAATTCTAATAAAACCGAACATATAGACTGAACATTTTCTTAATTATTTTCTTATTAACAATAAAAATATTAAAACAACTTATTTAGATTGTTTATATACAAGAATATTTTAATATTTACAAGATCACAAAACTAACTACAGTGTAATAAATATTCATAAATTTATAATGTCTGTGAAGAAGAAAAATTAAACAGATAGCCACAAGTAACTAATAAATTTCATAAAAAAGCATTTTCCTGACTTTATACATTTTCATTTCAAATTACTTCTTGTTTTATATTTCCAAAGCATAGGTGGGTTGATCAAATTATTATATGTTGATCATAAAATGGACAGTAATTTTAAAGTTTTTTTCTCAATTCTCAAAAAAGAAAATGTATAAATTCAGTTTCATATGTTTTATAAAAAATATATTTTTAAAGCAATAAGAATTACTGGGAAAGTGTACATTAATAATAGTGGCATAAAGAAAAAACATTCTTTTAACACATCCTTATGTTACAGGTGTATTAATCTTTGCCTAAATTTTTTGTTGCATTCTTAAAAATAATCAGCATTTATTTTTTCTAACATTTGAAAATGGTATATTTAACTTTTCTGAGAAATAAAGTTGATCTAAAATGAATAAGAATTTTTTCAAATTATTACATATTTGTAATGAAATTAGAGTGAGAAAGATCAACTGAATTTTGTTAAAAAGTTGTCATTTATGAAATTTTCTCTTGCATCTGAAAAGGATGCAATCATACTACTGATTATTTTCTTGTTAAAGTTAATTCAATATTTAATATCAACATATGCCATTAATTTGTTTTGCCTTCCTTCAAATTATATATATATATATATATATATATATATATATATATATATATATGCATTTAAAGCTTGTTTAACATCATCAAAACATTCATGAAAAAAGGAATTAAAAAAATCACATCAAATCATTTTATAAAATTTACTATGTGCATCCATATATATCCATCCATATATTTGTGTATGTGTACAGGATGTCTATGAAGTCATTCTACAGATTATAATCTTAAGATGAAAGCAGACTGTGGATTTAAATAAATTTTTAAGGATTCATATTTTATAAATATTTCCTAATCATTAACCCAACAGCTGTCCAAAGAAAAAGTTTATTGTTCTCTAACAAGTAGAACTGAAGCTGAAAATGAAGCCTTCACTTTAAAATTTGCTTTCATTTGCATATTGAGAAGTTATATATGGTGGTGTTTGTTATATTAGTGTCAATGTGTGAGCATAAACACACATTTTTTTTACATCTTGTTAGCTTTGTGCCTTTTTTTTACCCAGAAAAAGAAAGCTTACATTTAATGCTGATGTAGTTCTTTTACTGTGTATTTCATTCTATACTAAATGCTTTGAAAAGCAAAACAAAACTGTTTATATTTTTTGGCATCCTTTAACCAAACATTTTTTAAATTTCTATATAAACATAAATTGCTTCAGATTATAAAATGTATTTTGATTTGAAATGTATCATTCTTTTTTCAATAAATCTAATTTTAAAGCAAACTTTGAAGTGTATGTTTTCTTATCTTCTCTGTTTTTGTTAAAAAAGATGTTTTTATGAGAGATTTATCACTTCAGAATATTTAAGTATGTAATGATTTAAGCATAGCTTGTTTTGATGCACAATTTTTCATATTAATATAGACGCATTTAAAATAATTTTGAAATAAGATTGTTTCAAATCTTAAAATGGCATTAAGCAAAAATTTCATGATTTTTTAAATGGGGTTTAACAAATCATATCTAAATTGTATTTTATACTCTTGTGAGATTTATATGGTGGAGTAATGGATAATGGCTTGGATTGAGGAAATGGAGAACCGAGTTTGAATTCCAAGTGGTTTCATTACATCCACTTACATGCTGATACCCTTGGGAAAGGCATGAATTCATCTGTTCTCCCCCAAACTATGGGTAAAATAGCAGAACAGACTGGGTTCTATAGCCTAGGGTGGCAACTGGTCTCGGAGAAGGAAAACTCTAAATTCAAACCAGCCTGTTTCACTTTGACTTTGAAATATTTTAAGAATAGTTCCACCAAAATTATTATTTGCCTAATTGCCTTAGAAGACTAATTTCTTTAAGTTCTTTTTGAAAGTATAACTTTTTTCTAAGGTAAAAATAGATTCAAACTGGTTGATTTGCAATTTGAACTTTTTATTTTTTATTGAGACACTGTAACACTTTGCTGTGTTTCTTAAATAATAATCAGTTTCCTTTACAGTATAGTTGGGCTTTTATCACAGCACAATAATTACCAATCTAGTCTAGCCAATGTTTGGACTTCACAGGATGTTTCATTATAGACACTAAGCTTATTTAACATCTCTATGAAAATAGTTCTATTTAAACTATCTATTAGATTTTTAATCTGTTTCTTTTGACAAAGTATAATATTGGGTAGAATGTCAATGATTTTTTTTTTCTGGAAACCAGCAGCAAATTGTAAATTTAATTGCATTTTGGTCAGCATGACACACAAAGGTCACAACTTTCACAACTTTTTTTTTTTGTTAGAGACCATCTTCTTTGGATGCAAAAAAACATTGGCAAAAATAATTTCTTGTTCCAATTAAAGATAATCAACTTTTTTCGAACGTGAACATAAAAGTGTATAACAGTTTGTCAGCAAAATATTGTCTCTGCTTTTGTCAGACACCAGAGTTTCAGTTTAAATATAAATGCACAGATAGTTAAGCAGTTGCAGAATCAAATTCTTCAAAGAACCCACAGAAACCATATGATTTCCAATGGAAGAAATGCTGTATTCCACAGCGCCCATTTTAGAATTTCCACTGCAGAATTTCAGAATCTTTGTTGATTTGTGGTTGAATTATTCATATTCAGTTTGTTGTTTGAGGTGGCATCAAATATCAGTTCAGCATTTTACTTGTTAAGTTCTTTCATTCTCCAGCATAAAAAGCACACAATTCCTAAGATTATGCATAATTCCATTATGTGATCATGAATACATTTTGATAACATTCAGTTAAATAAAAAGGAAGATAGTGTTATACCAGTTTCTCAGATTGGGAGGTCAGCCTGTCAGAAAAATAAGTATTTTAAATACTGGCTTTTACCTGAGCTTGAATACCTACCTCTGCCATTGGAAGGTAATATACAACTGATACAGCCACCAGAAAATAATTATGATGGTGAATATCTTCAAAAGTTTGAGATGTTTAATCTTTTTCTTATCTTGTACCCTGCTGAAACTCTAATTCTTTAAATGAAAAGGAAATTCTCACTTGAACATTCACTGCTCCATTATTTCATTTCCTGTTGGAACATGCGTGCATTGGATCCCAAATGCAAAGGCCCAAAACTCCCTGCTTTGGAACAGAGTGTCACTTCAGTTAATGTATTATACTTGTGGCACAGGTTCAGCCCCCTTTTTGGCTATCTTTTAAGGTACATGGGTCATTTTGTCTGCCAAGTTCTGATTTGACATGATCAGTATCACATGATCAACAGACAACTTATATTTTTTGGACCAGTTCTTTCATTGTGCTCAACCTTCTATGCACCAACATCTCACTCGCTGCTTTGGTACATATCCTAGCTTTGCTCATTAGGGTGTCAGACAACCAGTGGTACACACATAAGGTATTGGCTTTTATGTGCAGACTCTTTGCCTGCCACTGAAAGCCCCAAATTGATTGCAGCATCCAATTCAGCTAAGTTGATATGTTGGATGTCATTTGTTGGCCAAAAGCAGCATGTTACTCCATCTTTTTCAAGCACTACTCATGACCCTAGGGAGCTTGCATTGACCTACACATGATTTTAGATCCATTTACATACCAATTGCCCTGAGCAGGATCTTCCTGTTACACTCTATCCTTCACCATCTGCTTGAAAGGGATGTTGTCATCCCATCCTTTTGTGACTTTCCACTTCCTGCCAGTTGATGAACCCAGTCATCACACACAACCATTCATACATTGTGAGATGTTCCACCAGCTTTCCACATAGTCAGAAGACATTCTTTCACATCATAACACCAAGAACATTTGGGATCATGCTTCTCCACATCCACCACAGAGTGTTACACTCCTCACAGACTTCAAGTCTGAGAATGCAAGTCCCATCCTTCAAACGTTTTGAGTCTTTGCATGTCAGCTCATGCTGGGCCAGTTTTTCCCTGACATGTTCTACAGACATGATGCTCATTGATATACATATTATCTATATAAACCAATGTCACTCTCATAACTGACTCCTCCTGTGGCTACACAGTGTCATTAATAGACTTCATGAGTACATGTGCGATGTTGAGGCCAAATCTCAACAGCATTAGGCAAAAACCACCTCTCCTTGGTCAACAGTTTGATATGGCGAGAGATTCATGAACATTTACTTTTCACAAGTCAAATATGGCAACATTTACCCTCTGTTGGTGCTACCGTTACAGTTTAACCAAACAAACATTCACATTTGCAGTGAACTCATCAATTTGTTCATTGTGTTTGTGATAGTTCATCACTGAGCACACTTTTTAATTGTTGTGCTGCATGATGGCACTAAACTTCTGAGTGACCCAAGTCTCTTTTCAGCCAACCACTGGTGATCCATGTCTAGAGTTCTTATTCATGGGCATTACTAATGACCTTTGAAACAGGGTATTCTGATACAAAGTCACATAACTAAGTTGGTGCCATACCTGCTATCCACCTCCATTTTGCAATTCAGAATTTTGTGTTGGTGATTGAATTCCACAGAAAAGTCAGGTTAGTCAATATGAATCACCATACATGTTGGTGTTTCTTTGCTGAGGAACAGTATGGCCCTAGTCTGCATAATATGGATGCCAGAATAGATGCAGTTATTGCACCTATTCTGTCAAGTAAATGAAAGCCTAGAGTTTTAGAGGTTTTGTCACACACCACAAGAAGTTCTGTCTTGGCTGAGTTTCCACTATCTGTGCAGATATTAATGACTCCGACACCACAACACACCCACATTCTGCCACCGATTGTCTCCACATCTATGTACTTTCTGATTCACAACCAGCACTACTTTGCACTAATGATTGACGGATAACAACCAGAATCTATGAGAGATGAACATTATTCCCTATCAACCAATATGTTGTCTATAGGCAGCACCACATTTATATCTAGGCGGGGAATGAGACTAGCGCTGATGTCATTTTCCCTGATCTGTTTCCCAGAAATTTCCATGATATATGGCCCAGTTTGTCACAGCAATAGCACCATATGACTTTGTCTCTTTGACAGCCCTCACTTTGCCCAGTTTGTCGACTCTAACAATATCTGGCCAAGTCATTGGCACCACCACATCTGAGGCAGACAACTTCACTCCCAACTGTTGATTGCTGTTTTCCCCCAGCTTTTATTGGCATAAGACATCTTACAAAGAATCGAACCTTAACCAGTTGCAGAGAGGGTCTGTACCTAGCTAGACATGCCAAACTGTCTCACTGCTCATGGGAAAAACCTGTATGTAACTGGTGTTGACAAACATGTCTACATGCAATCTGAGGCCTTTTTTGCATCTGTACTGATGCTTGTTCACCACATTTTACTTATCTCCACCACATTTCTCCATTTGTTGTTTTGACACTTACACTTTTTTTTGCTAACAGTAAGGCCACCATTAAACTTATATCAGTCTTTTTCCTTATTTCTTTCATGGTTCTTACATTGGTTGCTATTTTTTTATGGGGAAAAGCTCCTTCTTAAAAGTTAGTAACAAGCAACTCTATAGGGAAGTAGTCCTACAAATCATAAAACTGCTATCAAAATTCTCTCTTCTACATGTGCTTTCTTTATAAAACCTCTTATTATTTTGACTGGATTGTTTACTTACCATCAGATCTTGGATTATATTGTGTTGAGGGTGGCATAGTAAAACTATAGGTACTTAGGTTAGTTGTATGCTTCTATTTTCAGCACAGTTGAACAACTGGGTAATATCAATTTTCCTCCAAAAATTGGCTATTAGAAGCAGGATTGTCATATCAAAAGCAAGAGGATATACTAGAAAATGCAAACATATTAGTTGATGTTCTGATTGAATAAACCTCCCATAATTTGACCATAGCATTTGACCTATATAAGTGGTGTGTTTTTGGTCTCAACAAACAGAGGGAAACCAATCATTTATATCGAAAAGTGAAATCAGGTTTTACAAAGTTTGATCTCTCTGGTTTCAGATTTATTCATTTGGTCAGATATTAAATGCTCTGTATATTAAATAAATAATGAATGTGGGTAAAATATTTTGATCAGATGTTAGTTAAATTAAAAGAAGGCCAGATTAAAGAACTTATATCTGTAGAATAGATTGATAGAAATAAAAACAAATAGTAAATGCAAATGTTTAGATCAAATGTTGAACAAAAAGAAGATTGCACTATAAGACTGCACTGGATATACGACATACATAAACTTAGATTTCAACTAATCATAAAAATGCATAATTTTATTAATGTTCCATTTTTTTTTATTTGTTTGATGAAATCACAGTTAATTTGGAGATGATGTTTACTGTCTTCTGTATACATATAGAAGTAAAAATCTGATTTAAATTCATTAAGCTTTGCTAGTGGTGAACTGAAGCCAACTCTCCTAAACAAGAGATAAAGATAGCAGATTCCTCTGTAAAAGTTGACTTTTGATGATGCTCTTTCAGTTTGAAATGTAAGAACTTGCAGCAGTGATGTTATTTACTAAGCTGGGGTTAGGGTTTGACTACAATTCAGTGCAATTCATTACTCCATGATGAAACAACAATCCTGGGAGGAGTGAGGTGTCATGGTACATTTACAAATAAATGCTTTAATAAAAATGTAATGAATAGATTTTAGAAAATAAATTTAAGATATCAAATATCTAGAAATTTGTCAATGGTTACTATGCAGTCTCACACAACATAGCTTTGTACTAAATTTGTCTGAAATATTTCAAGTTAAAAACTAAGATATAGCTTTAAAAACAAACAAAGTTTGCATAATTTTAGTAAACAAAAATAAAACTACCTTTAGGTTTCAGAAAGTAATCAATGATTAACAAAAATAAAGTTAATATTTTTCTTCATCTTTGAAGATGGAAAGATAATTTTACAGGTACAAAGAAACTTAGATAGATAGATAGATAGATAGATAGATAGATAGATAGATAGATAGATAGATAGATACTCTCTTATGCATCTTATGTTAAATAAATAGGTGATGTTCATGTCAGTTATGAAGATTTTTGGCAATAATGACATTGTGGTGTGGTGCTATTCGTATGTGATGTGATCATCTGCCGTATATTTCTCATAGTAACTGAGTAGAGAGAGTATACTATACAATTAATACAAGTAAATAATATCGTACAAATTCCACGCAATAACACTTTAAAAATAACCCAAAAGTGTTGCTCAACAGGAAAGAAAATACCCCCTCTTCTCTTATAGTCATGTACAGTGTGAAATGAAATACGTTTTTTATAGCACATAATAGCTTCCATACTTAAATTTGGGCTCCCCTTAACCTCTATTAATGTCACAACAAGGAAAGCAATTCTATTTCAGGGCAGAAAGAGAGGAAGAACACGCACTTGTTCCTTTGCTCTCTAGTGTGTCTGTTAAAAAAGAAAATATTGTAATTTTTGGCTAACGAAAAAAAATTACTTGAAGCCTGAATTATTTAGCAAATTGTATGAAATTATGTCAACTACTAAGAGACTAAAAGTGAAGCTATTTAAAGACGAAATAAAACACTGATTGAAATGGATGGATTTACAGGTTTTGTGTTTACATGGAGCAAAAATGGCTGGTTGCAGCTGTTTACCGTCGATACTTCTTAAGGGAATAATTGTGGAAAAAAAGTGTCTTCAATGATTTCATACTTCTCTAAGGTGAGTATTTAATTTAATCTCAAATTTAATTATCTAGATTCTAGAATATTTTAGAGTTTTAACAAAAACACACGCGCGCGCACACACACACACACACACAACAAAATACAAACAAAGTAAGGTTCGTAAATTCCTCGTTAAAAGAAAAAACCTTATTTTTATACTGACTTCGTAGAATCATAATTCAACAAACTGAATAACATTTCAATTCAGGTTTATTATTTTAAAATCAAATCTGATGTTATATTCGACTAAAAATGTTTTCCCTATTCTATTATTAATTAGACTTTTTAATTGTTTGAATTATTTTGCTTGTAAATTAGAGTAGTTAGTAGTTGATTACTATATTTTAAGGTAAGTATTGTATTGTCTTTGTTAATTTGACATAACCTTCTGACTGAATTGTTGATAAAAAAAACACAATAAAATGAAAATTACTAGTCTCACGTAAAAAAAAGTGTTTTCCTGTAATAAATCATGTGTAGTAAACTTGCTGTACTGAATTTAATTGGATAACAAAAAATAATATTCAAAACAAAATTTAAAATATATTCTTCTTATTCAATTTGAAAGAAATCCTGTTTTGAAGGATTTTTTCCCCTTTTTTAAAATTATTTCTTTAAAAAGCTACATTTCAACTTTTTTTAATCCGTCAAATTGTGGACTGTCAGTTTAATTTTTTTATCTGATAATAAAATAGTTTAAAACTTTTGTTTTTAAACAGTTAACAAACAGTAACACTAGAGAGGGTGATAAAAACTCCAAGTTTCTAGAAGGTGCGTATTGTTAAAAACTTAAAATTCATGAACGATGGTAAAAGTTTGCTAAAAATAAATAAAAATCTCAAACTCTAAGTCATTGATTGACATCATCAAACACAACGCAATACGTGTTTTTCTACTTTATGTAAAATAAAAAAACACTGATTTATTAACAAAAATTTGAGTTTTTTAGAATAGTGGAGTCTAATTGTGATCACGGAAAAATAATTTTTTTTTAATAGTTTAAATAATTTATGCTGTTAAATTACTTTTTTAAGAGTCCAATTTTCTGTTTACCACAGAAGGATTTTTTTTTTTTTGGTAGGAAAAATTAATAACTTTTATTGAGAAAGCATGATGAAAACGATTGAAAATCATTTTTTTTTTAAACTTTCCACTTACTTTTTCTAAATAAAGCAATAAATAAATCAATATTGATTACATTTGTTTGTAAATTCATTTTTTTTTTGTCTCTTTCTCAAAAAATTATCTTTTTTGTTGTTTTTTTCCGTATCCTGATTCCTCTTTGGTTGGAGTGGACATAAAAAGTACTCGATTATTGAACTGAGATTTGATAATTAAAAAAAAGAATTAAATTTTATTTTAAAAAGATAGTCTAAAAATATTATTATTTTTCGTTGTTTCGAAATGCTTGTGAAACTTCAAGCATAGATAGTCGAATTTAAATTTTTGAACCTAGTACAGATATAGCCCGCTTTGAATTATTAATTAGACTGAGTGAAGATTAACAGCTTTTTTTTTTTTGGAATCCGTAACATAAATAACCACAGAAAGTAATAAATGGCAACCTACTGCGGGGGAATCTTCTGCCCTGTCAGTCATGTCTCTTTCAAGACATGATCGCCAAGAGCGTGTATCACATATGGCACTTAACTGACTGTAAATAAATAGCAGTCATTTATGCGGTGAAATAAGTCTCTCTCTTTTCTTTTTTTGATTGCTTTGGGATCGAATCTTCCTCGTTGGTATTGACCTCGCCGATGATGCATAATTGAATTGTAATTTAAATTATGATAGTGAATAAAAAGTGTACTGCAAAACAAAAAAAGATAAGTTCTATTAAAAATTTGTTACAAATTTTTAATAGAACAAATTATTTGTTGGTTCGAAGAATTAAAAACTAAAACAAACATGATCATCTCTGAATACTTTTTTTAGTGTCTGGCAATAACCTCTGGCTGGATAATAGAAAGGAAAAGAAGAGTAATTCGGACCTTTTGAAGTCATTTTCTCAAATGTTTCAGTATGGACAAACAATTTAGATTTGAAATCTAAAAGACATTGTACCACATTTTGCCTCAAGTGGGGAGGCAGCTAAAAATACAGATTTGAAATCTTGTCATCGAAGCGAGATGTAGACAGAGAATGCGTTCAGTGAATTAACAAAAATAGAAATAGCCAACCAAAGTGTTTGTTTTATCAGCGGAATTACGCTAGCAAGATGATTCTAAATTTGAGAGGAGTAAAAAGAGTAAAGACCTGAGAAGACTGACATAACCTTACGCTAGACTGCAGTAGTATTATTGTCACATACAGAAAGAAAAAAAAGATTAAATGAAAGAAGACGAATGAAAGGTTGTCAGCAAAATAAATAACTTTAAGTTAAGTATGAATTACGTATACCTATCGTCAACAAAATCAAGCAGGTGCAAAAGTCTATCCGGTTTTAGTGTGTTTACTGTAACACTGTAGTAAAAAAAAAAAAAATGGAAAGTGTGAAGTAAAAATTAAAAAGGGCATCCAGAAAGCGAAGTGTGTTTTTCAGAAAAAGAAACTGAGAAAAGTGCAGTATAAAAAATAGATCAAATATATATTTATCAAGAAAAAGTATTGACTACTTCTCTCTATGGCAGTGAATGATGAATAATTTTGCCACAAATCAAGTAAAAGACTTGAAGCTACAGATGTGGTTACTGACAAATGTTGAACTTGAGGGCAAGTGACAAACGAGGAAATTCTATGTGAAATAAGAACTACAAGAAACTGCAGAAAGGATGGCTGAAATTTCTGGATCACATAAATGAGGAAAGAAGGTTTGGGGAATTTCACGTATGCATAACATTAACAATAACATACTGGAGACGAGAGAAAACAGCATAAGTTTGAGTAACACAAAAAACAAAAAAGGGGGGATCGTAAATAAATAAGCCAGGAAGTTGTGAACTATGTGGATTGTGGAGATATAATTTCTGTTTGAAATACACGAGTGTATTTTTTTTTTTTTTTTGCTTACTGAAAATAGTATAATTTAGCTTTTAGTTTAAAACTAAAATAAAAATGTCAAGAAAACTTATTTTTAAAAATTCAACTTAAAAGTTAGTGGGGTTTAATGAGTGGAGGTACCTCAGAAAGGAGTCAAGACGCACACAGGAAGTGGAAAAGGCAGAGTGAAGTGATAAATAAATAAATCGTAATGATATCATAAAAAGTAAAATTATTTTGCTATTGTAGTGTATACACAGTTTTATTATCTTCACTTTAACTGACTAGATTTTAAAAATTAAAACGAATTTTAGTCAAGTTTGTTTTTTTGTGACGCGTGACTTAGGTTGTTGACCGGCAGTATTCTTCTTTTCTTTTGAAAAATAATTTCCTTTTAGTTTTAAATTTTAAATTGATTAAATGAGTTGAATGCTTGTTTTTCATTATTCTTTTTCATTGGTACATGGGATTCTTCTTGGTCAAGTAATAAATTAAAAAACAAAAATAACTTCGCCATCGGAGTGGACCTGTTCATTGTACCAAAGAGGAAAACTATAATGTGGGAGGAGGAGGAAAGCGAAAACAAACTAAATTCTATTATCTGCACGGTTGCATAGCCATCAATGTTTAAAATAGTTGTTAGTTTGCAATGAAATAATGAAAGTATCCTAGTTCTTAACCGTTATCCGGTGGTAAACAAACAATGGTAATTAATAAATAGTAAATGGTTTACCTGTGCCTTGAATTTTGGTTCAACTGAAGGCAATCCTTAACTCAGGCCTGGCATCCATGCAACTGGGGTCGGACATGTGAAAATCAAAATTACTACTAAATAACAATTTCAGAGAATATTTTTAGCAAGGAATTTGTTAGTAATGTCCTGTAATTAGTTAATTTAATTAGCAATTATAGAAAGCAACTTATTTCTAAATGCAAATGTACAAAGAAAGAACAAAAAGCAACCACCTCTACCACAAAATAACTAAAATGCATAAAAATCACTTAGACATTTTTAGATAATGCAAAAATAATGAGTTAATTGGATTATATCAATTGATTACAGAAAATATGAAATTGTATAATACAATTAGAAATTTCAACATTTTACAGAATTGCATATCAAAAAAGTCTGAAAATACTTTACAAAAAATGTGAATTTCAGAGAAACAATAATCTTAATAATCTTTTACAAAATTTGTGATTTCTATTACATGTCAGAATACTTATTTTGTTATGACACAATAATAGATATTATTAGTTGACATAGTTTTAATAATTAAAATAAATTTACATTAACAAGAACACAAAATTAATTAACAGGGTAATTTGATATTAATTTAATTAACCTGTTGCAGGGCTATTGACAAAGCAGGTGCCGTTAGCCCCGCACGGAATTAAAGTGTTGTGTTGCTTCATTTTGGTATAATTAGAAGATAACACAAGCTTGAATTAATGATGTTTATTTTTGGTATAAAACTTTAGGTTTTTACATCAAGTTACAACCTTTAAATTTTGTGTGGATACAGGAGCAGACTAGCTAAATTCTCTTCACTGTGGGATGCTAGTAGTAAACGAGCCTATCCCTTCTGGACTCTAGTGGTCAGCTGTCTAACATCTTCCTCTTTTCAAATCTCCTACACAAAACTACTGTACTTAACTCCTACTTCTTACTCCTACTCTTACCAAAAGAAACGGTTACTTATTTTGCCGCTCAATTTTGAATTCTTGGCATCAGTGTGTCTATCTTTTTCTATTTTTAGAACACTCGCCATTTTATAAACCATAACAAAAGTAATACGATCGGATCAAGGACAATGAAGACGAGGATTTATAAATTTAAGCGAAATTTTATTTACAAAATCTGGCAAATGTATTTACAGAATGTTTGTTAAGCCGGGCAGTGTCAATTGAAAGGATCGCTTGGTAGTTCCAAGGGCAGTAGACCAGTGGCTGGCAGGGCAGTGCAGAGGTGATGTTGGTTGCTAGAGGTTCTGCTTGGTAGTTCCAGGAAGGACTGTTGCTGGTGGCTGCTACTGGAGACGGTTAGCCCTTAGAAGGACTGTGTCATATGTAAACGGTTAGTTCTTAGAAGAACTGTTGCACATGTAATCAGTTAGCCCTCAGAAGGGCTGTTGTATATGTAACCGGGACTGCAGCTTCTGCTGGTGTGCCTGCTGTTTCTGCCTGGGGCTTGTTGCACCTGCTGCTTAGTGCGTCGGCTGCTCGGTGCACCCGCTGGTGGATGCTGCTGCAGGGGTCAGTTAGCCCTGAAAAGGGCTATTGCATATGTAATGGAAAGCTCTTAAAATGACTTGTGCATTTGTCTGGAAATGAGTAGGCGTAAATGACAAGTTTGACATATTGTTTTGAAGATACTGTATCAATATTGATGACGGCTCTAGAGTTGAATTCACGGTCAGAAATTGCCCTGGCAATACTAGTGGTTTGCCAAACACAAGATCTGCGGATGAACAGTGTAGATCTTCCTTAAACAGAGATTGAAGTGACAACATAACTAATGGTAAATTCTCCATCCAGGATTGGTTGTTGTCACAGTTGGAGCTAGTTAACGCAGCCTTTAATTGTCAGTGGAAGCATTCCACAAGGCCATAGGCACATGGGTGATATGCTGTGGTTGTAATGTGCTTCACCCTAAGAAGATTCAGAAATTCCTTAAATAGAGTAGACTGAAATTGAGGACCGTGGTCTGTCGTTATTACTGATGGGCATCCATAGACAGAAATTCAGTCTTTCAATATCGCCTTAGCAACAGACTCAGCGGTTGTTAATTAAAGTTGGATGGCAACAGGCCACCATGTAAACCTATCAATGATAGTAAGGATGTTCTGGTATCCATGTACTTCGGGTAATGGACCCACTAAATTGACATGAATATGAGAAAAACAACCGTCAGGTGTAGTGAAATTCCTTGGTGGGGATTTAGTATGCCGATGTATTTTCGTACGCTGGCAAATAAGGCAACACTGAGTCCAGTGCTTGATATCGACATTCATGTTTGGCCAGACAAAATGTTCACAAATAAGTTTGGTCATCATTTTTTTGTCTTCTAGAATGAAAATGGTCGAAAATTTGTCTTCTCATCTCAACAGGAACTAGGGGTCTGGGGTGAGAAGTGCTGACATCACATGCGATTGACTTGTCACTGAGGGGCACCGGACATTGCTCAATTTTTAGCAATGAATCTTTCACTGAATCTAACAAATTCGTCTCCCTTTGCTGTGTGTCAGTGATATTTTCAAGATCTAGTTTTTCTTTAACAGCATTAAGTAATGACGCTCTTGAAAGGGTGTTGGCGATGATGTTGTCATTTCCTTTAACATACCAAATGTCTGTTGTAAATTGTGAGATGAAGTCTAGGTGCCTGTAGTCACGGGATACTTGTTTGTAATGTGGGGACAAAATGATCAAGAAGTTGGATTTTTTTTTTTCTGGTCTTTAACATCAATAAAGGTAGGTTTCTTCAATAACTGATAGTGGCTTTGAGTTCAGCATATACATTTGCATGGAATTAAGGCTATTTTGGAAAAATTTGAAGGGATAAAAGCCTTCAGGACCTAAAACGAAAATTTACCCAAAATATTTGTTATTATGAAGAATATCATAAAGAAAAATTTAAATTAACTTTCTGTGGCAACATTTTTAATGACATTTTTTTTCTTTGTGAATTTTGCTTTTTAAAATAATTGTGAAAAAGATGATATTAACAAGAAAGACAATGTTGAATAATTTTTAATAATTAATGTTGCCTCTTTTTAGTACTTTGTGGCATATTCTTTTAATATTTGTAATGTAAAATATTAAATTTATAATTGAATTTCATTTTGACATTTAAATTCTTTGTAAGTGTCAGTGTCATTTTTCAATAATTTTGCAGTGAAAAACATTCATTACACTTTTAATGTCTTTTATTTATTTACAAAGGACATAAAAATTCAGTATACTTGAAAAAAAATACCTGTGATGTTAAAGAAAAATAAATTAATTATTCATGAAAATTAATTGGTTCCGGTATATGTGGCCTACCCGGTGTTAATGTGTTCTACCTCATTAAGTTATTCAGCTATTTATTTTCCCTAACCCGACCGTTTTACAGGTCCTGATTTGATTCATTAAATCAAAAAAGTTTGTCTTAATGACTTGGTTTCAGTATTTTAAAAAGTTTAACTTCGATGTCAGATTGGAGAGAAACATTATTCAATCAATCAGTGATTATATCAAGCCCTCATGACATAACCAGCTTTATATATATATATATATATATATATATATATATATAGCTACGCCCCTGTGCAGATAAAGACAATATGTCCATCAAACATTTGTTGAATAAAGTGTGTTGAAATTGTTCAGGTAGGTGGACTCATTGGCACTACTAAGTTGATGGGCAAGTTTTTGTTAATGACTAAAAAAATATAACGGAATGACTATAAGTGACTATAATCTGAGTGGGGAGGGGTTTTAGAAAAAATAAAAACTTTGGTTAAGAAAGAAGAGAAAACTAAAAGTTATGATTTCTTGTAAATATCTAAGTGGGTACTAAAAAACATTCAACATTCTTGTTTGGATAGTAATTGGTACTTGTCTAAAAAGATGGTCCTAAATCGGGGTATCTATATTCTTTGATGAGCTTTCCAATTTTTATTTTTATTTTTATTTTTTTAAACCAAGATTGTAAAACATTTTTCTTGCAAATATGTACAAAAATAAATAAATGGATAAAAGGCTAAAAAGCTGAACCAAAATAAACAACAGCTCATTAAATAAATAATTTTAAAATTTAAAATATAAGAACGTCATTTGTTTATATTATTTTTGTCCTCTTGGAAATTCCTTTTGGAAAATATGAACAGAAATAACTTTGGGGCCATTTTTGCAATTTGGTAAAAATACCAATATACATTAGTACATAACATTTGAGACTTATCATTATTTTAGAAAGTACAATAATGGGACACAATTTGAAAATGTGTTATATAATAAGTCTATCTTCTGGGGCCAGTAACATTTTGAATATATGAATGTACATAATTGAATATACATAATTGAAATAAATTACAACATTTAAGTGTATATAAGAAGTTTCTGAATTAGGTTAATTTATGGATGTAAGATGAGGAGATGAGAATTGTAGATTATAAGGATGTAATGAATATAAAATTAAAAATAACTCTCTTCTCTTCATTGTTTACAAATTTTATAAGCCAGTGTGAAATCTAATTTTGACCAATAGGAAAAAGGATTGACGAAGCCAAATTTCACAATCCGGTGTTAATTATTTTCTAACCAATGAAAAGGAGCGATTTACAAAACTGAGAGAAGTTAACAAGCCTGTGTGAAAAAGTTCTTTGCTATATATGAGAAAGTGAGAGAAAGAAAGTGGAATCAATCGGTCAGATGGGAGCAGAGATCAGATAAGACCCCGCCACAATGTAAGGGAGAAATTTCAAGCCGTTGAACCAGACATGTCTTGACGACAGTCATTTCCTCTCCTTCTCCTCCTTCTGTTGTGCTATTTTCTTTTCTCTTCTTCCTTTGTCCTCACCATTATCACCGTCAATAAAGAAAACAACAGCAACTACAACAGTAAGACACTTCAACTGACTCCTAAAAATGAATGTTGATAAGTATGATTTTCCTTTATTACTTTTCCTTCCTTTTCACTTCCTTGCCAGTGTAACGAAGAAGTTAGAAGTGTTTTTTTTTGCCTCAAAAACCTTGGGTCATGACTAAAATAGTCACCTTAGTAACAGTAGTAGTAACAGGTCATTCGGTCAGGGTTCTACTACTCCAGAAAGGAGTAGTATGAATTAGTTCACTGGGTCAGGTTCTACCCTTCCCCCCAAAAAATAAGAGATTAAATAGCCTGGTAACTATGGTTACAGGGAAAAGAAGGAAAAGACCAGAGAAAGAGAGGGCCATTGATTATAGGCCCCTGTTTCTATATAAAAGAAAAGAAAGAGTAGAAAACCCCCAGAGTTGTTGGGCTACTGGCCAGGCCTAGACCTCTCTCCAGCTATTCATTCAAGACGTCGAAAGAACTTTCCATCAAGCTACCAGCCCTTCCTCAATATCCAGTGAATACACCACATGTTGCCATGAAAGGTAAAGATTGTTTTGTTAATCACTCTGACCAAACCCTAGCTGTGTATAGTTATATATATATATATATATATAATAACCGAGTTGAATGACCTTTTTCCATGCTGCCTGAACTTCCTCCAAATATCTTCCTCATTAGACTCACCTCTTATTTTCCAGTGAATATTGTGTGAAACTAGTACGAAGTTGAACCCATTCTAGTGTCCGGTATATTATAGTTCTGTCACCTTATTCCTGTGTGTTTGCTGAATATTTTGTGGGTTATAATAAATTTCCTTTTTGTATAAAATTATCTTGTGTTATAGTTTAATTCACCCTTTTCAGCATTATTCCAACTAAAATTGTATTTTTATGTGTTGCTGACCCCAAAAGGGTTCGTAACACCAGTCACAAAAAGAAACAAAGGAACACAGATTTTATTACTACTCTGTTAATCTTTTTTTGCATACACACATTTTGCTACAACTACAAACTCTGGATTCATTTAACTCCATATTACACTTTCTCTTTGAACTTTTACATATTTAATAATTTCACGTCTTACAAAATTGATGTCATTCTGTTCTGTAAATAAATTTCCATTTAAACATACAAACGAAACACTTATATTCTTTCAACTTTCTGATTTGAAGTACATTGTGGGAAGTTTAATAAACATGCTCAAGCTCCCTACTTCAAGGATATGTAGGAAAGATAATGGCTGAACCTAAACTCAAAGAAGTTAATATTGTAGAAAGGGAAGCATCCTCTTGGGAGTTTGTTTCACAAGGCAGTTGCCTCTTCAAATAGAACTTCCTTCTTTCGAGTGAAATATGAAAGAAATGAGGATGGTTTGCTCCTGTGTATATTGTATTACAGGTCTTAGTTGTAAAAGTCTAAACTGGTGACACTAAAGGAACATACCAAGTCAGAACATTTTCCATGGATATAGCAATAGAGTAGCTTGTAACATTGCATATGTGGGAGAAAAAAGAATGTAAGGTGAAAAATAATTTTTCACTTACAAGGTCATGTAAATGATTTTTAAACCTGTCAAGGTTAGAAAGAGGGGATTAGGCAGCTCCAGCCCAGATATGCTAGCAACACTACATTTGTGGTCTGATCTGATTCTTGTAAAAATAGTCATCAGATACTTTTGGAGGCTATATGAGGAGCCAACTATTTTTCCATTGTCTTTAGTGATGTATTGTGTAGATGAATTCCACTAGGGTGAATTTGAGTCTAAAATAGATGCTTGAAGCAAGGAGCCTCTTTGAGAGTGCAACTATTCATCCTGACTGGTAGGAGGGGGTTTCAGGGTCAGTTCAGTGGTAATGAAAAGTTATAAGCCTAGAAATGTGTGGTATTGAAAGTTATAAGCCAGTTTTTCTTCCAATTTAGCTGTTAGAGTATGGTCAGATGAGAGATCAGCTGACAAATTCTGGTCATTTAGAATTTTTGAAGGTGCACCCGTAAACCATGATTTCATCTGCATCTTTATTTACCAATGTTCAGGGAATTTCTTCTTTGGCAGATTATTAATATATAACAGAAAGAGGGTACGATTGAGGAGTAAGCCTTGTGGGATACAGAAGCCTAACTATTGACAATAACCTTCAAGGACCTTAATGATTGAGAAGACTCTTAGAGAGATTCTATAACTGGAGAGTTTGTGTAGCAACTACCTATGCTACACCTTGTCAAAGGTCTTTGAGATACTTAAGGTAAAGTGCCTCATTGATTTTTTTGTATTATGATGAGACATTTGCAGTGGTCCTAGAAGAGTTATCAGAGAAATGTTTCTAAATTTATTTTCCATCTTAAGAAAAATGGATCTTATATGCTATATTATAAAAAGGTTTTAAATAGTTGAGTTTTTAATTAAGTTCTTAGTGATATTTATTTATGGGGTTTGTGTGGATGAATGTGTCATAAAATGATGGTCCGTAGTGGGACTAGATTAAGAACTGGGTCCTACACTACTCATACACTTTTAAACACACACACACACACACACACACACACACACACACACACACACAAATATTGGCATGTTTGCATTTGTATGATGCAACATGTGTATATTTTGCATCTTCAATAAAACATTGTGTGCCACTGCTGTCACTTGTAACCCTTTTTGCGCTCTTTTATTTATTGCCTCTTCACTGACTTTGCACTCCATGAAACAGTTCGCAATATACATATCAAAAACATATTTAAATTATTTACATTGTTTGGACCGTTGTCCTCATCTTTATTGCCATGTTGAGGACACATGGCCCAGTGGATAAAAACGTTGGTTTAACCAAAAGAGTTGTGAGTTCAATACCTAGCTACTGCAGTGAGGGACAAATAACTTAGAGAGTTGAATTAAAGAGAGATAACTGCATGACATCTGGAAGTGGCATCACACATGGAATAAGAACACATCTCAGTGATTGAAATAAAGAGTTTGGTTCAAAATTCCTAGCACCTGATGAAGGCCAAGAGCATACAACGGCTGAAATGTCATAAACATGGCAATAAAGATGAGGACAACAGTCTTTATAAATAATGTAAATACTATTTCATCTCAGAAGTATAGACAAACATATTTAAATGTTTTGTTTTTTTTTCTTGGCAATGCCCTATTTAGAACCTTCTTGAAGTCTGGGTGATTTTTAGCCCATAGTTCATGGTTTATTCAGTACTGTCTATAGAAATATTTTTTTACTACAATTTTTTTTTTTTTTTTTTTTTTTTTAACAAAGGAATAGTGATAGTTTTATATTACTATTTATTTGTGTCCTCTTCAATGTTTAGGGCCCTACTTCCTCACATACTTAGCATAGACTAATCTGGCCCTGTCAACAGGTTAGGTAAGTCATTTCTAATGGTAATAAATTAAATCTTTGTTTGCATGAGCCTCTACCCACTGTCCTCTGAGAATAATTTTCACAAGCTGTTATTTTTAATGTATAAAGCATATTAGTAGTAAATTTTGAATTTATTGAAATTAATTTAAGAACAACTTAATACAAAATTTAAGGTTGTACTGGTTCATCCAGATGAGGGGTGACATAGAGGAAAGGTTGAATTTGTGATTAAAAGTACTGTGGATTTGGTCATTTGTAGGAAAGTAGAAAAAGAAAAAATCAAGTAATAATTTTGTATTTTATTTATTACTCTTACATTTATATAACTGACCAAGGGAGCTTGGAAAATATTATTGTATTTACTGCCATTGGTGTGTTGATTTTTCTCAGCAGTTCAAGGAAAGTTATTATGAGTAGTAATCACTTTTGGTTGTCAATTCATCAATAAATTTGATCAATAAAGATACCAAGATCCACATAGTTAAAGGAATCAATAGACAAAAACAATTATGCTGTAAACTTTTCCTTTTTTTTTATGGAAATTTTAATTTTATTTGTTTTAATCATCAATGTTACATATTCTCCCTCCTGCTATAGAAGGTCTAGTTTATATTGAAATATCATAAACATGACAGTTTAGAAAACTTCTATAAGTTTGGTAATGACAGTTTCATTAGTTAAATAGTGTTAATAATGAATATATATAAAATTTGGAATAATCAAATACAGGTATCAATGGAAACTAAGAAGATTTTTATAAATCTTGAAATTATCACAACTTGTGGAGATTTTTCTTTGCTTTTCTTCTTCAATACTTAAAAAAATCTTTTAAAGTTAAACAACAAAGCTTGCAATCTTGGAGTCATTTAAAAGAAGTATTAATCAAAATCTTATAAAAATGTAATCTTTCAATAACTTGTAGGATAACTCCACTGTACCTGCCACTGGACTTTGCTTAATGTTCATTAGGTGGCATTGTATTCAACACTTTAAAAGAAAAGGACAAAATACTTTTTTGTTCTCTTACACACAAGATGTAGTAGCAAAAACATTGGACCTGACCAAGCTAAGGAAATCTTTTTCCTGAGCAAACTGAAATTTTCAACTAAATTATGTGTGTGTATGTGTTTTTTTTGTTTTTTTTTTTGTATGTATTTCTGTCTGTATACACATTAGTAACACCTTATTAAAAGTTGTAACCCATCTGCTACAAAGTGATTTGATCACAGAGCTTCTGCAAGATAAAATTTCATGAAAGAATAAAACTTTCAACACATGTAGAGTATAATACAACAATCATCACAATTGGTAACCCATTGTCCACTACAAACTCTGCACACTGTCAAGTCCTATTTATAGAATTTGTTATAATTTTCAAATACTATCACTAAGCTCCATTAATTATTATCCTAATATCAATATTGGTATGCTACTAAGGCTAACAAAAGAAAATATAGAAAAGTTAAAGGAAATGATTCTTTAATTAACAGTTAGCAAATCTATATTTGGACATATATTTTTATCAATTGCTACTTAATTATAACAGTTTCTAGTAGCTGGTAGCCAAGTTGAGCTGGAAACTATCTTGTTATCCAAGTTAGATAATGTTAATGTTCTAACAAGAATTGTTGTTTCATATATAGTCATCCGCAGACAGACTGTTTCACTGTATCACAGCTCATCAGTACGGTTAGACATCCGATTGCTTTTACCCAGGATTGAAACCCGACCGAATTTTCGTCAGTCGGCGATTCTACTTCTGAGCTATGGGCGATTGGTAAAAGGAGGCAGACTTTTAGCATATAATGTATCATGCGCCAGTAGTTAGAGTGTTCTAATTCATTACTGAATAAGCGATGCATAGATGCTATATTAAACAACTTTGTATGTAAATTGTAATGCCACTTGTTTATGCAGTTTAATTTCTTTCTCCAAAAATTTCCTTTTCTTTTTCTATGTTTTATCAGTTCTATATCATTGTGATTCTGATACATTTTTGGACTGCAATGATAAACATTCTACTTCTATTTTTAAATGATTTCTGCTTAGCAATGTTCAGATCTTTTATATTAGAAAAGAGGCCATTGTGATAACATCTGAAGTACAAAACTGCATTCAAAGTCCAGTATATTTTTATGTTCCTTTGAAGTCTCTGTTTATATTTTTTCCTTCCCCATTTACTTTAGTTTTTACTATATTTATATTTGTTGTGTTTTTATTAATTGCCCTTTCCTCTGCTGTTATGTGTATTTTATTGTTTTATTATAGCAATTCTGGTTCAAATCAACAAGGGTCTGGCTATCACTGACACATATTTTTTGAAAAATTTGGTATACTTATAGGGCTTACTTTTGACAAAAAGGTGAATTTTGAAAATAGTCACTTTAAATAATATCAGTTTTCTTTTGGGTTTTTTGCACCTATAAAGCAAAATTATATACCATTTTAAATATACTTGAATTGATCTAAAAGGTGATTTACATTTTTTATTTAAAGATCAAATAAGATAATTTGATCTTGACCATAACCTTTCATTCCTCAGAAATTGTATCTTTAATTTTTTTTAAAAATTTGACAATAAATTTGTCTGCCTTTATGGCAAGATACATTCAAAATTTTGTGGTGATGTTTAAATGTAGCCTGAGTTACAAAAGTTTTACAGAGTGGGTCCAAATTCAAAATGTCAGATTTTGGTATTTGCCACTACATGCTAAAATTTTCATACTAACAGAATATCTTTCTGTTATCAATATTCAGATTGGGGCTCATTCTCGGATTTCCTTGGTGACATTCCTTGGGAAAAGTTTTTAGTTTCCCTGTTCTGAGATCTCCCCCTTGGTGGTCTCCCCCTTGATGAAAGCCAGCATCAATGCTTTCAGCAAGGATATTCTAAGTTAAATCTCGTTCATCTCTTTGGTTCTCACCTGCACACTTGGCTGCTATTGCCACAAGAAATCACTTCTTCCAGCTGTTGAGTGACACTTCTGATTACAATAGACATTTCTTTTTCTCTGCTTGTAATGAATGCAAAGTTAGTATTTGTTGATAGAATGAAACAACGTTTAGCATCTTGCAAGTTCAACTGTAGAGACTACTGGTGGCTCTGCAAGCATGTGCTGAACAGCAGCAATCCCTCAATCTACTCAATCAATTTGAAGTCCTCACATCTACTGCAAACAAGATTGAATGCTTTGCTTGCAAAATCTCTTCTAACTTCACACTTGATTCATCTGGAGTATCCAGACCCATTTTATCACCTAGAACAGAGGCTCAATTGAATGATATATGCATAACCTCGACTCTGGTCTCAGGCATCATCTCTAAATTAGACTTCCATAAGGCAGGTAGAGGTAATACAATCTCAGTCATCGTTCAAAAGAAATGTGCCCCTGAGCTGGCTCCAGTCCTCTCCAAACTCTACAACTATTACCTTTCTGCTTCCTGCTTTCCTGCTTGTTGGAAGTCCTCCTCTGTAGTTCCTGTTTTTTAGAAACCTGGTGAACCCTCTATTGCTCTATTAGCATCTTACTCTTTTCAGCAAAGTATCAATGTTGAAGTAGTGTAACCCTATTTCTACGTATGAAAAAAAATGTAATTCTTAGTTTAATACAACGGAATGAAAGAAATTATTTTAGTGGTATTGTTGATTTTGCAGTTTGTTGTAAATTGTGATATGAGCTCTGATTAGAAATATTTAATACTTGGATGCTTGTAAAATCTGAAAACAGAAAAACTAGCTGAAAATTGGGGAGAAAGGAAAATATATTTTTTTCCATTGTTATTCAGAAGCAGATTTTCGGCCAGTGGAAATGATAGTCAAAACAAGTTGTCAAAAACTTTTGATGAGGTTAAGGAGGTTAAAATTTTAACTATGGGAATAAATATGAATTATAAATCTCACTGGCATTAAAGTTTCCAAGCTAAAGGCTGGATTTGCTGACGTAATCAGTTGAATTAAGAAGAAGAGGACAAAGAGAAAGTTATGTCAGAGGAGGTGCTGTTGCCTCATTTGTTGAACCCAAACTCCTCATCTCGAGATGTGTAGGTGGAAGTAATCTCATTGATCTGATTTGCATAAGATACCTTGGGTCTCTCCACATCCTCCTAGAGAATTTGGGACAAGTATAAAAAATCAGTAGAAAAAATCAGTTGAAGTTGTTGTACAAGTATAAAAAATCAGTAGAAAAATCAGTTGAAGTTGTTGTTGCAATTTGTTAAGTTGCAGTCGAGATGTAATGACTAAGGGAAAAGAGTTCCCAACCAGGAGCCATGATGATTGGGTGCCAGCCGTAGAAACAGTGATGGTTGCCCCCCATAGAACTCATGGCTGAAGATATAAAGAAACGTAGAAAAGCCTGCCACCAATCAATTTAAAAGAGTTAGTCGAATAATGCACTTCCAATAGAGTCCTAGCTGAAGATGTACAGAAACAGAATGAGCCAAGAAAGAGTTAAACTAGCTGAAAGGAAATTTTTTTATTGCTGAGCAAAGGAGACAAGGCGAATCTACTATCATCACCAGGATGTCACACTTCAGCCATTTCCATAAAGCTTTGGTAAAGAGCCAAGTTAAGTTTCAGAGCTGCTGAGTGAAAGAGACCAAACGAACCCACTACCACCATCGCTGCATACCCTCTTCTGCTCCACTTCGGCCATTTCCGTAAAGCTTTTTGTTTTAAAAATTTATTGGGAAAATTGAAAGCTCTGATAATTCTAAATGAATCTTTCACTCCGTTGTGGAAATTGAATTCGACAATTGTACATTCTTTTTTTATTGTTATTTTTTTATATATATATAAAAACTTTTTCCGTAATTCATCTAGGCGTCTTCGAACTTATTTATTTTTTTAAGTGTCATGTTTATTTTATCAACACAAGTGTACACGTGTGTTTGGTCTGGTTTGAGGTGGTAGAGAAATGGCTACCAGGTTTTCAGCGTGTCTTTCCTGAGATCAAAGAACACAGCGTGGGCAAGGAAGTTCACCATTGTAATAGATGTCTTGAGGACCAGCTGCTGTGACAAGGCCATCATCATAAGTAAAACGTTATCATAACTGGTGCCATGTTTGACAGCATCAACCCTGACTCAGGTTCGAGACCAGGGGCAGCGAGCCAGCCAGCCAACAGTGTTACAATAGTGAAAGCATCTCACCTCTCACAACCTACTTTCTGATAAACAATATGGTTTCTGCTTTGCCAGATCTACCACAGATGTGCAAACGACTATCATTGAATATGTATACCAGACTCTTGATAATAATGGCAAAGCTCAAGCTGTTGTTCTTGTTATCTTGAAAGTATTTGCCATGCTGGCCTGTTGAGCAAGCTCCAGGACTATATTTCTGGACAACTGTTTGATTTAATCCAGTCATTCTTATCAAATCGTGAAATGAAGGTCACTTTGAATGGGCAAGCTTCCAGATCCTTTTATATGGATGTAACTGTTCCTCAAGGCTCTATCTTAGTATCTACACTGTTTCTGGTCTTCATCAATGATCTTCCTGATGTCACCAGTTTTTAATAAGATACCACCATTTAGGAAATCTACTGATATGATACCACCATTTACTTCCATCTCAATATGAAATCTGCCAAGGCTGACAAAGTAAACCTGGCTGCTGCTGCTCTTGAAACAGATCTCCAATCAGTGGTTAATTGGGGTAGGAAATGGCTTGTAAATTTTAATTCCTCTAAAACAAAACTGCTCTTCTTTGACCACCACAGAGAAACTTACATGCCAGCCATCAGTATGACTGATGCTAGTCTCATTAATAGCAACACACTGCACCTCATTGGTCTCACTTTTCGACTGACCTGAAGTGGAACAAATATATCAGATCTGTAGCTGCATCTACTGCTATGAAGGTTGGGTCTCTGTGTTTTCTTGTCAGAATTCATCTTGCACACTTATAAATCTACCATTCGTCTGTGCATTGAATACTGTTGCCATATCTGGTCAGGTGCTCCTACTTTTTATCTCAAAGTTCTCAACAAAGTCCAAAGAATCTGCAATGTAATCAGTCCTGAATTGGCATTTCGACTTCAGTCACTTTTTTGCTGCCATGACATGGCTTTCTTTTCTTTTCTACAAATACTTTTATGGTGACTGCTCTGACAAGTTTTTTTTTCCATGTGAATTTAAGTGTGCATCTAAGCCCCACCTTTTTAGCATTGAAATAGTTAAATATAACTGCCCTTTCTACTGCAATAGTTTCTTTTCTCGCACTTCCCACCTGTAGAACTCCCTTCCATTTACATGTTTCCCTGATAGCTACAATCTCAAAAAATTCAAATGCAACATCAATTGCCATTTTCTATCTCCTTGATTCCTGTTCATTTTTTAATCTTTCTTCAATACCCACTGTATGCAGTTTTTTTTTTTCTCTCACTGTAACTCCCTGCATATTAGTGGCAGTCCCACCTTGCTTGGGGTGAAATGATTAAAAAAAGAAGAAATATAGTGTCAAATCAAAATGAAAAAAAAATAGTTAAAATTATAAAATGGAACAATATAGAGCTTGAAACATGAAGAGATATGTTACATCAATCAATGATAGGAATTGCTGGTGTGGGCTTGAAAAATATCCTGATAATAAAGATGTAAATTTGACATTTTTACAACAGCCACTTCCCATCTTTTTGTTACCCATTACATTCAGATATATTCATTTTAAATTATTCTGATATTCTTAGTTTAGTGTCAACTAAACTAACAGATACTGGAAGAACTTTAAAAATTTTGAAAACTGAGATGGAAAATGCTTAAAATATTTTAAGAGAATTTCTTGAAGTAACCTTAAATAACAATATAATCAAGGTTGGTCATCGCAAAAAATTTTAGTAAAAATAAGTGGTTTGTATATCCAATTTTTTTATTTTCTGTTAAGCATAAATTCCAACAAGCAGACAAATAAATTTGCTTGTTAAGCTCTTTGTAAATGTTAAGATTTTTTTAAAAATATTAATTTCAATGTATCACTTTTTCAGATCAAAATTCAATTTTTAAAATATAAAAAAACCCTGAAAATTTTATTTTGTGCATTTAGTGTATAATATAAAATGTCAACAAAAATTTGTTAACCATTAATACCATTTGTTAGATATTTTCCTATTATTTTATGTTATCTTAACACTGATTCATGACACATTTTAAATAATTATTTTCGTTATATTTCTTTTTCATATAAATATCTATTTGATGTATAATAAAAGTATAAACAAAACCAAAAATAAGGTTGTTTATTTTCTACCAAATTTTTCAACATTTAACCACAAATAATGCAAATTCTTTTGATTTTTATGACCATAGTTCTTATGTGAATATTAATCAGTATTTAAAGAGCTTTCTAATGATATACAACTTGACCGTATTGGGAAATTTGAAAATGTTAGCATATAGTAGCAACTATCAAGATCTGGCATTGTTGAATTTGGCCTCAGTCCTTGTAACTCAGGCCACCACACAAATTTTTACATATTTTGCCTAAGGCCAACAAATTTGTCAAATTTCAGAAAAATTAAAGATATGCTTTTTGAGAAACTATGGTTCAAAGATTAAGTTCCAGGTTAAATTATTTTATTTGACCTTTTAAACAAAAAATAAATAGATCACTTTTTAGATCTATCCAAGTACTTGAAGATGGTATATAATTTAGCTTTGCTGGTGAAAAACCAACTGAGACATTGATATTTAAACTTTGTGACTCATTTTCAAAGTTCACTTTCTGGAAAGACTCATAGCATCATATCTTGAACTCTTTGACTCAGAGATGTAAAATAAATACCAGCCATATTTCTACCATGAAGCTCTATCAGTCAGTTAAGTGCCATACATGATACTCGCTTGGGAAGAGAGGAATTAATACCTTTCTCAAGGGTATTTGTGTGTAAGTGAATGCAATGAATTCAACTGGAATTTGAACTCTGCTCCCCAGTTTCTGGTTCCAAGCCGATATCCACTGGTTCCAAACCGATATCCACTGCACCACAAAAGTGTACCAAATTTGAAAAAAATTGTGTTGGTGATGATCAGACCCTTGTTGATTTGATACAAAATGACTCTATAACAGATGCTTTTCAGTACTGATGAACCTTCCTTTCTCTTTGCATAGAGCCTTGCAATATTACTAATATTCTGTTCCCTCATTTCTATTGATTTTTTTTTTTAAAGCTCATTATTATATTTATTATATCAAAAGTTTCTGGTTCATGGTAGTTACCACTGGGAATCAAATGACAAGCTTTCTCAATATCCTTGCCAACTGGTACAATGCTATGATCATGGAAATGACTCAATTTTACATAATTTCTTAATTTCTTGAACAGTCTTGATATTTCACTCTTCCTGCTTTCTTTCAGTATTATACTGTGATTTTATGAAGTAGAAGCTATTTAACAGATTTACTTTTTTTTAAAGTTTTGTCTTTTTGGTGATCCATTGGTATCTGTCTAAGATTATTTGTTTTATTTTCAAGGACAACTTCTGGTTTGTGTTTATAATATTTAGTCTTTAAGGGGGTTTGCTTGGTGGCTGGTAGTTGTATATTTTCTATTATTTCAGTCAGTGTTTTGAGTTTGGGTAAATGTCAAGTTTGCAAGTCCTGGTCTTCCATTCAGACACACTTTTCCCACTTAGAAAATTGATGTAATATGATCTTCTTACTATCATTCCTCACCTTATTTAGTATTGTACCATATTAAGCTGAGTTTGGTAAATTTCTATATTGACTGATATCAATATAGAACACAACACAACCAAGTAAGAGCATTAGAGCTAAATATATTGACTGATGTTAATAGATTTTCTTTAATATTTAGTTCTTTATTTGCTGCAAAAAAAATATTGATCAAGTTTTAAAAGGAAATTTTTACAACACTCAGTATTGGTGATTGTATGTTATGAATTGCTTTTCTCTCTGAATATTAATTAGAAAAGAGAATTTTAACTTTTTTTTTCTCACCTTTAAATGCTGAGGAAAATGTTGCCAAAATCTAGTTGATATAGAAATATTGGATAAAGCAGACAGTTAATGGGCTCAACCCAGCATTAAAACAGGCCTGTCCAAATGCAATGAAGCTGTTTGGAAGCAATCAAAAATTTGTGCTTATGAAAGGAAATTGCATTGGTGACTAAAAAAATACATGAATAAGCAACCTATACATATTTATTTCTATGGCTCAACATTGATACTTGTGATGTTCAGGGTTAGTGTTTACCTGCCAACAAATAAGTATGCCAGATTATTTGGGGACTCACCCTGTTGGCTGGAGCGTTAAGATCCCCCTCTCAATGGGGCTACCTGTTTGCTGTGGGTAGCAATCCATGATGTCTGGGCTCTGGATTCTGGTGATTGAGGGTTTTGGCAGTCAGGGTTAGCTACTTCTGATTCCAAACACACCACTTTGGCCTTTACCTGGACTTAGATAGGCAGTCAGAGAGGCCAAATCTGTTCAATTAGCTGGTCATGTCAAGCCATAATGCCTATAACGGTTCCAAATTTAATACTATAGGGAAAATGTACCCAAAAGAACTAATGAATGAATAACAACTCAACCTAATGTATCAGCATTAGAAGCTGCTAGCTGAGAGTCAGTCAGCCTGTAGAGACAGGCTTGGACTTGGCTTTTAACCATTCAGTTTGTTTACTGAAAATTTGGGTAGGGCAACTTATGTGGCCACAGGTACTCTAGATCTCTCATGAATATGAGTATAATTGTCTGTATAGCCCTGACCTGTCAAGGTGATTGGAGTTTTCCCTTAGCAGGTTCCAATGGTGGGTTCTGAGGTTGGTGGGGAGCACAAGCAGTGAAATTTAATTCATATAAATGATGAATCAAAATAAAAAAAAAAACTCAAGCAATGCCTTTTGAATTCAGATTCCCAAAAATAAATTAATATAGAATTTCCAAGATTTGTTGTGCTTGAGTTTGTTTTTTGTTTTTAAATTCTTTTGTCAAGACTGTCCCCTTTTTTATTGAAATTGGATTGATCTGAAATCAGTTAGATAAGAGACAGCAATTTGATGGTGGAGGTTGAGACCAGAAAATATTTTGAGTCTTTAACAAAAATGAAGAATTTCACAACGTGAGTATTAAAACTTTCCTTCACATGAAACTGAATACATCAAAGGGAGTGATTAAAACTAGAGAGCTTTTTCTGGCCACACCAGAAAAAATTTCATCTTCCTTGAGTAACCAGGGAGTCTCAGATTACCAAAGGATTGCGATAAAAGAAATGGTGAAAAAATATTTACAGATGAATACATCCTCACATTTAACTTACAAAAAATTCCTTCTAAAATCAAAATAGGCTACAATGTCAAGCAAGTGCTATATATCCCAGCTCCTCTGATGTCAGAAATTTGGCCATCACAGAGATAGCTGTAGAAGTGTGTTCCTGACTACCGATAGTGCTTCCACCATGGGTACCTTAGTGGATATAGACGTTGGTTAGTTTCAGTGACTTGACCCAAAGAGTTGTGAGTTCAATACCAGGCTACAGCAGTGGTGAACAAGTAACTTAAAGAGTCTGGTTAGAGGGAGATAACTCATGACTACCAAAAGAGGTTTCACATAAGGAATGAGAATGATATACCCCAGTGATTTTTAATAAAGGGTTTGGTTCAAAATTCCTAGCACCTAATGAAGGCCAGAGCATGCAACAGCCAAAACGTTGTACAAATGGCAAAATAGATGAGGACAATAGTCCGAAAAATGTAAATAATGTGAGAAGATCCCATTCAACATCTCTTGGGTTAAACTTGTACGGAATCAAATGCTTTCAAATGTTTCAAAGCTGTTGTGTGATTAACTCTTAATGATTCTGCACTTGACATGAGTCTTCATGAAGTAATTCAAACTTTTTTAGTGTGCCAGAGTGTTATCTTCAACATTAAAATCATTATTTTTGAAGTGCTTAAAAATAATCTGTTCATGTTGTTTTTGATAGAGCATGGTCGCCGTAAGTTTCAACAAGAATTCTGTGTGCTTCAACTGAAGATTTCTATTGAATAAAGTAGTGCAGTAAAATTCCCTGCAAATATACTTTCATCAACATGAAATCTACTATGAAAAACAAAGTTGTTTAAACTTTGGCAAAATGACATACACTGAATTTCAAGCTTGCTTATAGTACTTCATTATAGATATGTTATCATTTAAAACTACTCACACAGTTCTGGGAATGCCATCTGTTGGAAAACAGTGAGAACTTATTCAAGGTCCTAATATAAATACATTAAAAATAAAAGAATATTACCAGCAATACAGTTTTGAAAAAAAAAACAATATATATATATTTTTAACAATTTTAAGGAAAAAATTAGCAGCGATACTTTTTTGAAGAAAAAAAAAAAGATTACCAGCAATGCATTCAACTCTTGATAAAGACCCTCTTTGCAAAAATGCGTCAATGAAGTGTGATCTATAAACTGATTTCTTACAAAGAAGATGTATTCTATTCATACAAACATATCCTAAAAATGTAATAACCAATTGAAGATGATATCCTGTAAAACAAAACAAACCAAACTTATTTGAAGACAGGACATCTGTCAAACAAAGGAATTTTTTTTGAAAAGAGAGCTAATTATTACTATAAACAAATTGTATATTGCCAATCAAATGTTTGCAAATTTAAAATCTTTCTCAAAGAAAGTGTCTATGATTTACTGACACATTAATTAATGTTGTTACTATGAATAAAGTGCTCATATACTGACTTTTAGACAGTATTAGATTATTGGAATTAAGTTAGCATTTGAATTTTTTTATATGATCAGGATATTAGTCACAAAAGATACTTTACTGACAAAAATAAACATTTCAATTGTTTGTTATTTATGTGTGACAAGTGTTTTTTATTTTTCATGTATAAAATGGAACTTGCATCACTGTCACTTAATTACCACTCATTTTTACCTAAGTGGATTTGAAGTGTTGTTAGACTGAACTATGACTAAAGTATAAAATCTTGGTATGTATTTTTTATAAAACACTTAAAAGTATTGGTCAGTTTTTTGCATATAAATTTAAGATTTGGTAAAATCTTGTTTTCCTCCTGTAACCAACTTAAATAAAAATTATTGAATTACACATACCTAACAGGATTTCTTTTCTTTTCCTTTTTCTTTACGTCTGATGTAAGGTATAATTTTATTTTAAACATTTTAGTAATTCCAAAAATTAAAAACCCATAAAACCAATAACTATTGTTTTTTTTTTTTCAAGACTTTGCTAAGTTGCAATATGACATTTTATTAAAGATCCAAAACATTTTTCATAGACTTGTTAAAATATGGAATTCAAAAACATTACAATGACAAATTTTTATTTATAATTTACAATTTTCATGAAAAGTTATGTCAATTGTAAAATACATAAAATTTAATAATTTTAATTAAAAGTAGTTAATATTTGTTCTGTGATTAAAGAAGGGTTTTACAAATCAACTCTGGATGTGTAACTAAAAATGCCTCCATCTGTTTGATCCAAAGTCTGTAAAAGACAAGGACAGTTGAGTAAGTAAACATAATGAATACTCTTATCTTTTGCAGTTGCTACCATTAAGCAAAGGATGTGCGTTGTGGTACAGTGGATATCGGCTCGGAACGAGAAATCGGGGAGCTGAGTTTGAATTCCAGCTGAATCCATTGTTTTCGCAAATACCCTTGGGAAAGGTATTAATCCATCTCTTCCTTCCAGTTATGGGTTAAATAGCAGGACAGATTGGGTTCTATAGCCTTGGTCGGCAACCAGTCTACCGCAGAAAGCAATGGCAACCTACTGCGGGATAATCTTATGCCCAGTCAGTCATGTCTCTTTCGAGACATGATCACCCAAGCGTGTATCACGTATGGCACTTAACTGACTGACCATTAAGCAAAGCCCAGTATTTATTGGTACTCTCTTCCCCCCACACACAACACAAACATTCATATCCATGTACTATAAATTGTCATATTGGGATATCTTTAAAAAATAAAAATAAGTTTTGATTTAAAACTTGGAGAACAGATTTAAATTTTCCTTATGTCCTTTGGGAAAGGAAGAAGAATGAGTTAGCCTGGTTATGAGAGATCCCTCCTCTAAGCAGTATCTCAGAGCAATAGGGTCAAAGATATAACCTTTTTGCAAAAAAGATCAAAGAAACTAAGTATGTTGCTACAAGAAAACACTGCCATATTTTGTATGTATAAGTTTACCAAAATAAATACATTAACACTACACCTCATTTGTGGTTTTACTTTCATCTGTTTCACTTAATAGTAGTCCCAAAATGCAAGAGTAGTAAAGCAAGTAATTTAAATGTACCTAAAAGCTATAAATTGCTTCCTTGAAGTGAAATAAGGAAAGTCCTCTAAGTGATAAAGGAAAAAAATCCTATGTATTGCTAAGACCTATGATAAATAGGAATCTATTATCAAACACATAACTTTTATCCTCTCTATTATAATAAAGACTGTTTTATGGTTATATGTCTGCGTGTATGTAGCTAATAATCATCTCAAATATTTTGCCGTCATTTTTCACAGCAGGGGTACACTCTATTTTATTAAATATTGTGTCTAATTTATAAATGAAACTTTGGTATTGGTAGGTATTATACACAGGAAAAAAACTAGGAAAAGTTTGTATTGTAATCCCACTACACCTACCGGAACCTTTTAGGTCTAACTCTCTGAGTTGACCTTCTGCTTCTCCTACATCCCCTCCCCATTTCAGTGGTTTCAAGAGGATTTCTCTCTATAGGAGATCTTGATCTACTTCTTTCTTGATACATATCTATTGTTTCATTTACTGATTCCTCAGAAAACTCTTGTGCACTCATTGTCTCTTCTGAGCTATTATCCTGTTCTTGTGTATCCTCATTTAATTCTTCAATATTTTCTGGCTCCAAGTCTTCATTGTTTTGACACCACCTTAATTGGTCAGCATGCACCAATAACCCTCTGCCATTCTTGAAAACCACAGCTGTATTTTGTCCCTTCTGCATTATAAATCTTACTATTTCTCGCCTCTCATTTCCATTATATCATATCTTCTCATTCATTAAGTAAGACGTTGTTAATGGTGCTCTTATCTGTCTTTCCATTAATGCTGATGGTCTTTGTAATCTTCTAGCATGTGGTACTCAATAGTAATCTTGGTAGAAATTTTTCAATCTTTTCATGCTGTGGGGAGAATGCTTTTAAGACCATTTTTATGGTTTGCACCATTCTCTCCGCTATTCCATTTGATTGCGTGTGATATGGAAGGATTTTATACAGTCTGCATCCAATGTTTCTTAACCATATACACAGGTTCTCATCACAAAACTCTGGAGCATTATCAGTTACCAGTGTCATTGGTACGCCATTCCTGGCAAAAACTATATGTAAAATTTGTTGTACATTCTCCGATCTTCTATCCTTAATCCTAAAAAACTTTGGGCCAAGCTGAAAATGCATCCACCAATATCAAACACAATCCTATACCTATTCACCAGTGCATGGTCCATCAGTTTCCTTTGGTCATGAATGTGTCCATTTCAGGCAAAACATTTTTTATTTCAGCACATTTAGGACATTTATTCATGTATGTCTACATATCGTGAATGTGACAAGGCCACCAGGCTTCCAATTTTACATGTTTTAGTGTAGCAGCTATTCCACAATGCACATCATCATGTACACTTTTAATTACCTACTTCCGACAAATTTCTGGTGGTATCACCAGATCTCCATTGCAGATTTCACCATTCTCTATTGCTAACTTATGTTTGACCTTGTACGGACTTTAAGCTTTGGAACAATTACTCCATCTGTTGTTCCTTATTCTTTCTAGAATCTTATTCAATACTGGGTCTTGTAAAGTCTATTCATAGACAATGCATTGGTCTCCACCCAATGTAACATTTCCTCTTCCACATCCTCATTTTTGTCATGTTGTTCCTCCTCAAACTGTAGTCGCGATAGTGCATCTATGTGTGGGATCATATTCCCTTTCACATACTCAATTTCATAGCCTGTCTTAGTAACCTCAAAGATGTGACCTTCGGCAGTTTTTTTTCTGGGATGGAATATAAACTCTAGTGGTTTATTATCTGACCTGAACAAAAACTTTTTTCCCTAACAAAAATTCTCTTGCTCTGGTCATACTTCATACTATAGCCAAGGTCTCCTTTTCGATATTGGAATAGTTCTTCTCAGCCAGTGTTAACTTCCTGGAAAGATACATCACCAGGCATTGTTCCTGTGCCAAAATTGCTGACACAGATTGACCACTTGCATTTGTTGTTAATGTGACTTCATTTTTAGGGTCAAAAATCTTGACAACCAGTTTCTTGGATAATGCTAACTTCAATTTAATGAAAGCTTTTTGGTGAATATCAGTCCACTGAAACTCCTTATTTTTCTTTTGTAATTCAGCAATAGGCTCAATTCTTTCTGCATATTTTGGCAAGAACTTGCTATAAAAATTAGCTAATCCAAGAAAGGATTCCAACTCTTTCTTATTATTTGGAGGCGAAATATTCAATATTTTCTGAATCAAGTTTGAGTTTGGTGAAGTACCCTCCTCGATATTCGATATCCCAAAAACATCAACTTTTTGCACTTGAATATACATTTATCCTTGTTTAAAGTCATTCCTGCATTTCTGAGTATATTCATTATTAACTTTGTTTTGTTTTAACTCCTCTTCAGTATGGGCACCCAACCCAATATCATCTTGGTAAATTATCATATTTTTTACTTTTCTTTCTAGTAAATTTTCCATTGCTCTCTAAAAAATCGAACTGGCTGTCTTCACTCCAAATTATAGACGAGTCCACCTTAACAAGCCTATAAGTGAGTTTATCATTGTAATTTCTTTGAATTCGTCATTTATTTAGATTTGGTTGTATGCATTTTTTAAATTGATTTTAGCAAAATATTTCATTACTGCAAAGGAATGCAATATGTTTTCTATATTTAAATATATATAAATCTGAACAAATTTTGTGATTCACTCCTACTTTGTAATCCCCACAAATCCTAAGATCACCATTAGGTTTTCCTTACAACAACAATAGGGGATGTCCATTTGCTGCCACCAGGTTCAACATCTTGAAGTATTCCTTCTTCTACTTGTTCAGCTTATCAACCACCATTGGTTTTATATGTATGGTAAGTCTCTGACTTTGAAAATATGACGGTTTAACAGTTTGCTTTAGCTTAAGCTTGCTCTATAATTTTTTAACGCTCCCGTTTCACCACTTCTACTATTGACAGCATTCAATAACTGTGCACTATCAATATTCAATAAATCAATATCTATTAGGCCATAACTTTTTATACAATGTGTTACTATGATGGTGATTGTTTAAATTCTTTTTGCTGTTTCAATTGTCCCTTGAAAAGAACCTAATGTTTTGATACAGGTTCCATCAAATTGTTTTAATTTTATCCAGCTTCTTAACTTTAGTCTCCTTAATTTTTCCCCAAAATTTCTTGGAATGAGGGTTACCTCGCTTCCTGTGTTGACTTGCATTTTTAACAAAAATATGTTCAAGAATATAAAGGTGAATGGTACATTCACCTTTATATTCTTGAACATATTTTTGTTTTTCCTCTCTGTGGCAAAAACATCCATTTCATTTTCTTTTTCTTCCTTAGTGCCTTCACATTTTTTACCTTTCTGCTTTGCCATTTACACACAGCTTTAAAATGATTCTTTTGTTTTTACAATTATTACATATCTTTCCCCATGCATGACATTTTTCTCTTTTTGGTTCATGTTCACAACCGCAATACTTACATTTTGATTTTCTTTTTCTTTTAATAGCACTTATTTCCATCATTTCTTTTTGTTAGTTTCTTTGTGTCTTATATTCTTTAATCAACTCATTCTGCTGTATGAATTCAGTAGTGGCTTCCAAACTCATATTTTGTAATTGTAACCTTTCCAAAGTTTTAACTCTCTGCGAAGCATCATCTAAACCTTCCATGAGTTGAAGCTGGATTAGTTTGTCCTCTATTGTCATTTCCTCTCATTCAAGTTCATTAAAGTCGCAATAATTACTAGTATCTCTTAGTCTACTGAGATATTTCCTAATAAGTTCTCCAGACTCTTGTCTTAATGCTAGAAACTTGGTCCTTTTGGCAATGACTAACCTTTTTTGGTTGGATAGACTTTAAAATTATTTCTTTAATCTTTTTAAAGTCTAAGGTTTCAATTTCCTCAGGATAAGTCATCAATGATACTTGTTTAATAGCTCTACACCACATGGTAGCCAAAAATAAATCCATGATTTATTTTTGGTTTTGATTGTCCGTTAATTTCTTTATCCTGGCCATTGCCTTGAAGCACTTCAGCCAAATTGTAACCTCCTCAGTGTTCTTAAGCTCTGGCATAGTTTTGTTTGGCAATGCTATTTTGTTATGATGTTGGTAGTTGCTCATTCAAAGTAATTCTCACAAGTGACCACTCTGTCCTTTATCTCCAGATACGTCCATATATAGAGGTATGGCTATGCTAATTATTATTAGATAACCAATCCCACTACACTTCACGAAACCTTTTAGGTCTAACTCCCTGAGTTGACCTACTGCTTCTCCTAGAGGAAAATAGTCACAAAGTTTAAATATCAATATCTCAATTTTTTTCACCTACAAAGATGAATTATATACCATTTTCAGGTACTTGTATAGAGCTAAAAAATGATTTATTTGTTTACTTCTTTTAAATATAAAATAATTTAACTTTGGCCTTAACATTTAATTTCTCAAAAAGCTTATCTTTAATTTTTTTTTTTTAATTTGTCTCTCTTATGGCAAGATATGTTCAAAATTCTGTAGTTGGACTTTTGACTGTAACCTGAGTTACAAGAGTTTTACAGAGTTTATACAAATTCAAAATGCCAGATTTTGGTATTTGCTACTACATTTTCATAATTCCCAATATACTCAAGTTGTATATTGGATGCTGATTAATATTCACAGAAGAACTATGGTAATAGACACAAGAGAATTTGCTATTTGTGGTTCAATATTGACCAATTCAGTGGAAAATATACACCCTTATTTTTCGTTTTGTTTATATTTTTATTATGCAACAAATAGATTTTTATATGTAAAAGTGACATAATTAAAATTATTATTTAAAATGTGTTATGAATCAGTGTTAAGATAACATAAAATAATATAAAACTATCCAACAATGGTTAACAAATTTTTGTTGACATTTGACATTGTACACTAAATGCACAAAACAAATTTTCAGTTTTTGTTGTTTTTTTAATATTTTAAAAAATGAAGTTTTGATCTGAAAAATGATACATTGAAATGAATATTATTGAAAGAGTTCTTAACACATTAATAATCAAAATTATTTTTATGCATGTTGGAATACATGTTTAAATAAATAAAAAAAATTGGATATGCAAACCATCTTGGTCTCTTTTGCATTCCACTTTTGACAATAGACAGAGAAATTTCACAGTCTTATGTTGTGATGATGGAAATCTATGATAACTGGATCAAGTGAAGAAAAAAAAGCACATCTAATTTTTTTTTTTAATAAACTAGTGAAGGTGACTGTCTTCCATTACATCATTGGCTTTCATGTCTTCTGCCATAGAGATACTCTGAGAATGCAATATTGTTATGAATATGTAGATAAAATGGCCACTCCATTGAATTTATGACTTTAAATCAGTGATGTAATTATGATGAATTTTCAAAACAGACCTGTGCATGAAGAATTTATAGTGGGAAGATCATTGCACTGGAATAGTCCCACTTTACTGGTCAAGGGAGATTTTATCTGATAGCAACTATAACTGGCAATAAGAAACTTCATTCTACTTTTCATACTGCCCCACCAAGTATTCCCACTCACAACACCAATTAATTTGAGTTTTAAGGTTAATATTAACTGGTCATGGAAACTTTCACATAAAAAAATAGAAAAACAAAAACAAAAAAGATGTTTTATTTCCAGTATTTAGTCATCTTGGGTTCAATGTAAGTTTATCTGAAACCAGATTAGATGTACTTTAGATAAACTTCAACAATCTAAGAATCCCAAATCAATTCTCCCAAAACTAAATCCCTGAAGATAAAACCCTGCATCAAAATTGAGCTGCCATTAGCTGTTTATGCATTAAAATGTTCATTTTAAAATTTATCAACCAAATCAATTTTGTTGATAAATTATTAAAAACATTTTACATTTGAAAAATGTAAGTAATCTTCCTATCATCACCTCAGCTTACATAGAAAACAAAGAGAAAATTACAATCATTTGCTAAAATTACCTGGTTGCAACAAATCTGAAAAAGAAAAGGAAAAAGATCCCTGTTGTCATTGAAGGCATGAACTCTAATGAACTGAAACAATCTCTGATTTATTGGTAACATCATCTAGCTAATATGAAAATAAACAAATTCAAAGTGTGGTTTACAAAGAAACAACTCTTGAATTAACAACAAAATATACTGAGAAGTGGTGAAATTGGCTATCTTCATGAAACGATGAAATGTGGCTCTTATTAACACTGAGGCACAGAAGGTTGCAAATGAGACTAGCCCTTCTTGACTCTGACCTCAACATTTCAAAATAACTAATCAGTGAACCATAATTGGTTTACTGGTGTTTCATAGCTCTGAAAAACATGCCAGGAGTGAAGATGATGATGACTTTTCCAGTGGATTCTTAAGCCATGTCAATGTTAATGAAACAATCTTGGGAAAATCCTCCTCTGATATTTCTCTGTAAAGTTAGTTTCATAGCACTATACAGGAATGGGTAAATAAATAAAAGGGACCATCCTTGTACAATATTGTTTTAAATCTTTCATTTATTTTTTATTGTAGTTGGTATTGCTAGGTAACATTTTAAAAGCTTTATTCACCTCAAATATGCTCCAAATTTTCTGTATGACCAAAACAATGCTTACAACTGTCAAAAGGTTCCATTTTCAGAATGTCCTTTATATGGAAAAGAAAGCAAGGTGAAACTTTTGTAAAAAGTTGTAAAAATCTGTTTTAAGAAAAGTTTGTGAGATGAGAATGGCTAAGGGAGAGGGAAACAAATGTGGTTTGAGTTTTGGGGGAATTATTTTATTATGAGTCTCTTGATTTCTGCTATCATCTCTAAACTGGATCTTCACAAAGCATGTGGACCTGATGGAATCCCTGCAATAGTCCTTAAGAAATGTGCTTCTGAAATGGCTCCTGTTCTCTATAAACTTTACAATAAATGACTGGCTGCTTCCTATGTCTCTGATTGTTGGAAATCCTCTTTTGTAGTTCCAGTTTTTAAGAACTCTGATCCTTCTAGGAGCCTATTAGCATTCTACCTCTTTTATCAAAGTACTAGAGGCTCTAATCAACTCTGAATTGGTTAATCATGTTCTATTGCAGGGTTTGTTTTTTGTTTTTTTTTTTTTTGTTTTTTAGATAATCAATATGGCTTTTTCTTCTCCAGGGTATTAAAATTTATTACTGAAAGTTTATCAAGCTTTAGATAAGAATGATGAAATTTTGGTTGTTGCTTTGGATATCTCAGACATTTGACAGAGTTTTGGCATATCGCTCTTCTTCACAAGTTGAAAGGTTTTAGTATTTCTGAACAAATTTTTGAACTGGTTAAATATTTCTTAGATTGCAAAATGAAAGTTGTCTTAAATGGACATTCTTCCAGATCTTTTTGTATTAATGCAAGTGTTCCCCAGGACTCTTATCTTTGAATCTTATTCAACTCTCAACTTCATATCTATGCTGATTGCAACTCTTTAAGTCTGATCAGTTCAGTAATATCAAATTGGCAGCTGATTTAAAAAGTGACCTTAAATTTGCTGTTAACTAGGGCAATGAATGACTTGCTAATTTTAATGCCTTCAAAACAAAACTCATTAATCATCTGAGAGACCTTTTTTAACTTCCATCAGAATGGTTGATGCTAATCTCCAGGAGAATGATTTGTTGCACCTTCTCAGACAAATATTCTCTGCTGACATGAAATGGGGAGATTATATTGAATCAATTGGTAGGTTTTTTTTGCTAAGTTAGTTCACTGTATTGTGCTAAACAATTTTTCTCTCCAGAATCTATCTTGCATGTTTATAAGTTTGCCATTTGTCCATGCTTTGAATATTGCTACTATATATAATCTGGTGATCCTGTTATATGATTAGAGATTCTTGATAAAATCCAAGGAATTTGCAATGTTATTGGTCCTGTCCTGGCATCTTGGCTTCAATCATATTCCCACCATTGTAATGTAGCTTCCCTGTGCTTTCTTTATTAATATTTTCATGGTAATTGTTCTGATGAACTTTCCTTGATGGTATTTGGTTTATCTCCTGCACAAATTTACTTTTTTGTTTATTTATGAAAGACAAAACTGTAAAGTGCAGAAGACATCTGCTGGAAATGCTTCTGAGCAATACTGAAAAAAAAACCCAAATGACTGCCTTCTCACTTGCATTTATACCCTCCAGGGGCAGATAACTACGTTGACCTCTATACATGCCCCTCCCTCCCGTCATTATGGGACAAATTAACGTGGTCATCTTTGGATGCGTCTGAGAATCTGTGCAATTTTCCCCTGTATTCATGGAGACATACTCCTTTTTACTTGTTTTCTGCAACATGAGTGTTGTCTTAATGGTGGGGGACCAACCGACCGACCGGCTGTATATAGCCTCCTGTTTTGCTTTCTGCTACACCTGTGGTGTTGTCCACTTCCATTTTGTCGGGTTGGGTTGGCTTGATGTCGTAATATTGACATCTAATTCAATATCCATCAGCTCCTCTGGAGGTTGTTTCTGTGGAGGCTCTGGATTTGTAGACTGATCTGAGGTCTTCTGTATGGTGTGAGGCAGGCCATCCACAACCGGGTAGATTCTGTGGAGAAATCGACAGTTGCGTAGCGTTATCTGACCACTTCCACCCACTTGCACCTGGTACTGTCGGTTACCATGTGTCTCTACAACCCTCCCTGTCTTTGTCCATTGACAGAGGTATTTACCATCCTGGTTCTGGATCTAGATCGAGTCTCTGACTTGGGCGGCAATGCTGGTTGTAGAACTGTTTGTTTCACATTTGCCTCTTAGCCATTGCCAACTCCCTTAGTTTACCTATTTCCTTCCACTGCTTCCATGTTTGGTATTTATCCTTTAGGAAGATGGTCCTTAATGATTCTGCTGTAGAGCATTATGGCTGGGGACATGTCAAGGTCCTGGACAGGAGTGTTGCGATGGGTCAGCAATGCCCTAGCAACTTGATCATGGCATAGGCGTCTGCAGTTGTCTGTATTGTTGACAAGTATTCATCTTGCTGTTTTAACAGCTAACTCTGTGTGTCTGTTGCTTTGAGGGTAATAGGCTGATGAAATGCATTTCCGTATACCACAGTTTTTCAAAAAGAAGTTATACATCTGGGATTCGAACAGGAGTCCTCCATCTGAAGATATTTTTTGGGGTGCTCCATATGTGCAGAACCAGGTCCTCATAATGTTGCACACATTTTTGGCCTGCCCTGATGATATTAAGGCTACTTCTACCCATCTTGTATACTGGTCAGTAAATACCATATAACTCTTGCCCTGTATGTCCATGAAGTCCACCACACTTTGTTGAAACGGAAATTCAGGATTTGCTGGTGACATCAGGGGTTCCCTCGGCTGAGACAGCACGATTGTGTTGCAAGTGCGGCACTGGGATCTGGTTTGCCTGACACTGACATCCAAACCTGGCCAGAACAATCATCCTGCATTCGCCAGCATACCGTTTATGTTTTGATGTGCGAAATGGAGTGTTTCTAGTACCTTTGCTCAAAGTTGTTGAGTTATCAGGATTTTATTGGCTTTGACTGTTACTCCTTCCTCGCGTATGGGCCAGAAAACCGGAACTATGAGTGGGGGGTTGTCACGTAATTTGGAGAAGCCGTTTTGGATTACAGGTGCTATAGTCCGGCATTCTCTATCATTTGTTGCCGCAGTGACAATCCTTTCCCATGTAATAGTCTTCAGCTTGGGGTCACTTACGTATATCGACGTGAAAGGAGCTTTGACTGCAGTGTCGATAATTTGGGCAGGTTTTTCTTGTGGGGTCCCTGCTGGATATCGTGAGGTGCAGTCGAGTGCTAAATTGAGTTTTCCAGGGTGGTGTTTTATCTGGATATCTGGAATCCTGGAATCTGTACATCATTGTCCTCTCTTTGAAGTTGAACAGGCGGGGGTTTTTAATATTTTCCAGGACCGGGTCCAAAAATATTTTAGCACTGGTAAATGATCTACTGTCACTAGTAAATCTGTGCACCCAAGTATAAACATTCAGCATGACTCTAGCCCATAGACAAGGGCTAAGGCTTCTCTTTCCACTGGTGCGTACTGTGATTCAGAGTCATTGGTGAAACAGGAGCTGGTCAGAATAATCTTCCAGTGATCATCCCCGCAACCCATGTTTAACTCACTGGGGTATCTACAGTGTTTCTGAAATAAAAAATGAGAGATTCCTGTTTTATTATAGTCAGTTAATAGTCCCGTTGCTCAGTTCATTTTGAACGTCAGAACACCCTTTTCAATTTTCTCCACTATTACACTCTTCGACTCTTGGAATAGGCATTACAGCGTCTCATCCAAATAGAACTTTCTGTTCTTTGCCTTTAGTAGTTCCCAGAAGGGGGCCATAACTTCTGCTTGTTAAAATGCAAATGACACCTGATTTCACGAGTCCAAACTAAGACCTGATGCTGGTGATACTAGTAGGTGTAGGGAACTGGAGAATAGATTCTGTCATCCTTTTTGTGGGCTTAACACTGTTGTCAGTGACCAGAAATCCCGTGAACTCTTCCTCCATTTTGGCAAAATGAAACTTGTCTTGGTTAAATACGATCACCTTGTCCATGCAGTGACTAATGTACTCAACCATGTGCCAGAATAAGGATTCTATCGAATCATTCCATAGTAGGCTATCATCTATGCACTAAGTTTTTTGAGTCATGTCTACAGTGATATCATCAAACTGATGGTTATATCCATCACCTTTTCTGTGGAATCCCTGAGGAGCCCAGGAGTTTCTGTATCAGTCCCACTCGATGATGAATGTGGTAGCATTTTGCGCAGCTGGGGATAGCAGTAGACTGTGGTATCCATTCCATGGATTAAGAACTGTTTTTCTAGTGTGTGCAGGTATCATAGATACCTGATTAAATGAGGATGATGTGTGATGTGCTTCCCTCATAGTAGCATCGTTTAGCTTTTGTAAGTCTACCGTCCGCCTTGGAGATCCTGCCCTTTTTCGGTACAACCATCCTTGGACATCAGGTAATTGGGGTGCCTACTAGCACTGGTTCTAGTATACCAAGTGCGACATTATCCAGCTCTTCTTTTACCTTTTTCTTCCAGTGGTGGGGTTCAGGTATTGGCATGTGAATTCGCACCCAAGATGAACTTGATGTCTAATGGTTTACCCTCCATTGTCTGCAATGAATGATGTGGGCATGTGTTAAATGCACTAAACTTAAAGTACTCCAGTAACCATTGTTGAAGCTTGGATTGGCTTGAATGAAATTGTTTCTGGCTTCGTTAGAACAGGTGTTCTACGTGGGCATCAGCATGGAGCCATTTCCTTCAAAATTGTTGGCACACTGTTCTGCGACAATGATGTCAGGAAATTGGACAACAGTAGGTCCAGATCGCAGTCTGTGACAAGTAGAAGCCCGATGTGTTATTGGATACATATACAGCCTGCCAGGTCTCCTTCATTCCCACCTTTATACACCCTTGACACCCTTGATGTGTAACCGGTTATAGGTTATGCCTTGTATCCTGTGGGTGGTTGATACCAGATATCCATCTGGATACCAAAGAAGTTTCTGAATCTCGAGTCCAGCCAAACAAGTCTGGTCACATGAACCCCTGGCATCATGGTTTCTTCTACTTCCGCTGAATAGGTAGCTCTGGAGGGCTCCTTTGAAATCATTTCCATTTCACTCAAGATGGGGCACCTTTATTGACCACATGCTGTTGTGCCTGTTGCTCTTGTGACCAAATAGACCCTTTGGATTACTGTTGGTAAACATAAATGACTCCTCACTGTTTAGTGTTCTGCTTGTGGCTTCTGCTTTGGATTTCGCAAGCTTCCGGCACATCTTTTTCACATGCCTCATCATTCCACAGAACTGGCATTTCAGTTTAACTGTCAGACAATCCTTCCGATTCATTGACTCCTCTGGGTGTGAAGTCTTTCCACATTTACTGCAGGGTTTGATGTATCGCAGAGTCAACTGGGTTTCGGTCTCCTGGGGCAGCCGTTTCTGGTTCAATCTTTGCACATTGGATGACGCAAGGGGGTGCGTAGCATCGTGGAAGTGAGAGATTGACTTGTCTGTCATCTCGAGGCAAACCAATCAGTTGAATTTCTGTTCCAAGATGATGAGGGAGGCTGCCTCCACCAATATCCTACTTCACTGCTCTGGATTGGCGAGCCCTGCTATCATCTGCCTGGTGACCATGTCTTCCGAGTAGTCCACTCGCTGTCCACAAGTTTGTTCATTTGAACATTTGCTGCTGAACTCACAAAACCTAGTTTGGTCATGTAATCTAGTGAGAAAATGCGTCTCTGAATCACCTTCATTCTGCGTCATGGAGTGGAACTTCTGTCGGTGGACCTCTTTGTGGAGTCTCTTCATCACGACCAGTCATATCTTTTGTAGAAGACTCTCTTCCATAGCAGAGTGGAGTCTTGTAGGTCCTACTAATTCAAATAGTAGCCTGTTTGTTGCTAGTGTATAGGTTGCCCATAGTTCATTCTGGATTACGGTTGGGTCTTCCAACTTGTATATCTCCTTGTATCTGGTCCATGTATCCAAAAACAATGCCCATTCTTTTTTTGTGGCATCTAGTCCTATCCAGGTTCATTCAGATTTCTTAACATGTGAACTGTTGGGGCGACCGTGAATCATCTTCTTCCTGAGCTCAATATTTTCCTGTTGTAGCTCCACAAGTTGTTCCATTAATTTCAAATACTCTTGTTCCATAGTGACCAGTAACAAGTAAGCCTTGGCATTTGGTAAATTCCACAATCAGTGACTTCAAGTTTTCATTGCTTCCAAAGCATCCTGTTCACAGCGCCATGTAAAGTGCAGAAAACATCCACTTGACATGCTTCTGAGCAATACTGAAAAAAGCAAATAGCCACCTCCTTCTCACTTGCATTTATACCCTCCAAGGGCAGATAAGTTCATTGACTTCTATACAAAGACTTATGCCAAATTTCTGTTTGACTTTATTTTTTTGGTGTTTTGACTATATTTGTGACATTTTAACAAAATATATTCTTTTCAGTTTTTTATTCCTCCTATTGGCTAGTAGTTAAATTGTTTTTTCTAGTGTAACATTTTCCTAGGCTATTTTCCTTCTCTTGTATTTATTTTATTGTATATTGTTTAAATTTTTCAGTTTTCTTTATTCTTTAATACCCCCAGCTCTAAGCCAATTTACTTGTTTTCTAGTGTAATTTTTATTTCATAATAGGCTATGTTTTTGCTTAGGTAAATCATTATTTTGTTACAAGTGTTTTTGTTTTAATTTTACTTTTTCAGTCTTTTTTAAAAAATATTTCACTTTGATTTTGCTGTTTTGTTTCATTTAAGACATTTTCATTTTGTTTTATTTATTGTATCTTTAAAGGAAATTTATTCTTTTTTACATATCAAACGTTTTTCTGTATTTTCCCTCTTTAGCTGGTAAAACCAGTTTTTGTCTGTCTTTCTATTTTGTTTTCATTTGTTTTTGTTAAATTTGTTTTAATTTTCTCCTCTTTGTAGAAGAAATTTGTCATAATTTGTTTGTTATTTTAAGTTTATTTTTAGTTGTTTTTTTCTTTATTCCTTTTACATTTATTTATTCTTTCTTTGTTTAAAAGAATTTCTAGTTGGCATAGAAAAACTTTTTCTTCAAAATAATCAAGATGGTTGACAAACATCAGTCAGTCAGTCAAAAAAGATCATTTTGATTCTGCCTTTAAAAAAAGTCGCCAGATAAAAAGAAAATACAGCAAGAGAAATCTCAAAGTACCAGTGAAACAGCAAAGTAAACAGACTAAGATAAAGTAATAGAAAAAACATATGGAAGCCAAAAATTGTCAAAATTCAGAAAAATGGTTGGAAAACTTTATATCCTAAAACAATGACAATCCAGTGGTCAGAGAATCACCCTCTTGTTGAAAGTTCCCATCAAAGTGTATAATCAATATCACAGAGTTTCTGGATAGAGAGTTATGCCCATCTTACAAAAGATGTTTATTTAGTGGATCCCTAAGAATTACAGAAGTTTGAAAAAAAATATATTGTGTCAGTCTTTGTGATAAATAAGATTTTGTACAAAATTTGTCACTCCACCAAACACACTCTCATGAAGTCGTTGACATCCCTGATGGTTAAGCCCCAAAGAGTGATTAAGGGCATGGGTTTTTTCACATGAGACGTACTTCTACCCATGCCTGCAGACTGCATGGTCACAACCACTCAAGGATTATTCACAAATAACCTTCTCTTAAGAACGAATATGAGAAGGACCAGTAGTGGTATTTGAAATCTCTGATCTTAGTGAACATCCGATGGTCTACTTGGAGCAGTACAGTCAGGTCCTGTGACAACTTGAACAGTGGATATTATGATAGATCATAAAGCCGTCATTTCCATCCCTAAATAATGGTCATTGTGACCAGCGGACAGTTAAAGTGTGAAGAGACTGGTCACCTCTCCTCTTCCTGACCAGAAAAGAAGGCTTCTAGAGATTTAGCTCCAATTGACCAAAACTGCACCCCCTGACCAGGCTTGTTATTTCCGTCTCACCTGTAATGGATATGCCAGCAACTGAGACCAGTGCAGCAAAGAATCAATGGTTGTTTCTCTTTTGAGGCATCCCATTTTCCAAAAAGCCTTTACCCACCCCTTGTGCGGTTGTGGAGAAGGAAAAGGGCGAATGGATTGTCACTGGTAAGGCCAGTTGGAATTACCAGATAGCAGGATCTCAGTCCTTGAAAGACTCCATGGATAAAGATGAACATAGCCCACTCTTTCTACCAGTTCCAAGGATACTGGCCTGGCCATCTATGCCAATAAAATAAGAGAACAGAGATTGAAGTACAACTTGGGCTTCAAAGAAAACCAAGAAGCTAGAAAAGTGAAAGAAATACTGAAGAAAAAAGACCATTAAACAGACCTCATCAATTCGATTAGTTGGCCCTTCTTCCTCTGCAATGTCTTTCCTAACAACAACAAAAAACAGTCAATGACACCACCACCCATGACTCTCTCAAAAGAGCCCCCATTCCAAAATCACTTTTCAAAAAAAGTGTACTCCTGACAACACTCCTAATTCATTCATTGCACAAACACCAATCAAAACACTAAAGAAAACAGATCAGAAAAAGACAACACAGCCTATCAGATTCAACAGTATCCACTTTGGAAAAAAAAGAAAATCAAAAATAATTTACAATTCTGGGGGAGGCATGTATGAAGTTTTGAAGGAGCAAGCAGAAAAGACTCTAATGCAAACCAGAAAAATAAGACTTAATTTTTTTATTAAATGTCAAAGAGGTCAACAGCAAAGATGTAGAAAATTCAAAAACTTTTCCAAAGGTGAAGAGGATATTGATGGTGGCGAAATCCTTTGCAGAAGCACACCAAACCTGAGCAATGATCCAAGAAGCAAATGATGCATTTGGAATGTGTTTTCCCCTTTAGCATTGCAAAAAAAAAAAGTAAAAAGGTTAAGTCAATTTTGTTCCAGGAGGCTCTGACTTTTCCTTCACCAACCCCTGTATAGTGCTAACATTCCTTATGACATTGGTCGCCTGTCTCTTGATGGCACCATCAAGAGTGAGATGAACCAAGGCTCAATGGGTCAGGCATGTTAAATACAGATAAATGGCTAGTGAGCAAGTCTTTGAATGTGATGTGTGCTCTTGTATTCGCAGATCCAATGGGCAGGCTTAGCATGCTGGATATTGCCATAAAGAATAGGGCTCTTTGTCTCATTGGGATTTATGCACTCAATATCATGTTTTCAGTGGATCATTCAGTTTAGTTCAAGGCATTTGATAGGGTTTACCATTGATTTCTGGAGGCTGGTCTTGTGGAAACTGGTTTCAGGCCATACATTCGCACCCAGATCTGACTCCTGTATGTGACTCCTGCTGCGCTGGTAGTAGTGAACAAAGTATGATCATAACCATTCATATCGTTATGCTTTATTCATCAAGTTTGCCAGCTTCATCTTTGCTTTATGTTCTTGTATTGGAACTTGATACTAGCACCTTGGCCAGGTACTCTGACAACGTTTCGGTTCATGTGTTAAGCAGAGCTGAGATTGATGAAGTTGACAAAGAGATCAGGGGATACGAGACAATGACATAGGCCAAGATCAACAGTGATTAGTCTGTTGGCTTGCAATCGGGCGTGTAGAAGAGCTTCTCTTCCCGGACCACTCATCTGGATGGACGATCTGATCAAGATGCTTGGTGTCTGTTTTAACCACAATCTACAGTTACAATGAATTGGTCTTAGGTGCAGGAGAAAGCCGAGGTTGTAGTTTATCAGTGGTCCCAGAGAAATCTTTCCTTAAAGAGGAGAGCATAAGTAATTCCATTTCCGTGTACTATACTAATAGATTTAGTAAGGGCCTTGTTCTCCCGCGTATGGGGGTGGAATGACTCCTAAGGTATGTCATGAGATCTGTTATCTTCATCCTTCTAAAGACAGCCTGGGTATGCTTAGCATTGAGATTCATCAACATATGCTTTGCATCACTTTCCTGGAATGAATGTGTATGAATTGAATGGTGACAGTGTATTCTGGAAGGAATTCTGAGAAGTGTGCTCTTTCTATCGTGAATATTAGATTGCTCTCAAATTCTACTTAGAGACAATAGATGGCCTTTCTGATTTCCACACATTGTCCTGTAAGGCATTATATCACATGATGATCTGATAGATGCACATGGTTTAACAAAGCAGGGAATTTTCTCTTTATGGCCTTGGATACTTGGGTTGAAATGCCTTACTAATGATGAAGCATCATTCACCTAGCTGGTTCTGTGAAGGGCCTTCTGGATTAGTGGGGATGGAAAATTCTCCAGAATGTGTTCGCTGTTGTGAGTAGGCAGACTCTAGAATGTACCTTCTTCGACTGCAATGTTGCGTGGAAAGTTTGTTTTCCTCAAGGCCATTTCTATCTAAAGCAATGTGGTGCCATCATTCATTAAGGCTGAACGCTGAATGCAATATGTTTTTTACTTGCTAGGTGATATGAATGACACAAGAAAGAATTCTATAGAGACAAGAAGTTTACCTCTTCCCAACTGATCTTGTACTTTAAGCATCAGCTTAGTCAAGATTAGAACAGAAAGACACCTACTCTCCATCAGAATGGCAAAAAGTTGGTGAGTCTTGTACGTTTCTGTCGAGTGAAAGAAGCTGACTCAGAGTGGCATTTTGATACCAGTTAGGCATTGGGATATTAGATTTCTGTTCTGAACATTGGCAACCCTAAATAGGTTTAGTTTAGGTTTGTTTTTTTCCTTAGTTTCTTCTAACAGAAGTTAACTTAGCTAGAAGATGTATGCTTATCAGCCCCTTTTATTTTCGTCCCCTCTTTCTTTAGTTTAACCCCCTCACACATATTAGGTGAGAGAGATATCAGTTTTCTGATGGATGTAGGATGTCTTTTGTTTGAGTGTATTTCATAATTTTGTATTTGTTATTGCCTTGATGAGTGAGCTTTTTGTAAAAGGGTTGTTTACATTAATGCCTTGCATTAATTTCGTACAGTTAACTGATGTTTCTGTCACAATTAAGGATTGGGGAGGAGCTTTTATTATCAACACTGTTTTGTTTCTTGTATACAAAAAGAAAAATATTAATTGAAAATACACATTAGCATTACATTTTTAATGTAGTAAGAATGTGTTGTTTTGGTGTCAGGATATTGTTATGCTTGGGTCAGTGATTGTGGCTAGTTCAAATATAAGATAGATGAAGACCAGCCTTTCCTATTTCTCTTTTGGCCTTGAACCACATTTTTGTAACATGCAAAAAAAAAAAAAAAATATATATATATATATATATATATTATTCCTTCATGGTACCTAGACTCAGGTCTCATCATTCTACACTAACAGTTGAATTGGCTAAATATAACCATAAATTCTTTGCTAATAGTTTCTTTTCTAGAACTTCTCACCTCTGAAACTCTCTTCCTGCTTCTTGCTTTCCAGCCAACTTTGATATCCAAAAATTTAATTAAATGCAATGTCAATTATTATCTGTCTTATTGATTCCTTTTATTGTTCTTGCTCCTTAAGCTTTTACTTTTTCTTCACACTCAGTAACCACCTGTGTCTTTGTGGCTTTATTGCCTTGCTTGAATAAAAAAAAAAAAACACCAACTCTCTAAATATATGGTTGGCCAAAAACGTTCGTTGGCTCAAGTAAAAAAATTCGGAAGGAATTTTCACCCCCCCCCTTTTTTTTTCACAGATTCACACGTGATACTGCGTAGTGTTAAATAGTCATTCACTTTGTATCCGGAAACTCATGTACTTGAATGCTCATTCACGTTCACCTTTACTGAAATAATAACTTCAGGAATTTTTCTTTACATAACTTAACAATAAAAAAAAGAATTCGAAACCTCCCTGCTATATAGTGTGTACGCGAGATATCGAAAGTGGAGTGGTTGATTCTGCTGACCCTGCCGCCAAAAAAGAAAAAAGTACTTAAGCAGTTTTCTCACGAAATTGCCTATTAGTATTCTGTGTAAAATTCGTTCATGATGAATCAGTCAGTTAAGTGCCATACGTGATACGTGCTTGGGCGATCATGTCTCGAAAGAGATATGACTGACTGGGCAAAAGGTTATCCTGCAGTAGGTTGCCATTACTTTCTACGTCATGATGAATAAGTACTGAAAATTTCGTTTAAATTGGATAATTCCTTGATTTTTTTGGACAAATTTCTAAAAGCGGGCTTATCTTTTCTTTTTTAGACTTTATTGCTTTCATTTGAAAACAAAAATGAAAATTTTACGTTTACACAGTTTTTAGTACATTAAGAATGTAAACTTTTTCAAATTTTCTGGTGCATCATAATTTGACAGAAAAGCGTAGCTTTAAAATAAATTATTTAAGTTAAAGTATTAAAGTAATCGATCGTTTTCCTGAATTTTATTTTTATTTATTTATTGCAATGGACACTTTTTTAATCAATCGCTTCACCCGTACACGGTTTCAAAAAGTTATTTTGTCGGCAGATGTATAAAAGTAAAAAGTGCTATAACAATAATAACGATAGCGTTCTTTTATTTTAATTATTTTTTCTTTAAGAATCTTAAATTAAGATTAAGAAGAATAGTTGTGTGCGCGTGTGTGAGTGTCTTAAATGCAAAATATAGAATTGAATCGGTAATTGAAATATTTTATTTCAAACTCTGAATTAGTTATTTTTATTTTTTAGGGGAGAATTGTTTAGTTTTAACTTTTAACTTTTCTATTTCTAAACTTTACAAGAGTCTCAACTCAACTCTCGTCATAACCCACGAAAGAAATCAGGTAAGTAGTTGAGTTTCATTGTGACTGTGATGTGATGTAGTAACATTGCAATGCATTAACAGCACCCGCCACCGACACACACACTGCAAAAAGTTATATGCGGTGGTGTACGGACTGATTTCCACGCCTATAATTCTTATTAGAAACGAATCTCCGGTTCGACTACAAAAAAAAAAAAAAGAAAAGAAAAACGATAGAGTAAGTTCGACAAGCCTATTTGTTTTTTTTTTTGTTTTTTTTCTTAAATTTCTTTTTAATTGCTCAACTCGGAAAATTCCAAATAAAAAAAAGCAAAAACAAAAGGACAAATGAACAGAAGCAAAGTGTTTTACAGTTAGACTGTTTACAAACACTGCTACGAACTTGGCAAAGAAAATATCCACCCAACCTCCGTCAAGCCAAGATCTTCCTCTCATTCTCGTTATAAATTTGCATTATGTGCCAGAATTACTTAAATGAAATCACTTCTGCTGCTTACAGACAATTGTAAAAACAACACACCTCTACGTAGAGTTCTGTTTGCCCGCCTTCATAAAAGTTATCAAAAAATTGTTTTAATTTCTCAGTTTCTGTGTTATTGCTTTAAAAAAAGTCAAAAAGCATTTCTAAATTAAACATCTGGATAACCTTTGTAAAAAATTACTCTTTTTAGCTTTTTTTTATTTATTTAACACACACACACACACACAAATTGTGTGAGTCACTAGTGCTCACCTCAGAGAGTGTTGTGCAGTACAACTTGTACTCATACAGTCCAACCGAGGCAGCGGTGGTCTAAAAGCACTTATGACGGCTGGTATAAAAGACGAAAAAAAGTTAACTTACGAACGACGTGTGTGTGTTGTTTTTAATTCGATCTTATGTGCAATTTTATTTATCTGAAGAAAAAAATGTTTCTCATAGTAATTTTCTTTTCATTTTTTTTTAATCTAAAATGTTGACGTCATATTTTAAAAAATAATTTTTAACGAATGATCATGACATAAGGTTTTTTTTTAATGTTTCTTTCGGCAAAGAAATGTTTCGATAAACAAAAAAATTTTTAATCCTTCTCTCGGTTTTCGAGAAAATACAATATATACATACTTTTTTAAAAATTTTATCTATTTATTAAGTTTAATTGTTTCTGCTATATGGAATTAGAATTAGAAGGAAATGGAAAAATGCTTTTTAAAATTAAATTAAATTTTTGTTTTTATTTAATTATTGGAAAATTAAAAGGTGCGAAAAAGAGAAAGGACGAAATTTGTTAGTTTTTTAATATTATTTTGAAACTAGTCGTAAAGTATTATTATATTTTCTCAGTTTTTAGCTTAGTCTGGCACAAGACCCAAAGTGTGCAATGGTCTGCAAAAAAAAAAAAAAAAATATAACAATTGCGTTGCTTTTTGTAGCAATATGCTCTTTAGTATTGATATTAAAAAGGTTAACTTAATAGAACTTAATGCTTGGTTATGTTGTCGCTGGATGAGATGGAAAACCACCTGCTAATTTTTTAAACTCACTGGGTGCCTCATACTTTCGTCCTTGTACTAAACTACGTTTTTAAAATCATCATGCTGTAAGAACAGAAACTTGACAATTTTATTATTTCTTCATTTAATGAACAAGAACTAAATTATTTTCTATTCTCAGATAAGAAAGAAGCTGAAGTCCGCCTGCGGTTGGATACATTGTGTCAATGCTGTGCTATTCTTTGTTCGAAGGGGTCGGTAGAGTAAAGTTCGTATGAGACGAGAAAGAAAAAAATGATGGGATGGCAGTAGGAAAAATTGTTGCACCAAAATCAACATTCACAACATTAGCTTTTTTCCATGGGTTTGAACAGCGGCCTCTTTCACTTATGGAAAATACACTAGTTTTGCAATTTTATTTTTGTATAAAATCTTCAATTCTTCAGATTTTCTGTTTTTGTCTTCATTTTCATGGTGTATCTATTATTCTTCAGAGAATCAAACAGCTGTTGCTCTGTTAATATTTTTGTTTGGGGTAGAATGGTCTTCATCAGCCACTCTTCACATTAAATTTATTATTTGTAATTAACTGTTTTATTTTATTTTTATTTTTTTTTTACATTCTAATTCCCTTTCAGCATTTCTCTCCCCAACTCTCTTTTCCTTTTCTTCTCTTTCCTCTCCCTACACCCTTCTTTCTTCTTTCTTCTGACTTTCCCTTTGGTTATGTTGCCAACAAAAGTCCAGGTTCAAAAATTTAAACTATAGACTTCCTGAAAATATAATGTTTTACAGTTTTTTATTTCTGAAGCTTCAAATGATGGTTTGGGTGAAATATGACATGTAGGCATCTTAAAGACATATGCAGCGATGCACAACTGCCCAGGCATAGATATTTTTTTCTAAAAGTAATAAACATCAAGGCAAATTGTTTTTTATTTAAAAATTTCTAGCATCTGCCATGCATCTTTACAGAATAGACAAAAACAAAAGTATGAGGAAAATAAAAAATCACAGGCTTTGAGGAATGGGTCAATTGTAGCAGCCAATGGTTTAGAGGAGGGTTTCTCAAACTTTTTAGAGTGACAACCCACTATTCAAGACCACAGCTAATGGTGACCAACTCAAATTTACTGGGCAAAAACATATGAAAGAATATAAAACATTATCTATTCATATTCACATATTTCAATTACATTTAAAATACTCACATATTTTCAGTAACATTTCCAAATCTTATAAATGCTATCTAATTGATTAATAAGCAGGCATGTGTGAAGGATGTGCTTGTTTCTTGTTACTGTCAAGAATAGCATTGATGTCAACATTAATGCAGATTAATTTCAGGTGTAAGGAATTTGACAACTGAAGTTTATTTTGGAATTAATTTTTGATTCTTACTGTTGCTGAAAATCCAGCTTCACAACGATATGAAGATGAGAAAGAGAGAAGTAACTTCAAAGCTTCAGTGGAAAGGATTGAGTATGGTTTTTGAACAGACACCCAGAACTGTATCTGTTTTCTGCTGTTAAAGTTAATTTCTAATGAAGTGTCTTCAGATAATGCAAAATGTTCTTCCTAATCTTTTGTCAATAATCCACTTATGTCAGGCTGAAAAGGGTTCATAACCCATTTTTTTCTTGGATATTTTTCATTTGTTCAAGGAAATAAAACTCTTTCAGCTTGAAAGTGTTCAGATATCTCAATGATTATATCGTCATCAATTTGTGCTACATTCTTCATTACAAAGGTTGAAATATTTCAAAACAATCATAATTTTGGTTGTCAATACAGTTTTTTTTCAAAACCACAAATTTTCTCATGAACTGCAAATATACTGATATCTTCTGCTCCTTGCAAGTACAAATTCAGTTCTAGTTTTGAAATATGTGAGCCTCAAAACAAACTCCTTGTTGTGCAAATATCTTGCAAAATCACTGGTTTAGAGCATTATACAAGTTCCATTTCAATGTTTTGTAAATTTTATGAGAATGAAATTGGCAAATTGTGTGAAAAGATTCATGCCAATAATATCAAAGTATATTTTATGACTAATAATCCACCAACGCAGTATATAAAAAGAAAAAAAAAAGGTTTGTTGTTTCTTTGTTTTATGTGAACAGCATTTGAACTTGAGGGCTCTTTTCTTTTCTCTCTTTTTTTTTTAAGTTACAAAATCATAAACCATAGAAACTTTTTCACAGATCGTCACAAATATGGTATTAGCTACAAATTGTTGCTTAACTTGACTAATCAGTAGGAAATTGGATTTGATTACATCAATACTTTAAGGGTATGTCAAATTTTCAAAAATTTGGGTTTGATTACATCAATACTTTAAGGGTATGTCAAATTTTCAAAAATTTGATATTGAAAGATTATCCAATCAGAATCTAAAGGGTTTATAGAATAACAGAAAAATATGTCTGTCAAGTTGTTTTAAGTGAATAATCCCCCCAACAGGAAGGTTGTATATTGCCTACTTAAAAGATGGTTTTTCACCTTTGATAATTTAGGTTAAACATCAGTGAGCAATGGTAACCCTTTATATGAAAGTCACCTTCGAAAAAGTATCAATCTTCAATGACATCAAAATAACAGCCAGACTGTGACATAAACCATTTTACTATATTCAATTTCTTTTTTTTCTTTTTCTATTTATCTATAACAAGGTACTGAAAAGTTATCAGCCTAACCAAGAAGGCATCCTAAAATGTTGATTAGTCATCTTTTCTAAAGTAACAATATATAAAGTATGTGGAAAGGGTGTGGGAGATTATTTTGATATGTTAGAATAATTATTCATTTATAAAAATCTGAGAAGTGTATAAATAAATAAATTATTGAAAATACACCCCATCTCTTATTAATTAAATATTGTTATACTTTAAAAATATTTGATAGACAAGTTTATATAAGCCTATATATTACATATGTTTATAAATGTAAACAAGTTACTAAACCTATAGTGCCAAATATGCATGCATTGCTAACAATTCTCCAATGATCTCTAAATTCTCAAACTGCCTTGTCTTCAAATTCTCCCACTCCAAATATTTTGTCATTATAATTAGTGGATTTGTGAACAAGACCTCTAATGGATCATTTGCTTCCAAATATTAATTCTTCACAGATTTTTTTCTAGATTTTGGAAAAGGGTAACTTAAAATCAACTAAAATTATGCCAGGAAGCAGCCAACACAAAATTTACAAATTGTTTCAGAATTCCATTTTTCAAAGCATAGGTGCCATTAGTATGATATTGTCTATACTTGTGAATAAAATGACTTCATGTATAGTGCAACCTCTGAATTTTTTGCATTAATTTTAACTCTACCAGAAAAAATTTACCTGTGTATAATGCAAACAGGCAGTGAAATAGATTTTTAACCTTTTCAAAAAACGTACCTGTGTATAGTGCAACCCCTATATATATATATATATATAGTCATCCGCAGACAGATCTGTTTTGCTGTATCACTGCTCATCAGTACAGTTAGACATTCGATTGCTTTTTACCCAGGATTGAAACCCAACCGAATTGGTGTCAGTCAGTGATTCTACCTCTGAGCTATAGGCGCTCGGTAGAAGAAGGCAGATTTTAGCGTGTGATATATAATGTATACACATGCCAGTAGCTAAGAGTGTTCTAATTCATTACTGAATGAATGATGCGTACATGCTAGAGTAGCTACTGTTTTTTCAAAGTCTACCATTCTTCCAAAGTGCTCAGTCAGGATGTGAGAGCGTCAAAAAATGATAAAAACTCACACTTGAGTATTCACAGTAGATATTTTGAAAGTTCAATGAAAAGAAATAGAACGAAACATTAAAAGTGAAAATTTTTTTGAGTTTTAAAGTTTTTTTAAATTAAAGGAAGATACTTTTTCAAGATTAGTATGGTAGTCATTTTATATGTTTCTTGTCTTCTAAATCAGTTTTGTTCTTTAACAAGATTGTGGTTCTCTTGAACAATTTAAAAAATGGCACAATTTGGCAATCAGACTCATGAAAATGTACATAAAATATTTCCAAGTTTTCAGGCTATATTGAGGGAAAGATCTGTATATTATTAATGCAAAATTGAGGTAAATAGTTCAGTTACTCAATATATGTGTGCACACACACACACACACACACACACACACACACACACACATGAATAAAAACAAAATGAAAACTTATCTTAGCCAACGTGTTTCATCCTCTGATGGCAAATATAAGAATTTTTATTTTGCAACAACTATTTATAAACAAATTAAAAACATTAGTTTTTCAAAATTTTTAAATTTAAGAAACACTCATAGATATTCATCAAGTTAGCTGAAAAGTCAAGGTAAATTATGGATGATACTAAGTGATGTAATTTAATGATTTGCCTTGATAAGGTCCATCAGAGGACAGAACATGTTGACCAAGATGAGTTTTCTTTTAATTTTTATTCATATTATCCTTTTTACAGATTTATTTCTAGTTATATTTTACACACACACAAGGAATCTGAATCTGATGGCAAGTGATTCAAGTGGAAATTCCACGGTACATCTTTACAATGTAAAATTGAAAAAGCAAAAAACATTAGTTTCAATTAATAGCTTAATGAATTAAAAAGATTTATTAGATGAAAAAATTTTTACTTTTTCAAAACTTTGTGAGAAACCATAGATAAATGATATGAATAACACTTAAATAAGAGGAAATTACTTGCAAAATATATACATATTTAGTTTAGTATTGTTTTATTTTTGTGAACAGGATTTCTCTGCATAGATTTACAAGTAGGTGCACTAATGTAATACTGGTTAGTGCAAATTTTTATAACTTCATAAGTTTTATAACTTAATAATTATTTTTTCTTTTCTTAATGGGAAAGTATATTCATTCTCTTATAAAAACCTAAAAAAATGAATGTTTACTTTTAATTAATGTTTTTCAGAAATTAGGTAAAAAGAATACTCATCTTTTTTTTTTCTGTTGCTACATCTAGAGAAGAATTCATTCTATTTTTGTTTTTCAATAATAATAAGGAAGCTCCAAGCAGATTAAGTTTTTATTGGCCGAGTGCCACAACTTCTTGCTGACTGAGTGAAAAATCAAGCTCAAAATGGCGGTCACTACTTCACTATCAAAATGATACAAGCCAACTTCTATGAGGAAGATATCTAGATAAGTGATATTTAAAGGTGAGCATTAAGTGTGCAGTCTAATACTTTTCTTCTTTTCAAAAAGAAAGTTGTCAGAAAGTGAAGTAATGTTAACATATGGCAGGGGAGGAGATACTTTATTTGAAATAGCATATCTGCTGATAGATAAATATCACATTTTTGTGGAAAATTTTCTAGTAATTAAAGAGAGATTACAGATGTTTATCATTTTAAAATGAAGTCCAGCAATTTTGTCACTTCAGAAGAAAAGAGAATAAAAAGGTTTTGATGTGTTTGAGGCAGCAAGTAACACTATACACCAAAAAGATAAGAACATGAATAAAAAATAAAATCATACTCTCCCAGCAATGACTGATGATTAACAATAGCAATGAGTAGAAGAGGTATCAGGAATCAATATTAAAATCCTTTGAAATCATTGAAATGGCATCAGTGTTGAAATTTTAATCTTAAACAGCATAAAGTTAAATGTTTGTAAATGAAATTTGAAATTTAGATATATATCTTAAACACAATATTAAATTAAATAAATTTAATGGAAAAGTATTTCCACTGTCAATGTCTATTGCTTGCTGTCAAACTTAGTAAATAAATACCTAAATAGTTATATATTACTGATATTTTTTGTTTTTACTTGTATTTTTATTATTTTGAGTTCATTGATAATCAAATGAAAATCTTGGGTCACTAGAAAATAACTGAAAAAAGTTTGGAAATAGAAGATGAGTGCTCATGGATTAGTTTATTATTAAACACTTACATTATTATTTACATGTGGACTATTCTTTTTTTATTCTCCAACCCCAAGCAAGGTGATAAAACCACTAAGATACATGGGGTACTGGAAGTGAAAGAAAATGAGAAAATTTTAGAAGGAACTGGTAACCAGTAGAATAGAGTCCTTGAAATAGTTGTCATTAGAGGCTGATAATGTATCAGCGTGTAATTTGACACTGGTTTGAAAGTTATTTTTATTTTGAATTTACTACAAATAGTCTAGTAGATTAAAAGATTGGATCATTTATTTGGTGACATATTAATTGTGAGTTCAATCCTTGGGAAGAGCAGTGTGTACTTGGACTCCATGGAAAATGGGGTTAGCAATAATTGAATAGTAGTAACATAAGAACTAGACAAAATATCCTACACATGTACAGTGGGACAAAAATTATCTACTTCTGTTAATTAAATAAGAGTTTCAGTTCAACGTTTCCTGTAGGTTACCTGGATTAACATACACAAGCCAAAGACACAATGGCCAAAACATTGTGATAGCAACAACAAAGATTAGGACAATAATCTGTATGTTAATGATAACTATTTATCCAAGAAATTTAGTCAGAATTCTAGTAAGTGGTTAACTATATTTAGGCATCATTAATAATCTTGAAATCCTCATGCAAATATTTATTTAATTTCTTCATTCATCATCCATTACACCGAACGGTGTGTAGGGCAGCAACAAAGCTTCTCCACCTCTGCCTATCTTGGGCCAGACTAATCAACGAGCACCAAGAATACTGCATGGCTTTCATCTCATTCTCCATTTATTTTATTTGCAATGATATAAATGAAATTCTTAGCTTATGACCTGTAATAAAGTTGTTAAAAACATGTTAAGCATAATGGAAACTTTGGCATGACTCTGTGAAGTGCCATACATTGATACATGCTTGGGCAATCATGTCTCGAAAGAGGCATGACCGACTGGGCAAAAGATTTTCCCACAGTAAGTTACCATTACTTTCTGGTTTCTAACCAAGGCTATAGAACCCAATTCATCCTCTATTTAACATATAGCTAAAGGGAGAAGAGATGCATTAATATCTTTCCCAAGAGATTTTATGCATAAGTGAATGCAACAAATTCAGCTGGAATTTGAACTTGGCTCTTCTAATTCTTGTTCTGAGCTGATATCCACTACATGGCAATGCACTTTCTAAATGCACAACTAGATCTCCATAAAACAGTAGATTAGCAATAATGAAAATAGTATCTTCAAACTCTCTTTAATTTACTTGCCACTAAATTTCTAGAGACAAATTTATCTATTTTTGTTTTAATAACAATTTATTTTCAGTTTCAAAATAGAAGCAGGAAAATTTTACTTTCAGTTGTATATTTCTACATTTACTGCAGGTAATTGCTCTTTTGGGTAGGGGTAGAACGTGTGCACTGTTACTAGTGAAAGAAATAAGATGCTCTGGCAGTTCTTTCCACAAGTAAAAGGAAAGACTATTTCAACTTTAGCTAGTAAGTTAAGATTTATAAAAGTAAATGATTGAAATCTGAAATTCACAACAGAAAATAAAACAATTATCTAAATTTGTAAATCCATGGGGGACCAAGATATTTTTGAATTTCTTAAAGTTTGCTTTCAGACTCCTTGCTATTTTCACTTTTAACTACCGGCAGTCAGATCACAAATTAGTCACAATGGAGAAATCCTGTATTCTTTTATTTTTTAATCGTTTTATTTGACAAATGGTTAAATTTTTATCATAATAAAATTCAAAGTAATGTCTTATCTTAAGTGCATATATGGTAACTACTGTTTTTTTTTTTTTTTAAATATGTAAATTTGAAAAACAAAATATTTTTACAAAAATTTCAAAAAATCTTTGTGGAATGTAAGCCAATAGTTTAAATGTTAAAAAAAAGAATATTAGTTGTTCCTTATCTTGGCCCAATCTGACATAAGATCACAGTTATGGAAAAACATAAGAGAAAAGATCTGCAAGTTACTATTGTTTAAAGACAGGCACCTAAAATGGAATTTTATTAGGGGAAAATTGAAAGCAAATCTATTGGCTTGGATGGTTTGCAGTTCTGAATTGAATTTTCTATTTACATTTAGTTAATGTGCGAGTTATTTCATTCAGAAAGTGGGATGATTATTTCAACCTCATATGTAACTTAGTGTAGCTCAATAAAATTTATGGAAAAAACCCTACCTTTAGGAGCTTTTTAAATTCTTTATATTATTGACATGCAGAAAAATGATTTTAAGCTGTGAAATATTGTTAAAACCTAGAATAAAAAAGTAAATGTAACTGGATTCTTAACAGAGGTCTCTAGTTTTTATCAAATATTTAACACCACACAGAACAACTTATTTTCACATATTTGAATGTCTCCCATACAAATAAGTGATTAGACTTTATCATAGTTGACTATAAAGATATAATTTTTTTGTAATTACATCTTTTGCAAATAAGATTCTTATCAGAGAATAGCTTTTCCAAGTATTCATTCATCCATTCATTTTTCTATCAACTATTGTTGCATGACAGTGAGATGACATTTTTTATGAACTAATCTCTGTTGTTAAAAATAATGACTAATAGACTTTTACTAGGTGCACAAGTATTGTGGCCCTGTGCCAGATTGTTTGGGTTAGTAAATATCTGGCTGGCTCTCCTCTGATAATGACTTTTAAGGAGACCTACTAAAGAGTGAGAATTAGTGAGCTTGCAGTCTATTGTTAGTGAGTTTGATGACCATAGTGTTGCCAGTGTTGTGGTCTTGTGTCAGACTAAGCTTAAATTAGTAAATATCCACTAATGACTTTTCAGCTTATGGTTCAGCTTTCTTCAGGTATATAAGTAACTTTTTAAATATTATTCTCTTTTCTAATTCTAGATTTGAACATAAACAGTTCAAACATGCAGACAATTCAATCTGAAAAAAATTCTGACTTGCTGAACTGAACAGAATACAATTTCTTTTAGACTCCTATTAAAAAAAAACAGAAATTAATGTATTAATTGATTTCTCTTTATCTGATCTCTTTTAATCCTGATTTGTTGGTAATAAGTAAATAAAAATTCCTTAACTGTTTATAATACACGTTTTGTTAATCTATCTAAAAAAAATAGAGAAATGTTGTATATTGTTGTGGTTTTCTGGCTTAAGGAAACTACTTTAGTATTCAAGTTCATGTGTCTGTTGCTATTTTTTCTCCTCTCTACTTATTATAAGTAATTGTTGCAATAAGTCTTTTAAATGCTTTTATCCTAATCTAATACTAATCACATCAATGGGTTTGTACATGCACATGAAAGCACCTGCTGTAGAGCAATAGTTAGCAGACTACTACTATTGACTATTGGACATTCTTCTATGATGCTCAAGTAAACATAGTTTCTACTTAATAGCTGTATATTTCCTACCAGCCTTCAGGGGCATTAAGTCAGTGTCTGACTTCCAAGACTAGTAGGGTCTCTGTCTATTGAAAATTGATTTTGCACAATCACCTTGACTGCTTCATGCTAAAACATGTAATTTAGTTTTTTATTTATTTTTTTACTAATGTGTATCTGTATATCTTTCTTGCTTCTTTACACTGATTTTGTATACTTCTAAAATCAGCAATGTCAAAATATTTGTTTGAATTAATCTTCCTTATTCCTAAATTTTATATAGATAAAAATATTAATATCCTGTCTAAACAATATTATTTCGATATGAAGATCACACATTTTTGGGAGCATTTTTTTCTAATCCTAAATCTGTATACACTGCATTTTTTCTACATCTAAAATCTATTACTCTATTTTCAACAAAGCAAAATACTGTCATAGTTTCTGCTACTTTTATTATGCTATCCTTTCAAACTATTGAAAGTGATTTTGTTTCACTCCTGGGCACATCATGTATTTGACCTCACTCCAAAATTAACCAAGACCCACAATTATATAACCTATTCAACCCTATAACCATGTATCAAAAAATAATAACAATGAAAATAATTTTTTTTATCATTTTGCATTTTTATTTTGATTATTGTTGGGTATTTGATTTACAAAATGTAATCTTTTCTACAAAAGTGTAAAATTTGGAAACTTCAACAAATAGATTACTATAGATTACTTTCATAAATTATTTTAGGGGAGAAGATATCATTTGACTATTCCAATCTAATAAATATTTAACCTTTGGTGTGTGACTCAAAAGTGTATTTCTGGTGATGTAAACTAAGTCTCAGTTTCAAGCCAATCTGACACCCTCTAAAGTCTTCATTTTATGGTTTTAATCAATATTTTTGAACTGTTTTTTCTTTAACCTCACATTGATCTATGCTTTCTTTGGCATTTTTCTTAATTTGTTAGCTTAACTATTTCCCTGCTAGAAGTCTCTGTTTGTAACTTTCATACATCAATGAAACTTCAAATGAGGTCATCACTTTGTTATATATGATGCTTTCATGGTTGTTGATACACTATAGAAATTTAATTCAAACTGATGGCCCATTGGGTTTCAAATAACTTAAAGTGAAGCTCAAAATGAACAAACTCTTCAAACATTGCAGTGCTCCATTTATCTAACTTATTTTTTTTTTAGTTTGTATATATTTTATATTTTAATAAGAAAATTAACCTATATATATCAAACATGTTATATTTAGACAATAATTCTAAACATTTTTTACTCTATTGTTCACCCAATACAAGGCCCAAGAGCCACTCAAAATAGTGTTATTAAATGGGATTGTTTTATGGACATAATGATTGTAGATTATTAGGATATGTAAGATAGATAATGGTTGACTCTAGACTTAAAGAAGTTAAGATTGTAATGGCTGGAGAAGCATCTTCAAAGCAATGTCCTTTGAGAAGATGCTGTTCAAATGGAACTTCCTTCTTAATCAAATAAATAGGAAGCAAGGAGCCTCTTGGAGAGTGCAACTATTCATCATGACTGGGGGAAGCAGGGGTTCAAGGTCAGTTCAGTCGTAATGAAAAGTTATAAGCCTAGAAATGTGTGGTATTGAAAGTTATAAGCCAGTTTTTCTCCCAATTGAGGTGTTAGAGTATGGTCAGATGAGAGATCAACTGACAGATTCTGGTCATTTAGAATTTTTGAAGGTGCACCCATAAACTATAATTTCATCTGCATCTTTATTTACTAATGTTTAGGGAATTTCTTCTTAGGCAGATTATTAATATATAACAGAAAGAGGGTACAATTGAGGAGTAAGCCTTGTGGGATACAGAAGCCTAACTATTGACAACAACCTTCAAGGACCTTAATGATTGAGAGGACTCTTAGATTCCATAACTGGAGAGTTTTTGTAGCCACACCTTGTCATTCTCGTAATGAATTTATTATCAAGTGCCTCACTGATTTCATGTGTTATGACAGTTGGAGCATCAGCAGTGGACCTAGAAGAGTTTTTTATGTTTATAGACTCAAAGAGCATACTAATGTTACTAAAGAGGCTGATAGGTCGATATTGAAATGGGGATAAGCACAAACTTGAAGACAAGGCAGACTGCTGACACTTTCCATAGACTGGAGAAACATTTCTCCTTCAGGCAGTAGCTAAACAGCTTTGCCAATTTTTAAGATTACTTTTAGCTAAGTTTCTTAGCTGGTATTTTATCTGAACCAGTAGTTTTCATGGATTTAAGACTTGTCACGAGTTTGGAAGTGTTTTGTTTTATGATAGATAGCACAAAGTTTGTGCTCTGTAAAAGGGCTGGAACTCAAATACTCTCTGTGAAATGGACGGAACTCTTGGCATCTATCATATAGCTAATGACAAATTTCATTGCAAAGAGCTTAAACTTATCTAACCAGGATGCAATAACCTGAGGGTCAGTTATAATAGTAAGAGAATTTTGTTTGAGATTTTCCAGAACTCATGGGAACCAAGTCTTGTTTTCAACTTTAGCTTAGACTGACTGCACCTAGATGTTCTTTGCATTTTCTAGAACTTCCTTGCACTGGTTACAGACAGTACTGAATCTGGTAAGGATTTCACTACATTGTTCCTTCTGATTACGATGATAGTAGTGATTATAGTGAGCTATGGATGCAGCACATTCTGGTGTAAGCCAATTCAGACTGTTTGGCTTCTGTTGATACCATTTTGGGCAGAATAAATTTTCTCTTATCAAAAAGTATCTATTTGGAGACAAGGAAAGCTGTTCTGGAGGCTCTATTTTTGAAGAATTCTGATGGAGGCAGTGTAAGATTTGGAAGATGACTTTAGTTTGACATCGGTTTTGACAGTGATCTGTGAATGGTCTGCCAAAGAAAGTAACACTTCAGTGAAGCATTTGTCAGGGCAAGAGGTGAGAAATGGAACAGATAAAGAATATGTACTGAGTCTTTTGGTGAGATTATCTTGGAGTTGAATTGTGTTCTCAGGTGGAAAATTGTCAAGGAACTTTCTGAAATTAAATGTTGAGATTTTAGTTTTTGGCAATCATTAATCATTTTAAAGAAAATAAACATTGAAAGTTCAGAAATAGCTAAGTTGTGTTTTGCATTGTTGTCAGTTTAAAATTTGAAATGAATGTGGGTTTATGTCTGACAACTGTAAAATAGAATTTAGCATCATGTAGAAAATATGATTTTACAGTTTAAAAGGATTTCATCTTGTGGAAACATAGATTGGAGCAAATTTTATTAATATAAAGTGCTTTGAATGTCAATTTAATTTAGGCAAGTTCCTTTTATGTGTTTCCACCTGAGATAAAAACAACTCAATATCAAGATGAAATCACCAAAAGGCTCAATAGACATTCTTTACTCTATTAAATAAAATAGCTTTGTTTGTTTATATACACATTTTTATAAGCTACTTGTTTATAATGAATTGTACTCAAATTTAACTAAATTTTAATGAACTCCACCACTGATGGATTAAGTAATTTAAAAAAATATTCTATTAGTTTACTTACACAGGAATGTCTTTCTTTTCTATTTATTAGACATAAGTATACCAAATAATTAAGCAACTAATTTTTGCAGAAAATTAAGCAAACCCAAATAATGCTTAAAATCTCAAGCAAGGCACTAAAGCAACTAAGATGCTTGTTAAAGGACATGAGAAAAAGAAAAACATTAAGGAGAGAAACAATAAATGGATAAGAATTAAGATGACAAAAGATAATGATTGACATTAACTTATATATATTGAACATGTTGGATCAGAATATCTGTGTTTTGGAGCTTTACCTAAAAAGTCACTCTAGTTATCTGCATTCTGTCGAATTTGTTATACAAAAATTATGAGATGAATTGAGAGAAAGAGGTAATTTTTACTTTGTGAATTACAGACAACAAAACTGAATTATTTGGTTTTCAATTTTAATAAGTATTTGCATTTTTATTTTTTAAATCTGTAAAATGTATGATAGGATTAATGCAAACCCTGTTGATATTAAAAAGAATATCTTTTCCTGTTCTCAACTTTCACCTTCTCATCCTCCTTTTTAGATTGAGAACATGCACAATGGCAGATGAATGACCTGCCCTCTTTGAACAGTCATCTTATAGTATCGATTTATTTTTAGTCACTGCAGCATAAAATTGGAACATTACTGATTTCTCTGCTACTTCAGTTTTTCTTGTTTATTTGAAAGGACAAGCTAGTTGATGGTTCTAATATTGATAGTGGCAACCTTGACAGAGTTTTTTTCCTTTTTTAAAGATTCTTGATAACATCTAAGTTGAAGATAAATCATTTTTCAAGGTTTCATTGGTCAAAAATTATAATTTTAAATGAAATAATCTAATCCTTAATTCTTTTGGAATATTCTTTTCTAAATAGTGACTGAAACAATGAAATTATTTGTGTTTATCTTTCTTATACATTGTTGCAATCAAATCTAAATGTTCTTCTGAAGACAAGGGATTTATTCAATTGAAAAAAAGTAAATCCCTCATGGAGGACTCAAGTCTTGATAACATACTATAAAATGAACAAAAAGTGAATGGTTAAAGACAACTTGCAAATTATAAACCAATCTACACAGTTGGATGCATATCCACTACACTTGTTTGATGAGATCACCAAATAAAAGACTTTTAGTATCCTAGATTCAAAAGACAATCCTTACACAGCTTTTGAAACATTTTACAAGTGTACGAATTTCAATGAATTCCATTTTGGGTCACAAATGGTGTGACCTACTCCTAAAGGATCATTGATGAGATAATAACCAATGAAAAATTGCAAGGCACTTAAGCCTACATAAACAATGTTAGATATCATTTGATTCACACTACATGTTGGCTGAATGCTAAGAAAGTAAAACACAAAATAAGAAAATTTGTTTTCTGCACAGGAACACCAGGCATCATCATCCAGTCCATAAAACAAATCCTCAGGGATGTTTCTTTCCAGTAGGAGCATTTCATGAGACACTATTGTATTATATTGTAAGGATTTGTTTTGTGCACCGGATGTGATACTTGGAATCAGTGTGCAGAAAATTACTTTTCTTATTTTGTTTCGCTTTCTCAACATTCACATCCAGCCAACATATAGTGCGAATTAGATAGAAATTTAATTGTAGTAGAGTATAACACAACCATGACAAAACTGATCATGTTCGCAATCCCATGTAGTTTATGACTGGCATTAAAAAAAAAAACAATGTCTTATCATTGTTTAGGGTAAGGTTGTACCTTACAGGTTAGGGACTCTGGCACCACACACCTCACATTGAATAAAACTTCACTACAAGCTTAAGTTTTCATTTGTTTTTCTTAGCATCAACCAACTTCACAATTTGATCAATAAATAAGCATCAGAATTTTTTTTTATTTTAAAAGGTCTCCTCATCAGGTCAAAAACTTTTTATGTCCCTTCTTGTGTGATATGGATTGCAGATAGAATACTTCTAACTGGATGTAACATACAAGTGAAAATCAAAGGATATCCAAAATGTTATAATAAGTTAAAACTGGGAAGCTAAAAAAATGCAGGAATGCTGGAAAATTCTGTTTGACTAAGAAGCACTTTCAAAAAGCAAATTTGATGCTTGGCCATTTGGTCATATTAATGCAGATTGATTCCCATTATTTATCTGTCATAGAATAATGAAGAAAAAAAACAGAATACTTTTAATAAAACTAGTTTATTCTACTTGCTGAGTGCATAAGTCTTTTAAAATAACATTGTCTTTCCCCAATTCTAATGGTCAATAGCAGTATGCAGAAGTGTTTGAAGTTATAAAACTTGTGTTACTTATTTTTCTTCTTCTTTGAGAAAAATTTTGACTCACTTCAAAGATCTGTCCTTGTCTAGCTATTCATGCATTTCACATCTTTCCAAGTTTATTTGCTTGCACACTTTCTTTCATATGGAATAGTCTCTCCATTTGTTTCCCCTCTGGCCAGCAAGTTTGAATGGTTGCCCCCATCTGTCTCCCATCTGACCACTGAGTCGGAACAGTTACCCCCATCTGTCTCCTCTCTAGCAACTGAGTCAGAACAGTCTTACTGTCTATATGAGTATCTAATTTGATAGCTTGTCAACTATGATGTACTCACTTGATTTATTCATTAATTTCACAATCACGTGGTCTTAGGGTACTTAACTAAGTTTTTAATAAAAAACTATCTTGAATACTATTTTTCCTATACCAGCAATAAGTCTTTATGCAAACAAATTATATTGATGGTTGGCATTGGCTGAATTATTCAACCTACAAAATCACACCAATCTGATGGGTAGATCATGATGTATACAATTTAGTTTCAAGAAGTTTTAGAAAATTTTTATTTCAACTTAGAAAGCATTTTCCTGTTATCATTTTTGTTCAACTTGAGTGTAGGAGGCAAGTATTTTTATTAGATATTCTGTTATGTCCCATAACTTATTTGATTTCAGTTCTTAAAAAAAAAAATCTTCAATTATTGTTAAACCTGATCAATATTTATCTTTTGGTTTTCCAGTTCTATACCAAAAAGTTAGGTCTTTCTATATTTAACTCTGCTTGTTAATAATTGTAAAGTCTCCTTGGGGCTCTTCTTGTCCCACACAAATGCATTAGAGTTCTTCCTCTTATTTTCTGTTTTTGAAACACCCAAGGATAAATAGTTGTTTATATTAAAGTGCGCTTGATTCTTGATGTGATTCTTTCTTCAAATTAGAAGAATCATTGTTGATACTCAGTGCTGAAAGTGTGCATGCTTTCTTGTGTGTGTGTGTGTGTGTGTGTACACCAGTGGTACACTCCATACCCATTTTGGTCTGTAAAACTTTTTCACTTAAACGAGGATGTAGCATGATTTAGATATTGTGGTAACATAAGCAAACAACATGTTCAATTATGTCAACTGTTTTGACAATTTTAATGACTCACTTCAATATTAGAAAATAGGATTTTACTATATATTTAATTTTTATATAAATTTTATTTGTGGATTTATTGTTGTTTTTTTTTTTCTTTACCAAACCAGAAATTATTATCTTCTCTTCTGTATGGTTTTTCATTTTCAACTAAAGATTTGCATTATGGGTTTCTCTCAAGTCATACAGCCTCAAAAGAATAGTGCCTTTCACAGAATATTTGCAGATCCAGGCAACACAGACTTCTGAAGCAATGGGATACTAGGCTTTATTAAAATTTTCTTAATGTAAGTCTTTATGTTCAGTATACTACTGAACATAAAAGACTTACATTAAGAAAATAACTGGTGGTCTGAACATACCACATTTTGGCAAGCTCAATCTGGAGGTCAGTGTACTTTTTAAACTTTTCAATTTCTTTGACCTTGTATGGTCACCAGGAACAGCCATATCAATGAGAATGAAGTCTGGTTGTTTAAATCTCATAAAATTTTGACTCGGTTATTTTTTTTATTACTTAAACTTCGTTTATACTTCCTATATAGACACCAATGCAAATGGGTGGTCACATTATCATGGCATTAGTTATATTCTTTCTGCACAAGCTTTCCACAAGTGCTAATGGTCTGGGTAACATTTTTCATCTCCATACCACACAGCCTGTCAGTTGCTGTATGTGATACATGCTTTTGAGACATGACCAACTAGGTAAAAGATTTCCTGCAATAGATTGCCATTACTTTCTGCAGTAGACCAGTTGCCAAGGCTATAGCACTCATATGTCCTGTTTTTCAACCCATAGCTAGAGGGAGAAGAGATGGTTTAATATCTTTCCAAAGGATATTTGTGCATAAGTGAATGAAACAAATTCAAACTCAGCTCACTGATTTCTCATCTGAGCTGATATCCATTGCACCTCAACACACAATTTGTATTTGTCTCAATCCACTTGTTAATAAATGTCCTTTTGGACAGAATCAGTATTTAGGGTTTCATTTTGGGCAGCTACCAGTACACTTTCAGTCTCATGTTTCAGTTCACCTCTTGTCAACCAATCCCATAAATCTTTCACTTTAATGGTTTTTGTGTCTCTTTAAAACTGTTCAAACCATAGCATTGCCTCTCTTGTTTTTAACTTTTTTTTCAGTACCACCTTCCTGTATTCTTCTCTCTTTTTGATGTTTTTGTTAGCAAACTTTTTTGGGTTTCAACATATACTTTAGGAGTGTCCTTCACTGTTTACCAGGTATCAGTCGAATGACCTATATTCACTTGCTACACACTCTTCAAGGCTGATAAGTCCTCTACCTCCATTTTTGTAGAGTGTATAATCTTATCACATTTGACTTTTAGCCACTATTCTCAAAAAGCTGTATTCATGTTTTTCTATCCAGAGTTTGTAACTCATCTTTTGTCCACTCAAACTCTTTCACTATACCTTATCATAGTTACAACCCAGGTATTAATGGCAGCTGTAAGAATGTGGGCATTCAACTTTGATTTCAAAAGAAGCTGTAACATCCAAGGGTGGGCTGAAAAGTTCATAGGCTGACTATGAAAGAGTGATGCGAGAGTTGTGAAATCTTGCATGCATTAATTTTAACTCTTCTGAGTGTTCAAAGAAGACATCAGAAATAACAAGTTGTGACTTCTCTTGAAAATGGACAACATTTATCATCATGGTGTTGACAAGTTTTTGCAGAAAAAGGATTTAGGCTGACACTGTTGCTACATTAGGGTCTGATGCCCCAGATTTATCAGCAGTGCAAAATGTGGGCAGCTGAATTTAGGAGGAGAAGGGAGTCTTGAATATGACCCAAAGTATGGATTTACACAATTACCATCAATGAGGAAAATATTATGTTCACCACATGTTGATGGCTGACAGGCAATTGACTATATATAAAATAGCTAATGCTATTAGCATATCCAGTGAGAGAGTTGAGAATATTCTGCACAATGAACTTGGCATGATAAAAATTTCTGCTCAGTGAGTCCCATTTTTGCTAACACCTGCTCAAAAGTGCACAGGTTGGTCACATTATGGGAAAATCTGATATTGTTCGAGGCAGATCCAACAGGTTTCCTCGAACGTTTCCTATTCTGAGACGACTGTTGAGTTTATCACTTTGAGCCAGAGACAATTCATGCAGTGGAAACACCCCTTCTCACCTGTTCTAAAGAAGGTCAACATTGTTTCATTTACAGGGAGGGTGATGATCTCATTTTTTTTTTTTTTAGGATTTTACTAACTTCAAAAGGAACACACCATCAATAGAGTGTAGTATGCCAACTTACTGAGGCAATTATGAAAGGCTATCAAGGCCAAATCCAAATGCCCATGAAAACTGATAAAATAGGTCTTGTTTCATCAGGACTCTGCTCCAGCAATATACCCATCGGTTTCAAAGGCTGCTGTTCATAACTCTAGCTTTGAACTGGTTGGTCATATTCCCTATTCTCTTGATTTTACTATTATTTGTTCCCAACATGAAAAAACACTTGTATCCCAATGATGATGATGCCATGTTTCTCCTTTGGTAGCTTTTTTGATCAACAGCATGAACAGTCTTCTTTGAACAGTCAGATGTCAGTTTACCTTGAAAGGAATGATGCAGTTATTAACACAAAAAGTTTAAATTAATGCATGCAAGATTTCACAGCTCAAGCATCACTTCTTCATAGGCTGAAAAGTTCATAAGCTGACTATCCTTGTATGCTCTGCAATCAGTTCTTTCATCTGTCTCCCAAGCATGTTACCCAACTTTAGAATACCAAGGTATTTGTACCTAGTTTCCTCTGGGTTTCTCCTGTTGGTAATTCAATCTCTGTATTAGTGACTCTTTTCCCCTCTGTTACTCATCAGTACAGCACATTTTGTTATACCATATTCTATGCCAACATCTTTGTAGTAGTTATTCACCATTTGCCTCAATGAGTTAATCTGACTCCCAGTCTTGGCAAAGATTTCAAGATCATCCATAAAAAGAAGATGGTTAATAACATTTTCTGTCTTGTCCTTATTCAAGATATATCTCATTTTTACTTTTTCTCGAACCATTGATAATGACATCAGAGCAAGCATGAAGAGTGAATTTCACTGTAAAATATTCCCCATCATATACAAACTTAAGTGGTTAATCACAAGTGTATAATTTAAAAAAACATTGTCCTCCTTGCTTCACTGACATCTTCTTTCTTCATTATAGTTTTTTGACATTCACTTGATTATTCTGATTTACCAATTTAGCAGCATTACATCGGGTAGGAGACTGTCTTTTTTTTTTTTTTGTTGTGAGGCTGATATTAGGTGGACTTACTCTTCTTGGAAGTCATTGTCATCATAGCCCCATTGCCCCCTTCTTCATTATGTTTTCTTGACTGTCTGTATGAATACAGATTAGCTCAATTTTGTGATTTACCAGTAGCAGGATTACGACCGGTAGGGGCATAGCTTTTCACTCCACACCTGAGATGCATGACTGTGACTCTTTCAGTTGCTGTCTTTGATGGATTCACAGACATAGCAGTTTATTATTTTCATCATTGTATGAGTGACTTGGTTTATATAGAGTTATTCCTTTTCTAGTGTATTTATGCACTCTTTATTCCTTAGAGATATCTTAGCAAAACTATGGGTCTTTGATTCCCAGAAGACTTACTGTGTATTGAGACAGTAACCCAAATATTTTCATGCCCACATGCTAATTATTGTTATGACATTACTAGTTTAGTGGTATATAAATTAAAAACAAAAACTATGTATTAGAACATGGATATTTAAATTAGCAAATACTTCACCTATCCATATAGCAAACATTACATTTTTCATTTTCTTATCATATATAAAATGATGTTTTAAAAGATGTTAAATTTTAAATTGGTTAATAAATAAGGAGCATTCATTTGTATTAAGTATATAAACAAATTAACAAGTATGGTGTATTTAAGTTTTATAATAAATATTAAGTTACATTTAATAAAATTCATGGCAATTAATATGATAAATGTTAAGCATAACAAAATTTTAAAACCTACAAATAAAGAAAACTAGATAAATAATAAAAATTTAAAATCTAATCAATAATAAATAATATAAAAATAATTGAATCATCACTTTCCTCATTTTCAATAAATTTCATTATTTTTCACATAGCAATAAAAAACATTTGTTTACTTTGACAGCTAGAGTTCTCTTTATTATGATGATGATCATGATTAAAGTTGTTTTTTTTTGTTTTTAATGTCATTTTCAAATGAAATTATTTTTATTTTTTTATCCTGAATTTTCTTTTCAATACATTTTCAGATTCTCTTTTATTTTTTTCCCCAATAATTTGCCTTCCCCACCATCTTCACTCTCTAGTATTTTTCTCTTCATGCAATTTAAATATTTTTATCATATAAACATCAAGTATAATTTGACTTTTAAATTGGAGATTCTTCTTTCATCAAGGGAGCAGGAGTCAGATAGGATGAATGGAAGTTGAAAGAGAGTCAAAGCAAAAGTTAGTCATACAATGATTAAAAAAATAATTGGAAATTTTTGGTTAATATTTAATTGAATCCATATGATACAAACAACTTTTAAAAAATTTTAAAGGTAATTTTTTTAAAAACTCAAAAAAAGGCTATCTACTGATTTTTCAGTAGATTGTATTTTTCTACAAGCAATTATCATTTAAGGAGCATTCATTCAATGTAATATACCAAGCATCTGTAAAATTGGCAGATAACAAAGAAAAATATACATAGGAGTAACTGAAGGACTCTTGAAACAAAGAAACTATGCTCTGAAAACATCCTTTACAAGCAGTAAATACACAAACAGAAAATGCTTTCTAAACATATGTAGGAGATTAAAAATAAAAAAACAAATCACACCAAAGATATTATGGAAAATAAAGAAAAGAACATAAGCCTACAACAATCAATCCAAAAACTGTAAACTTTGCCTGGAGGCAAAGATACACTCCTGATCAAAAGTTTAAGACCACTTAAAAATCTTTAAAAATAATTTTTTTTTTACAGATAGATTTTAAACTCCTACCACTTAAGGTTACCAATACTACAATCTAAAAGGTTATGAAAACAAAAAGCTACATTCCAAACATTTTATTTAGAAATTTACATTTTTATAAAATGAGGCGATTTACACATGATCAAAATTATAAGACCAGGGGTTTAAATTGTTAGATCTATGGTAATTCCAACGTTTTTAGTTCAGTTAGAGATTAGCAATCACTGCGTAAAGGTGTTACCATGCCTAAAGCAAGCAAACTTAACAAAGTTGAGCGTTCTCGAATTCTAGAATTCCATAAGCAAGGTTTGTCACAGCGGGCAAGTGCAGCTAAGGTAAATTGCAGTAAAACTGGGATTTACAACTTTCTAAAGAGCAGTGAGAATTATGGAAAAGCAAAATCCTCTGGTAGGCCCCAAAAAATTTTTCCTGCATTGAGTAAGAGAATAAGACGGGTTGTTATGAACGAGGGGGGACTTTCAAATTAAGGCGGTCACAGATGCTGATTGCAGTCCCGTAACCATCAGACGACACTTATAACAAAAAGACATGGTAAATAATAAGCATAAACAAATTCCTCGGCTGCTTCCATGTCACACGGTGGACCGCTTAAAGTTTGGTTGTGAATACCAAACATGGGACGTTGAGAAGTGGAAGAAAGTCCTGTTTTCTGATGAGAAAAAATTCAATCTAGATGGTCCTGATGGCTTCCAACAATATTGGCATAACAAAAACATGCCTCCTGAAATTTTCTCCACACGTCATAGTGATGGGGGTCCCTAATGGTATGGGGTGCCTTTTCTTACAGAGGAATGATGGAGCTCCAGGTGGTGCAGGGTTGTCAAACAGTGGCTGGTTATGTTAGCATGCTACAAAAAGCATCATTGATGATGAAGAGCCATCATTTGTGTGTGGATGGATGGTTATTTCAACAGAATAATGCTGCAATCCATGCTGCAAGACAGACCTTGACCTTTCTACAAGAAAATTGGGTGTATCTCTTGGGACATCCTGCATGCTCACCAGACTTGAACCCAATTGAAAATGTTTGAGGATGGATGACAAGAGATGTTTATCGAAATGGCAAACAATATTCAACAAAAAATGAACTTCGTGAAGCCATCTTCAGAAGCTGGAGCAACATCCCCTGCACCTTAATGGAAATGTTTATTTCTAGCATGCCCGACAGAATTTTTGAAGTCATCAAAAGCAGTGGAAGTAGAACTCATTATTAAATTTGGTTGTTGAATGTTTTCATACACTTTTTGTACAATTTCGTAGAATTTTTGTCTCTGGTCTTATAATTTTGATCATGTGTAAATCGCCTCATTTTATAAAAATGTAAATTTCTAAATAAAATGTTTGGAATATAGCTTTTTGTTTCCATAACCTTTTAGATTGTAGTATTGGTAACCTTAAGTGGTAGGAGTTTAAAATCTATCCATAAAAAAAAATATCTTTTTAAAGATTTTTAAGTGGTCTTAAAATTTTGATCAGGAGTGTAGCTATAATTACTTTCTGAGATCAAAACAAACTACTAAATAAATGATCAGAATTCCCCTCGAGATGAAAACACAAATACAAATTTTTACTACACTACTTACAAATCAAAAACTGAAACAAACAAGAATAAATGAAAATAAATAAAATAAAATAAATAAACAAAAACAAGTAAAATAATAAACAAATTAACAAATCATGCCCACCAAAATAACCATTTGATAATACAATAGACTACCCACAATGCATCACTGACTTGTATATATAAAATAATGAGCAAAACCACAATGCACATGTCCTGATGATTTCATTTAGCATGAAACAGACTATCACCTCTGGGTGTTGACGTCAATGTTCACTTCTATATTTCCATTCACTCTATCACTGATATTGAGTGCTTTAACCCATAAATATAGCATACCATAAAAATACGTTATCATATATATATATATATATATATATAATAAAATTAAAATGTTTGTCCCATAGCTGATGTTACCTTCAGTATACCAATTCCAGAGTTTTGTAGATGGATGCTCTGGGAATTACTTCATCCACTTGTCAGGGTGTATCAGCAATTGACTACTTATACTAATCAATTTTTCTTTTTTATTGACACTTTTCATTGGTGCAAGATTTTTTTTTCCATATATATATATTGTTATGACCCCAGTCCACATCACATCATTATGGTAGTAGCAGAAGGTGGGACCACAACGCTTTGATGTCGTTATCTTCAAACCAACTTTGCCCTCATATACTGAATCCTGGTAAAGGAGAGTTTGCTGAAAGTGGAGTAAACATTCCTTCAACTGTAAGTTACTTGATTACATATCTAAAGTTCTGTATTCATTAGTTAGCAATGGAATTAATGTGGTCAGACATACTGTTATAATGCAACTCTAGCTGACGATATATATCTTAACTTCAGAAGAACCTATGTTATCACCTCAAATATGACAGTCACTCAGAATGTAATGCCTTCTAATTTATTATATGGTCTCATGACATCAGAGGAAGACATTTGTAGTATGGTAATATTGATACCTACTGAATGTTTATGGGAACCAAACACTGAATGTGGGCATAGTTAAGTGATGAATAACACATTTTAGCAGTGACAATGATGTGTGACAACCCACAAATGAATGCATTGATCAATTCATCTCTTGATTATTGCTAGGGAAATACATACAGAGCTGAATGTTGGCATTATGAGGGAGGGGGTGTCAGCAACAGTGAATATTACCTTCCTTGTGATCATAATGATTTTTTTTTTCCTTTTAAAATAAAATTAAAAAAATTTACTTTGTATAATCATATATTTATTTCTTTTGTTTTTTTAACTGATCTTCCAGAAAACTGTATAAACAAAATAATTAAACTCAAATTATTTTTTCCATTTAGAAATTCTTACCTGAAAATAACTAGAAGTCTAACCAACTCTAAGAGACTTCATTTGAAAAAAAAATGTGAAAATTCGATAATCACTTTGTTTTTCTTCTTTTATGTGCAAAAAAAAAAAAACCCACAATTTCTACTTTCCCTCCACTTTCAATCTTTTATGAATCTTAATGAAAAAACAGTTGCATTTAACATATCAACTTTGCTTGGACACTGGATACATAACAACAGAAAAAACAATTGAAATATCTAGCACAGATAATGAGGAAAGGGGGCTTTATACTCACAGAACCAATTGACGGCAAAAAACACAGCAGTAACGTGTCTGGGATGGTTTGCAACTTTCTTTAAAATATCTCAAAAGTTATTTTTTTTTCACTTGCTTAATTTTAAACTTCCTATGCTTAATTGAACATTTGGCTTTGATTTTTAAATTGGCAAAAACTTCTCTGGTTGTCAGACTTTAAGTTACAGTTCACCACCCTATTTTTTTTTTTTTTTTCAATTGGAGCAGATAGACTAAACTATTGCCCGGTTCACACTCCACCCACGTGTGAACCGGGCGATAGTTTAGTCTATCTACTCTAATTGAAAAAAAAAGAAAAGAAAAGAGTGAAGGTTGGGACAAATATAAGCAAAAAGAAAACAATGTTCTAAAAAGAGATGACTTGGGAATGGGTCTAACTGATCAAGTAAATTAATATTATCTTCATATCAAACGGTTTGAAATCTGCTAACATGTAGTTACATGAATGGAATACATATACATCCAACAAAAATTCATCAAAATATGAATGAGCGACTTATCTGTTAGTTGAATGAATATTTCTTTTCACTTGTCTTCATAGTCTCTGGAGTTTTTCAGATTTCTTTTATACTTTCGTTTTTCTATTTTTTCTTCTCTTCTTTCCTCCTCTTTGCTTTTGTCACTTGAACGTTCTTTCTCTTTACTTTTTGTCTTGGGGTTGAGATGTGATTTATTTTATCTTCCCTTTTACATTTCCTTTTTCTAGGGGTTGAGTACCCTGCTTCAAAGCTTTGTTTGGTTTCTACAGATTTTCATAGCCAAACTTATAGCTGACTATCGCAAGCTATCACACTGTTCAGCCCTCTGATCAGATCAAGTCTGAAACAGGAACTGAACTGAAAGTGGTTCTTACTTTCACACTAAAGTTTGGTACATAGTGTCCTACATCTAAATATGGAGTTCTATCCATGCAGGTAAAAGCAGGCCCCTGACCTTGGGTTAAATTGTGTCAAGGTGTTTTTGAAGACATCTGGTCAGATCACTGTGTTATCAGATGATCCAGGAAGAAGAAAGCATGTTCTCTATAAGTCGTTCATTCTTTATCACACATGCACGCAGCTGGAACCAAACCATTTGTTTGACGTTTTCATTTTCTCTTTTTTTTTTTATGTTGTGTTTTGGGATACTTCTAAAATATCTTATTTTTTTCTCAATAACTCAGCTAGGGGTTTGTAACAATATATATATAAACTAGTTACCACTACCACACCAAACTATCATACACATTAGAAAAGGGATCATATTTTAGTAATAAAATGGGATACAAATGTATCACAACATTTAAAATTTAAGGCACCTTTTGACTGACCCTTCTTAAAAAAAACAATCATTGTTAATTTAAGACTTAATAGCTAATAAGAAAAAATTTTATTAGCAACTGAAATTAAAAACAAAACTAATTAAGGGATAGGGAAGTAAAAAAAAAATAAAAATAATTATTTCTCAGTTAGGTAATGGTTTCTTCAAAAAGGGCCAATTTGTGTTTTAATTCTCACCACATGCACAGGGCAGGTCTCTGCATGTTAATAATAACAGACTCCAATATATTCAAGTGGAGTCTGTTCTATGCCCTGTGTGATACAATACCACCAAATCAGGAGATTCTGCAAGCAACAAAATTTAATAAATGCTTGCCAATAGTGGAGGCATGAGTCTGCAAACACCCAAATGTCACAGACTTATGTCTACTCACCTGACCTAGAATATGTTGGGCGATTCTAACCTCCAACCTCTGGATAGTTTTTGCCCACATAGTCAACATTGCATCGACACTTATATTGATATATAACTAAATTGCTTTGATGGGCAGGCAAAACATTCTTACAGCAAAGAGGGAAAGCCGTTTTAATTTTAAAAAATGCTCTAAACCATAACTTACATATAAAAAAATTCAAATTTTCCAAAATCGTATGGCCATTTCAACAAGTGACACTAACTTCACATCATCGGTGATCATAATCATTATGGTAAAATATAATTATTTGTTTGAGTGTGTGTATGTGTAAAGATCATGACTGTAAATAAATAATTTTAATTGCATTGAGCCATCTGGCTGGATCAGTTTTAACATATAATTTTTAATAATTAACATTAATGGTATCTCCTTTGGGATTTTACCATCAATCAAACCACTTCCTTTTGGAGATATATATACACACCCCACACCAACAAAATTTAATATATCTTTTGAAATACTGCAAATATTCATTCTGCAACTGTTTTCTGCACTTTTCTAACAAGACTGAAAGGAATAAACACATTTCTTAACTCCATATTCAGAAAACTGTTTGCATATAACAGAAGCTTAAGTGTTTATAAATATTTTTTATTATCAATAAATTTCTTTAGAATGCTATCAGCTTTATATTATTTTATATGTCCCTTAAGCTCTTATGTTTATAAATGTTTTCATTTTAGTTCACAGCATGAAAATCCCCAACTATTGGTGAGTTGGGGGGTAGTGACTAACAAAATAAACATGTCAATCCCTTCTTATTAACCAGTTTTGAAAACCTTTCATAGGAAATGCTTTACTTATATTGTCAATTTGTGCTTATTTCAAACTTTTGACAGCATAGGCTTCTTCAAACAAGAGCTGCAAAATTTGACTGATCTGAGATCAACTAAAATGCAATGCAAAATGTTTTTATTCCCCAAGATCAAATTTTTCATGCTAACACAATGAAATATCTTGTCTTTTTTTTTTAAAGGTTTCTTTACGTCAACATTATAAAAATTATTTCATCATCATCAATTTCATAAATGGGTATGGGTGTAGAGGTACTGCACAGCTCCTGCCACATATCTGGGTTGAATGTCAGTGACATTCATTCATTTGTTCTATCCTTTTGGAATAAATAAGCCCCCACTCCCTCAGTAACACAAATGAACTAGGCAAGATGCCTTAAATAAAGAACTCAAAAAGAGTTCTCTGTTAGAGAATACTGTTTGAATCAGTCAAGACATAATATTATAACAGTGGCCAAAACTTAGGAAGTAGGAAAAAATATTTTTTTTCTGTGATGCACATAATAGCAGTGATGACAAGAAATTAGAACCATGTTGATGTGATTTTGCTTTTCTTTGCTTTGCTTAAAGAAAAAAAAACAAAAAAAAAACAGCCATTCTTAAATGTGGAAAAATTATTAACCCAAAAGTGGTAAAAATATAGCAACAACAGCTGTTGTGGGAACTCCAGAAACAACAAGTTAATTGAGATAATTGAAAATAATTCAGAAGAAAACAGAAAATTCTTCAATTTCTTTCACCTCCAGCCTGGTTGCAAATGCAATACAATTCAGCTGATGGAATTACCTTTTCTGTTTATTTTAGAAGATATGAGCAAATTTACAGAGAAGAGTGTAGCAACTGGGAAGATGAGAAAAAAACAAAACTTTTGTTGAGAAAGTTAGCACCAGTATAAGATTAAAAATACTGTAATTTTGTACTTCCAAAAAAACCATTTGCTTTGAAGAAATAGTAAATATTCGGACTAAAATTTTTAGTGAGAAAAGTTTGTTATTCAGTTAATTTCACTGGAAATTTTGCTTTGACTTAAGAATACCAATTCAACTCATCTGACAGAATATTTGAAAAACATTTTTTTCAATTCTTCCTTTAAATTTACACATTGTTTTTTTGTTTTTTTTACAACTGGTCACTTGTACACTTTTGCAAATGTTTATAAATCCCATAACTCAAATAATTCCATCTAGTCAGTATGAAATAAGTATGTAGTATTTTTAACACATAAGCCTTAGCTTTTAGACACTTGTTATGAAAGGAAACATTGCAAGTCATTTCACCAAGAGCAAATAATTTTTCACTCAGTTTGCCACATGCGATTTTCAAAGTAAAAATTGAGCAGTAACATAACCATCATAAAGAACACAAGATTACAAGAGCAAAACGACAAAGGCATTGCTATTTTAAGGAAGTTAGATTTTTTGTGAAGTGATTCTTAACAAAGAGAGTAATTGTAGTTGGTAGAGAAAGTTTTAACAATGCAAATAATTTTAAGTATAAAGAGAAATTCAGTTTTCTTTTAACACTTTTAAAATATGCACAAATACCCTTGGAAAAGGTATTAATCCAACTCTTCCTTCCAGTTATGGGTCAAATAATAGGACAGATTGGGTTCTATAGCCTTGGTCAGCAACCAGTCTACCACAGAAAGCAATGGCAATCTACTGTGGGATAATCTTCTGCCCAGTCAATCATGTCTCTTTTGAGACATGATTGCCCAAAGCATGTATCACCTATGGCACTCAACTGACTGAACCATTTAGTGATAGGATGCAAAATTCCTTGAAACTAGCTGATGCTAAAAATGAAAAACTTTTGAATTTTTTCTTTTTTACATGACATGTTTTAATCATTGTATATAGGTTACTTTGACTAATTTTCTTATCTTTGTTGCATTTCCCACATTTGGCCACATACCATATGGCTTTCTTAGAAAAGATAACACAACTAGAATAAGGAAATTATATACACTGTCAGATTTTATTATGCAAATCAATATTTTCACAATAAAACTGGCATTTTAAAAATATTTTTAATGTGACATTCCTGTCAAAGTTGAAACTAAAAATAACATTCCTCAATTTGGTACAGTTTTGTAATTAGTGTACTTAGAAGATCATTGCACTAACATAAAAAGACAGACATTTTTTTTCCTCCATGTGCTATTTTGTCAAGGGTCTATCAGTTTTCTGTGAGATAATTTGCTTACAAATGATATTGTATTTCATAAAACTATTGTTTATCTTTTGTGACTATTGTAGCTGATAAAAATAATTTTAAAAAAATAAAAAACCTACTTGGTTACAATTTTATCAATCAAGGATTAAAGAAATACTTTTAAATATGTTGATGTCCAACTTGTATTTTGGAAACAAAAATCAAAGTTTGATAAGACCTAGGAAATTGTTCATAAAAAGGGGAATTTATTATTTAAAATCTTTCTAGTAGTTTTTAATCAGAAAGTGTAGATAGGGAAAAGTGAAGAGGAAGTAGAGGTCATGAAGGAATTTAATTAATGATTTCCAGATTATTTTAATATGCTAAAGTTCCCTCAATAATGGTCCAAGAGCCACTCAAGATAGAGGCTTACTATTAAAATGGTTATGATAAATGAGGTGTGCAATGTGAATGAAAGAGTAGATGGCTGGAAGTGAAGATTATGTGGATAAGAAAGGTAATGATTTACATTTGATTAGAAGAAGTCAAGACTATAGCAATCAAGAAAACACCTATACTGGAATTTATTCCACAAATTAAGTTATTCACATTTACCATTGTTCTCATCCTTATTGCCAATGTTTTGGTCATTTTATGCTCCAGATTAATTCAGGTGATATTAGTTGGAATTTTGAAGCAGATCTTTTATTTAATACACAATGGCCCAGCAGATAAAAAAAAAATTGCTGAGTGATTCAAAAAGTGACTCAACCCAAAGAGTTGTAAGTTCAATATTTGGCTATATCAGAGGGAACAAAAACTTTGGGAGTTAAGTTACTAAAGTGAATTAACTGAAGCTGAGATATCCAAAGGCATGGCATGTGGAATTAGAACAATCTATCACTGTGGACTAAATACAGGGTTTGGTTCAAAATTTCAACTAATATCACCTGAAGAAGGGTAGAGTGTACAATAGCTGAAGTGTTGTGAATATAGCAATAAAGACAAGGACAGGGTAAGTAGTGTGAACAGTTACAATACCTCATCTCTGAAATATAGACAGAAATTAACAGTTCTTCAGAAAAAGCTGTCTTGTTGGAACTTCCTTCTTACCAATGAAATATAAAGAGAATGAGTGTGATTCAACCCTGTGGATGTAGCAAAGTGTGTCTTAGTTGTAAAGATCTGAATTGGTGACATTAAAGAATGGAACTCATCTGAATATTTGCCATGGAAATAACAACAGAGAAATGATAGGGTTGCAGTATTTTGTCTGTTGGAAATAAACTGCAGAGTGAAGAATAAATTTTTTATCCCATGATTGTGTAAATGATTTTAACTTCATCAAGGCTGGAAAGTGAGAACTAAGTAGTTCCAGCCAAGAAATGGCAACACTCCATTTTTGGTCTACTTTGACTCATAAAAATAAAGCATGGCAGACGGAGCTGGGTACTTCCTCAAGTGATAAAATGAACTGACCATTTTTTTAAGATCTTTAGTAACTAATGAGATTGTGTATATAGGCAGTAAATTTTCTTTTAGACATATCAGATTAAATAAATTGTAAACATTGTGTCTGCTTATTTTTGATAAAATCCATTCATACTCACAGATAATCTTTTGCATATTATAGTTGAAAGATGTAAGAAATGAGCTGTAACAATAATTCTATGCCCCCACTGAAAATTAAACCCAAAATATTAAAAAAAAATACTTTTAACTTGTACCATTGAAGTCCCATTCTATGATCACAAAAATAATATATACATGCAATGGGATGGTGTTTCAATGGGCTCAGTTCTGGGTTCAACCTTCAGCAACTTCTACATGGCCAACCTAGAAAATAATATATTTAGCACCACTAAAAAACCCTACATCTACATTTGTTATGTAGATGATATTCTTATACTAGTTAAAAACATAGAAGAAATAGTAGAACCAAAAAAAAAAAACTTTCAAAAATCTTTAATCTCAAGTTCACATACAAACTTAACAAAGAGAACAAAATCCCTTTCCTATACATTTTAAAAGACATAAAATCTCATTCGTACTAATATATCTCCCATTGATCCTAATAAAAAATTAAAATTAATAATATGTAATAAAAAATACAATACTACTAATTATCTTTAATAACTCCTCCCCACCAACTGATGTTTAACGTAAACCAACATTATATATCACTTCAAATGTCCCTTGGGAGAATGTATCTCTGACAAAAAAAATATATATGTTGAATTTACAACAAATACATTAACAAGACATCTTACATTACTCATCTGACCATTTGTCCATTTCTAGACATCTATAACAACATTCCTGTCTACATTCACAATATAAAAAAAATAGTGATCGATAATGCAACTATCCTACACCAAGAAAACAAAAGCAAACTACAGATCCTCAATGAGGCAATATTCATTAAAAATCTTAAGCCATCAATAGAATCAGCTATGAATACTGTAGTAATGTTCTAAAATGTTTATATAAAGAACAGTTTTTTTCATGCTTTAGCATGTTCATGACCATGACATTACAACATAAAAAAACTTAATTTTGAACAATTTTCACATTCTAATGAGCTGTTAAATTTGAAGCAAGAAGAAAATTTACAGTAATTTTTAGCAACACAGTTTTGCAGTTATTTTTGTTATCACAACTCACACCCCTAAAGATGATCTCAAAAGGAGATTGAAAGTACTTGGGAACATTGAGAAATTAATAATAAAATCATCTGTCAAAGTTACAGCTCATTTCTTACATCTTTCAATTATAATTTGCAAAAGATTATCTGTGAGTATGAATGGATTTTATTAAAAATAAGTAGACACAATATTTGCAATTTATTTAATCTGACATGCCTAAAACAAATTATATATATGAGAGAGAGAGAGAGAGTTTCAAAGCCTGAATTGACTCAATAGGCATTCAAAACATGGAACCTTATTGAGAGTAAATTGAAAAAAGTTAGGATATGATTGGTAATGATGAAATGACACTTGGTTTTTGAGGTATTGAAACTTAAAAGCCATTTTTACCCATTTCACTGTCAGAAGAGAGACCAGCTGTAACATTCCGATCATTTTAATTTTTAAAAAATTCATAAACTGTGGTATCATCTGCATAGATATTGACTAATGATCTGAGAAATAGGTCACTAATAAAAAGTAGAAAGTGGGTAGGATGGAAAAGAGCTATAAATCTTCTTTCTGATTTACATGAATATACTCTGCTCATTTGTAAACCTCTATGCCAATGATATGATATACAGATGCACCTCAAAAGTTTTGATAATCAGAGCATGGCAGCTGACTTCTTTTCCAATCTAACGAACTTCCCAGTGAGGGGAAAAACTGACTTGTTCAATGACTCCAAAACCAAACTCGTTACATTCCATCACTGCCAATCAGACACTGAACTACCACCAGTCATGATGAATGAATGTCTTCTCGAGGAAGCCCCATGACTTGAGAGGATATTAGGCCTCAGATTCAAGGGGAATTCCTATATATATGATCCATTGCTAAAATGATTGGCTCCCTATATTGTTCCAGTAATAACTCCTCATGCTATTCTCTACCTTTATAAGTGCCAGATCAGGCCCCCCAAAATAGAGTACCATTCCCATGTCTGCCATAGATAATATAACTGGAGAGTATATGCAGTAAACCCCTGTGTTACCACTTACCAAAACCCTTTGCAATAATCAGATGAGTTCTTATTACTATTCATTAACTTATAATCAGACAATATTTAATTTGAAAAAGACTAGAGAATGGAACAACCGAAATTTTGTGAAGAAAACAAAAATCAAATTATAACAGATTTTTCAGTAGAACTTGTTAAAAAAATTATGTACCCTCATGGGTGGAATAAGTTGTGAATCAAGAATTCAATTGCATTTTCTTTTATATTTGTATGGATGCAATAATCAACACAAAGTAATGATAATATATATAAAAGCTCTATTCTGGTTAGTAATGTTTGTCTTAACTCTTGACCACTGATCACCCCTTTCTTCCTGAAATTTCAGTACACAGTATAGATTGTGTACTCAAAATTGCAGAAATTGGTACATATTGATGAGTTTATTTTCTTTCTTCACAACCAGAAATATTTAGTTTGTTAATGTAGAAAACAATTTCAGGGAATTGGAAGATGTGTGAATGGTAGTCATAGCAACTAGAATCCCCTCCATGGTTGTGGTATTTTCTTGATTCCTACCAGAACCAAGCTCGGGTAAAATGTTTCTTTTGAAAACAGAATTTGCTTTGATTTTCAGTAAAAAGGCTGGTTTAATTCATGATAAAATAATATAAAGTAAATTATTACCTTTTACCTGAAAAACAATCTGAAATAATAATTTAATGATATATCTTTTGACAAAATAAATAACTAAGTGAACTGGAAAAAAATTGAACTTAATGCAATTATTCACCTGTGTTGATTGACAGGAAGTTAAATTTCTGAGGTTTTCTTAATATTTTCATTGCATCTTCAGTTTTTTACCAAGTCTTTCAATAAGTATGACACAATATAAATTTTTCCAAAATGGAAACAATCCTCTTGTATTAAAACGAAAGTAGTGATGACACTTGTCCTGAATCAAATATGAAAATACAGAATGTAGAATTAATAGATTGTAAATACTTCCAATGCCTTAATGAATGTCTCCATTATAACCAATTTAGTATAAGACATGAGTAAATTGAACATGGCTGTGCTAGGGGAAGTTTTATCCAACATAACAAAATGCTACAAAACCAAAAGAACTCCAATCATGTTCTTAAATTGCCTTGTCAGATCAAGATTCTCATATGGATATCATGCATGGCATCCAACACATTCAGAAATATCTTCTCTATCATCTATTATTAAGCATTTTCTCAGATCAGGAATTAAAAATAGATTCAAGTGGATGGATCCCGTGGGTTTTTAAGAGAACTGCCCTTGATTAAATCTCATAAACTGGATCCAAAGAATTCCAAAGAAAAAAATTTTTTTTTTTTTTTTTTTTTTTTTGAAAAACCTTTTTATAAATTTCAACCAGCAGTAAGTAAAGTTAACTGTTTGGTCAATGGACCCTGAATGTTTCCTTATAAAAAAATGCCTAATCTCACCATTACCATAGAAAAAAAAAATGGTCAGAAAAATAACAGTTATTCATTTTTTTTAATTAATTCAAAGTAAACTATGAAATAAATGCAAAGATAATGTTAATACATGTTTAATCTACCAACCTATTTTGTGTATAATACTATATATGCTATTGTTAAAACTGGAATTGGAATAAAACTGTTAAAAACTATTATTAACTGTAGAGTTTGTTTACATTTTGCAATTCTTTCAGTCTCATTTTATCTTTGTTCTCCAATGTGTTTCAGTCTCTATATTCTTCCAGTTTCTGACAAAAAGAAATTTTAATTGATCCATTTCATGTGTATTGTTTTCATTCATTTACCTCTCATCATACTTAAAAACTTGTAACTATCATTACTATTTTTTTATAATGCTGACCTATCTTCCACTGAGTGGGTATATATATATATATATATGGCCATATTATCTAAACTTTCAACATCCGCAAAACCAAAATAAGCTGTAAAAAAAGAAAACAAAAAAAAAAACAAAGATCATATTCTCATGTTATATAGGAAACACAGCACAGTTGCTGTTGTGTTTTTATTTTATTTTATTTTTTTTTTTTACTTTATTTTATTAAGGCTCCCATCTGATGCCCCTCTGTCAAATAAAGCAGCAAGTTTCAAAGTGGATCTAATTAACAAAATATATATAATTTGTGGTTTTCCTAGAAGTAATGGCAGATTACCAAATAAGCATTTAAAAAAAAAGTAATGAGAAGGACTAAGTTTTACTGTTTCTCACAGCCTCTTTATTTCATCTTCCCTAAAAGTTTGGGAACCACTGAAATAAAAAAATTCATAACAAGCATTAAAGGAAGCTGAGAGAACACAACGTGCAAAATATTGCAATAAACAAAACTGGTCTTAAAGAATTAATAAAAGTAACTTTTTTTTAAAAAATTTTATTTTTAAATTAAAAATTTTATTTTCCCTCTTTCCAGGTGGAATTAACATAATTTGCCTTAGGCTACAATGGAAGATCAGTTGGACAGTTTAGAGGATTGGGTAGCTGTCAAACATGACCCCTTCAATGAAAGCAATTTACCCCCAAAACTCCTGTTCATTGTTGGTTGGAATGAATTAGAAAAAAAAATTGCTGTGACCTGCCGTCAACACAATAGAGTTGTGAGCGATGTGGCTGAGAGTGGCAATCGGACGGGCCTGTTTACCTTCAGTGAAATTCGAGCTGTACATGAACTTCTTTGTCTTGTACACGAGTCTCTCTCACCATATCTGCCTGATTTACCCGTGGAACCACGTGGCCTCTGGACATTTATTAGCCCAATGACCACACCAGAAAACATTGATTCTATCTGCCAGCAACTTGAAATCTATTTTCAAAACATGTTGGACATTTGCAATGAGAAGTTGCTCATGTCAACCCTGTTTGAAGAATTCACAGCAGAGGACTATTTTGAAAATTTCTCCGAAATCCACCGACGGAGCTACGAAGAATCCGTCCAACTAGCAGAAGAGCAATTTGAGAATATTCTCTTCTATCGTAAGAATGCAGTGACAATGTGTGACAGGGAGGATGCTTACAACTTGGAAGATATTGCAATGGCTAAGCTTAATGTAAGCTTTGCGAGTCTTTATAACTTCCAGATGCAACCTTTTCTGGATATGCGGGAATTAGCCTTTTCCAAACTTCGTGAAGCCCGTAAGAAACTTCAAGACCCTGATGTTGGTGAGCGTATAAAAGCAGAGAATTGCAAGATTTTCACTGATTGGCAGGGTCATTATGAAAGGGCCCTTGACAATTTGCAGGAACTTTATATCAAATATTATGAGACGACGTGCTCTTACTTGCAAGGTAGGTAATTTTTATTTTTACTAGTTATTGTGAAGGTCATTTTCTCATTTGTTTTAAAATTTATTATATGTCATAAAGAAAAAAAAACTTAATTTAGAACTATAAATCTTTTCAATAAAAAATATCCACCTTTTAAGCAAAAGAAGCTGATAACAATCCCTGTTTTCAGTTGTATTCTTGTCTTTGATTTTTTTTTTCTTATTCACACCTGAGAAAAAATTCAGAATTTTTTTTTATAAATCTTTTTTCTTTCTTTAATGAAAAAGATCAACAAACTGTTTGACTAAAAATTAAGAAACTGTTAAAAGGAATTTAAAAAAAATCAGTTAATCCTACCTAATAAATACATAACAGAAAACAAGTGTTTATAAATAATATTTGGGTTCATACCATTCCTCAACAAATTCCTACAAAACAGCACTAATATTAACTAGTTTGAATCAAAACTGTGTTTTGATGTTTTATCAAGTACATCATTTCTTAATTTTGTATATTTTACATTAAACAAGGCATCAAAAAGACATCAAAAGTGGATGAGAGTTTATATTTTCCCTTTCAACTTTCACAAGATGTGATTTTTGTTTTGTATCAGTAATCAATTCAGTCTCAAGGAGATAAAAATAAGTAAAATTAAATTTTATTAATCAACTTGAACATTTTTAATAAATCTTTGGTACTTCTATTTCAGCAAAAGATCCCAATTGTTTTGAGTGAAGCTTATTCAAAAAGTCACAGTCACCATTTCTAAATATGCACAAATACTCTTTAAAAAAGTATTAATCTCCCCACAGCTGTGGGTTAAATAGTGTATCTGGAAAATCATTATTCTCAAAAAATTGTTAATGTGATATTCCCTTGCAAAAAATATTTACAATCCAAAATATGTTTCAGCTTTAAAATGTCCACAAAATGCTTGATAAACAAATCAAAACTATTTCTAAACTATTTCTAGAAAGTTAGTCTAATAATCCATTGCTAATTAGTTTAAATTTTATAACTTTTACCCTTAGCCAGTCATGGTTAAATTTTCTAAATTTCTACGGTGAATGGAAATTTTTTTTTATTTTAAATAAACTGATAATTTACTCAAAATTTTTAGACTTGAATTTCCTTGATAATTATTGTACCATGAATTAGTTTTTGTTTTATGTTTTGTTGTTATTACAGCCATGCTTGACAGAATGAAAGAAGACCAGAAATCTTTTGGGAAAAATGCTTTTGATCTTCTTGGTAAAGAAAGAATGCGAAGGTGAGAACTGATATTCAAATGGGCAATTAACAAAAAAAAAAAAAACAATAGAAAATTACTGCCACACAGAAATAATAAAAAAGAAAAAAATCATTAAATAACTAAAGATATTAAAAAAAAAAGAATCATTGAGAAAATGAATTCTGTTTAAAACTTGGCTTAAAAATAATGACTGACATTAGCTTCTATTTATTCATTTGTTCCATTTCTCTTCCAATGAATTTGTCTTTTCAATATTTTACAGGATTTGCATTGATCTATGCAATGAACGCTTACAGCTTCTGCACAATGTACGCAAAAAATATTTACAAGAGAGAGACAAAGTGAAAAAAGAGGTATATAGATTTATTCTTTCTCTCAACTCTTTTAAAAAATTATCATTTATTAAATAATTGATCATTTATATCAAAATCACTCAATTTATTGCTACAAAATATGTTTTAGTTTTCACTTATTGACAACTTTTATACTTTTGTATTCATGTAACAAAGCATTTTTATATCAGGTTAAATTTGACATTGAGTTTTATTACTGAATGGCAAGAATAGATTTTACATTACAATAGTCATTAATGAGTTAGTGTAGTAGTAATGTTCAAATGTTTACCTGCATGGGTGGGTATGTATGTTATGTAATGCTGTGTAAATATTTTTAACATAAGTAGATTAATTCCAATTCATAGTTTTGTTTGAAATTTATTTAATTCATATAAATGCATAAAACTAAATTTTTATTCAAATATCCTCCCTCAACAAAAACAAAAGGACCTACAAATTTAGGAAGGGCTATTTTTGACTAGAATCTCCAAATGGGTTCAAAGATCAGAATGTTTACTTATCACAGAATATATTTTAGAAATTTAACTAAATTAAAACAAACATATGGCCTATATATTTTATTAAATACTTTTTGTGATTTCAAGAGTATGACATTTTTTTTCATAATTTTTTTTCATAATTTTTTTCTTGATTTCAACAAATTAAAAAAAAAAAGACTTTTCTCCACTTACCCACTCTCTATTTCTTGAATGTTTTTAGATTGCATCTGTAAAAGAATATCCTGATGCAAAAAAAGAACTTGAATGGCTGGAAAAGAAAGTCTTTAATTGGACACTGAAAATCTATGACATTCTGGTCAAGATTCTCAGTGAGGAAGAAACTCTTATTAAAACTCGCATTGATGTCATTTTGCAAAAAGCTCAAGGTAAGATGAAATAACTATCCATTAATTTAAAAATGTTTGCCTTCCGCATATTTCTGGCTACCAAATTAGGACTGATTTTTATACCTGGCTGTTTACATATTTAATACTCTGTTGATTTTTTTATTTCAAAGGATTTTCATTCATAAAAAATTATTTGATTAGACAGAACAATTGCTCTTCACATGTTTTGGTAGCTTCAAAATATAGTACTTTCACAGAACATCTTTTAAGTATTATCTTCTTTTTATTATTTAAATGAGTATCCTTATTTTTGTTGTTTTGATCTCTTTGGTTGGTTTTTAGTCACTGGCTTCCTCGTGGATATTGTATTTCAGACTTTTTAACAGAACCCTTTATTTGGTCAAATGAAATAACATTCATTAATTCTTAGAATAATCAAAGTATTTTTGTGAACTACAAGGCTTAATATTTATTTGTAATTTTTTTTATAAAAGTGGTAACATTTGTCAATTGGTGGCCTAATTCAGGGTTGAGATAGTTGTGAATTTCTTATAAAAGCTAAGATTTCAAATGATTTATAAGACGACTTTCCTTACTAATTTGGTTTTATGCTATACTGAGCTGAGTCCTGGTGGACAAACATTGATATTTACTGATTTTATTTGAAATTAGAAGTGGATCTACCAATAACAGTTCAACAACCACTTTTTTAATTTTTTATAACTAAATGGAAAGTTGGCAGTAGTATTTTCAAGATAAATATATACTAAAATTTCATGCATGCAAATTTTATTTCGTTTTTTTTTTTCCAGATGAAGAGGAAGGTGGAATTTTCTATGATGCCTTTGAAGATACAGAGAGCATGCAGGATTATCAAGAACCTGAAGTGCTCTCTACTTCAGCAGACCCTAAACTTATCCAGTACAAAGACAGGCTCAATAAGATACACCAAAAAAAAGCCAATTTACGAAATAAAAAAGTGAGTGCCCCATATCCAAACTTTGCTTAGTCCTCTTTTTTTCTTTTTGATAGTCATATATTTACAATCAGATTAGAGATTCTATTCTGTAACACATACTATGTTAACCAAGAACTATCTTATGTGAAGATGAGATGGACACTACCAAATAATTCTCTATATTCTAGAGATGCTATGGTTAGGGATTTTTACCTATTATTTTGAAAAAGAGAGAGGTTTTTGATAATTTAGAGATGATAATAGCAGAATAATATTTCACTGACTAAACATTGTATTTTTCTGGATTGTTAAAGAAACTTGAGAAATGATGTGCCAAGTGTGTTGAACTGCAGTAAATATGTGAAAGATCATCTTCTTACCTGTTCACTAATATATTTGTGTTCAGTGACTGTAATGTCCACCATGCCAAGTGGTTGGAAAATTCTGTCACTGATCTTGCTGGAGTCCATACTCTGAACTTCACAATCACTTAGTTTCTCACACAAATGGTGGATTTCCCTATGCACTTTCCCCAGTAACCCTGAAGGACATGCTTCACTTCTAGATCACTGCTTCACTTCTATCCCTGACTCTTGCCATACCATGCAGCTCCACCAGCAACTCTTTCTATTCCCCCTCCTTTCAGGAACCCCCCATCAGCAGAATATCTTACTGCTACCAAAGAGTGAATGGAAAGGACTCATTCTGCAATTTCCTTTGTGATATCCCTTGGAACAATGGCTTTAGTCTCCCTGTTGAAGATTGTGCCCCTGAGGTCTCCTGGGCAAAAGCCCGCATTGATGCTTTCATCCCAGCCAGGAAATTCCGGCTTAAATCTCATTCTTCTCCTTGGTTCTCTTCTGTTTTCTCAGCTGCCATTGCCCACAGGAATCACTTCTGGCTTTACTGGAGAGATGAGTTTGATTACAATAGGCACCTTTTTAGTCCCTGCTTGTAATGAATGCAAGTGTGTTTCTAAATGATGCTAAGCTTTTGTTTGCTCATAGAATGAAACAGCGCATGACATCTCACAAGTTTGGCAGCTCGGCAAAAGTGTGCTAAACAACAGCAGACCCTCTATAATCTCCTCTATTCAATGAATTTGAGGTCCTCACAGTGGACAAGGTTGAGTGCTTTGCTCACAAATTCTCTTCCAATTCCACACTTGACTTGTCTAGAGCACCCACACTCAACTTTCTACGTAGAACCAAGGCCCAACTGAATGATTTATGCATAAATCCATCCCTGGTCACTAATATAATTTCTAAGCTTGACTCTCATAAGGCTAGTGGAGGTGATGGTATTCCAGTCATCGTCCTAAAGAAATGCACTACTGAACTCTTTCCTGTCTCCTCCAAATTCTATAACTATTGCCTTGATGCTTCTTGTTTTCTTGCTTGTTGAAAGTACTCTCCTGTAGTTCCGGTTTTTAAAAACTCTTGGCAGCCTTCTAACCCCTCTAATTACCAACCTATCAGCCACTTACCACTCTTTGGTAAAGTGTTTGAGGCTATTATCAATGCTGAAATGGTTCATCATCTCACATCCCACAACCTACTCTTTGACAAGCAGTAAATCTTCTACTTTGCAAGGTCTGCTGCTGAGATGCTAATGGTCATCACTGAACAAATATATACCAGGCTCTTGATAAGAATGGCAAAGCTTGAGCTATTGCTCCGGATATCTCAAAATCGTTTGATAGGGTTTGGCATGCTGGCCTTCTGTGCAAGATACAGGTCTACGCTATTGTTCAATTTAATCTAATTGTTCCTATCAAATTGTGAAATGAAGGTAATCTTGAACAGGTAACCTTTTGGATCCTTTCATACAAACGTGGGTGTACCTCTAGGCTCCATCCTATGCCCTATGCTTTTTCTGATCTTCATCAATGACCTTCCTGATGTAATCAGTTCACAAGTAGGCATCTCTGCAGATGACACCACCATTTATTGCCGTCTCAATAAGAAATCTGCCAAAACTGACAAAGTTAACTTTGCTGCTGCTATTGGAAAAGACCTCCAGTCTGTAATGGATTAGAGTAAGAAGTGGCTCATAAATTTTAATGCTTCCAAAATAAAGCTGCTCTCTTTTAACCACTATAGAGAAACTTTTCTACCTTCTATCTTTATAGATGTCACTAGTCTTTCAGAAAGTAACACATTGTACCTCCTTGGCCTCACTCTCTCAACCAACCTCAAATGAAATGATTACATTGAATCAATAGCTACATCTATGCAAAGAAGATTGGGTCACTGTGTTGGGCCAGGAGGTTTTTTTCACCAGATCTATCATTTGTCCATATGTTGAATACTGTTGTCATATCTAGTCAGGTGCTCTTGCTCTTCATCTCTGGCTTCTTGACAAAATCCAAAGAAGGATCTGCAATATTATTGATGGCAGCTCAACTTCAGTCATTTTCTCACTGATGGGATGTGGCTTCCTCTGTCTTTTGTACAAATATTATCATGGTTTCTGCTCTGAAAAGCTTTTCCTGGTGCCCCAACCACATGAGTTTACTTGTGCTACTAGATTGGCAACTAGATCCCACCCTTTTACCATCAAAATAGTCAAATGTAACTGAGACTTATACTCTACAGTTTCTTCTCTTGCACTTGTCGTCTTTGGAACTCCTTTCCATTTACTTGCTTCTCTGATAGCTACAGTCTCTAAAAGGTTAAATGCAATGTCAGTTGCTGTCTTCTATTTTTTTGATTCTCAACTTTCTCTTATCCTTTCTTCTTCATACCTGGTAATGTGTTCCCTCTTTCTTTTTCTTTCCTTTTCTTTCACTGGAACCCTCTGCATACCTGCAGCAGTATTGCCTTGCCTGGAGTGAAATGCTTATAAAAAAAAAATGTATGAATGGGTCATTCACTTATTGCTTAAGCTGAGAGACTTTTTTAACAAACAGTAAAAATATTAAAAATTACTTGCATTGTAAAACTTGATTTAACAGTGATCAATACCATTTTTTCTCAATATGGTAAAAACAATAACAAAACTGAACAGAATAGTTTATGTGGGAGAAATTCAAATTTAACATTTTGAATTTTGTTTTTAGGTTTCACTTGAAAAACAACACAACATCAAACAAGAAGAGAAATCCAAACTTGAGAATCACTATCTTCAACATCACTCTGTACAAATGGTATTTGTTTTTTTATTTTTCTTCTCATAGTAAATAATAATCTTTTTTTCTTCTCAACTAACTTTTTCCTCTTAAGAGAAATTTATCAGTTTCTTTTTTTTTTTCCAATCTGTTTTCTAGAAACGTCTACAGCAGAAGGAAGAAGTTGATTCCAAGCAAGAATTCATCCAAGAAGAACGCAGGAAAGCAATAAAACGTCTCCAAGACTATAAGCTGGTAAGTTCAGAGTTATACCAATTTTATAAGCTATTTTATATCAAATAAAATCACCAAACTTTATATTTTGTATTATTTACATTGTTCAAACTGTTGAGGACACCTTTATTGCCATTTTTACGACATTTGGGCCATTGTACACTGGCCTTCAGATGCTAAGAATTTTATCTTTTGTGTCTTCTTTTTAAATTATTTTATTTAAGGGGTTTATTTGAAGAATAAATTTCAGATTAATGTTTCTTGTTTGAATATTCCTATAATCCCACTATCAAGACAGCATCTACTTTTTAAATTTTGCTTTCCAAATTCTTTGTCTGTCAAAAATTAAAACAAAAAAGAAATATTGGGTTGTCCAGAAAGTTCATGCTGATTTTTAAGGGAAATTAAAACACAAAACAAAATTATGCCATTAAATATTTATTCAACTAAATATGAACTATTTTGTTGCACAATTTTTCTCCATTTTTCCTTCAACTTAAAGATTCCATCTTCTCAGAATTTCAGTGGTTTCTCAGTAAAGAGCTCAAGGAGTTTTTTATGTCATCAAAAGAATTAAAGTTTTTACTATTGGGATTATTTTACAAGGACTTGAATAAATGAAAATCCGAAGTCTAGTGGATATGTGGTGAATGGGGTAACAAATCCAAGCCAAACTGCAACAATTTTTGCCAGGCTGCCAAAGAAACATGAGGATTGGCATTATTATCCTGATTGAAAACAACACATTTCTTGTTCACCAATTCTGGGCATTTTTCTTGATTTGCTGCATTTAATTCATCCAGTTGCCAGCAGTACTTTTCAGAATCAATTGACTGATTACTTGTCAGAAATTCATAGTACAGGATTCTTTTCCAGTGCCACCAGATGCACAGTATGAAGACCTGTTTTTCGAGTGGCTGAAATTGACTCATGTCACTTACCCCAGGATCTTTTATGCTGAACATTGTTGTAACCAATCCATTTCTCATCATCCATCACAACTTGCTTAAAAAAGAATGCAATTTCCTAACATTTATCAAGCAAATCACAGTTAGAAATGCAATTCAGAAGATTTTAACTCAGATCATGTAGTGCCCAAACTACTGTAGTGATTGATGTACCCAAGCTTTACTAAATGCTCATGAATGGTGAATTTTAATAATTTTAATGTTTCTGCAAATTTCTACATTGTGTAATGTGGGTTATTTGCAATCAGTGTCTTTATTTGGTCATCATCATTAGTGGTGGGGAGTCTGCTTGAGCATTCTTCATAAAGAAGACTACAATCACCAACTCTAAACTTATTGAACCACTTCTGTAAAGTTTTGTAAGCTAAAGCACCTTCATCATACACAGCACATTTCTTTTTTTGGTGCTTGTGGGACATTTTTGCTGTTACGGTAATAAAAAAGCATCAAGTGTCTAAAATGCACCTTATAATTTATTTTCATAAGGATGCAACATTGACACAAATTATGTAATTTCACACTTTCTTTCTCAAGAGATGGTTTGAAGTGTTCTCTAATCGGAAATGTAAGCATATCTGTTGATAAATTTGATGTGTTCTAACATGTTGGAATATGTATGACTAAAAATTGGCATGAACTTTCCAGACAACACAATATAATGAAAACCTTTCTTACATTTAAAATCCAAAGGAAAATGATTTTCTGTGGCATTTGCATTTGTTGTCAAATTTCTGTATTTTTGATGCCATCTTAATGGGATATTGTTTTTATTGGATCAAACAAAATTTACTGTAAAAATGTAAAGAAAGATTATTGTCTCTTTTATGGTCCATTGTTTCCACCAATACTTTCTTTCACCTTCTGCAGGTGTATTTTGTCCAAGATAAATCAAACACCTGAGGCAGGCTGAAGAGCGTATAAACCCAAATGTAATTATTATAACAAAGATACAAGCAGCAGTTTGAAAACTAGATAGAATAAAGAAAATGCTTTATGTGAGAATAAGCAACTGGGGAGATGGTTTATTTGAGAAATATGAAAAGATATATTAGTGCAGAGCAGAATATTGTTGCAATTCATCAAAATCTCTTTTTGAAAAATCAGTTTCCTGCCCTTTCACCAGATACTCTGTGTGTGTGTATGTGTCACTGTTTCTTTGTTATCATAGCTATCATTAGAAAAACTATATCTAAAATGAGTGATAATTAAATGAAGCTTAGAGAAATTTAGACTGATACCTATTCTAAAACATTTGTGTGAAATTCCATTTTCTACTTTCTATAGTTTTATGTTAAACAAGGCATACAACTGTCCCCAACTATTGTTTACCTGTTTGCAACCCTGAGATTTGGTGGGAATCCTCTTTGGAGTCACCAAATATTGTAAAATTGTAATTTCTCAGAGTTTATTTTCAATAGACCAACACATGAAAAAAAATCAATTTGCTAACACTGAAAATGAAACCAGTTTTAAAACAAAAATAATCATTAACCAACAAATTTTTGTTTGAAAAATATATTGCACAAATGGTAGAATTTCAATTTTCACAAAGTAACTCTTTTACAAAACAATGTTTAAAACAATAACTTATTAAAAATTCTAAAAAGCATTCAACCTTTTAAAATTTCATCTTGAGATTAAATGAAAAATATTTATAACTTGACATTAAAATATATGACAACTAGTGTGGAAAATTGTCTAGTCCCAATTTTCCAAATAGAGAGGATATAGCTTAAAGATGAATTTCTGAGCTTGAACTCCAGTTCTAAGAAATATGCAACTATCTCAAACATCAAACAGATTCTGCATATCTGAATATAAGGTATGCTTACTTGAAGAGTTGCATTGAGACAGCATAAGAAATGTTTTTTTCATTTTCTCAAAATAATGTCAAAATTTTTAAACATTTGAATGCATAAATATTCTTACTGCATCTACTACATTTTCGGCCTATTTACCAACATTTGTTAAGCCAGTCAACAAGAAATTGCAAGTATTTTTAATTTTTTAAAACAGATATGTATATTTTAACTTGGTCAAAAAAGTAAATTTAAAAATGGGCTAAAAAGATTTTTTGCTTTCAAACATTTTAAAAACCTTTACCAATTCAGATTGTCCATATTTCTATCAATATTGCAGGTATCTATTTTTGTAGATTTTGGACCCTGTGCTTGGTCTACAGAACAAGACCTGCAATGTGAGACTGAAGCTGTTACCATTTGCAGTTTGTATTTTCAGATCTTTGCTTACTTCTCTCAAAAGTGGTACCTTTGGGATTCCCTCAGACCCTTAAGTTTCTCAGAAATTTTTCAGCTTCATCTTCTCTGTTAATTTTTTGGCCTATCATGCCATCAGGAGGGAATGCCTTTCTTCTGCTTAACACAAGAAATAATTAAAAAATTAAGAAAATTTTATTTTAGTACAACATGATCAGTAAATAAACCAGGTAAAATATGCCATCATAATAAAGTTTTCTTTTATTCTATTTTTATTCCACTCAGAACTGATATCAATTGAGCAATTTTCTTCTTTTTCTTCCCTTCATCCTGTTTCTCTCATTGGTTTTCCTTCTGATGAATAATGAATTTTGATTTCAAGAATTTTAGTAATATTTTTTTTACTTGATGAAGTGGGAAAAGCCTGTTATTCATTGAAATATCAAATGAATAAAAACTTGGTGATATGGATTTGATTATTTTTTCTCTTTTTGCTTTTATTCACAGATTCACTATTGAATTCATTGTTTTTCTTTTTCTTTCTTTGATGATACCATAGACAATTTTTTTTCATATTTTGTGTTTTAAGCCTTGCATTTATTTGCTGGTACAGTTGAATAAAGTTTTAAGCTTTTTTTTTTTTTTTGCCTTCATTCTCTTTCTTTCTGGTCATCATTATATTTTTGGCTTTGTTTTCATTTGCTAGTCCACAAACCTTTCCATTCAATTGATTAAATTTAAATTTTTTTTTTTTTTTTGCTGGTCCACAAACCAATCTATTGATTTGGGTCAATTTTTTCCTTTCATTCTTTTTCTCTTCTGCCTTGATTATAGTCAGCTTTGCTTTCATTTCACAGTCTACAAATCAAATCACTTGGCTCAATTTTTGGGGATTATCTCTATTTCCATTATTAATTTTTTATTATTATTTGCTTTGTTTTATTTGCAAATCAGCAAATCTTCATTAGGCACATTTTTTTCATTCTTTCTTTTCAGTTTGATCAAACTTTTCAAATTGCTTCTATTTGTTCACAAACATATCAATTCTTTTAGCTCATTTTTTATTATTCCCTTTCCTTCCGATCTTTAATATTTTTATTTTTTCTGGTTATACCACATTCATCTTCTTCCATTTCTTTCTTCTATTGATTGTTTTGTTATTTTAACTTTGTTGTTATTTTCTGGTACATAAATCTTTCAGTTTACTAGGTTAAATATTGTAGAACAGCTAACACCCCTCCAGCGCTCTCAAAAATTGAATGGTCTGTGGACTGAGATAGCTATAAAAATAAAGGTTAATAGCAGTCAGCATTAGAATTTGGTGTCGTTGACGATCACTATCGGACGGTGCTCTCTACAACTCTAACAATTCAACCTCTCTACTCTTCTACTATTTGTTCTGTCTTCTGGTGTTTGTCTTATTTGTATTCGTATCCATTAGCATGGATATTGTGCTGTAGATACTCAGCGCACGTTTTCTGGGTATCGTCCTGCTACCTCGGTGATACAACAAATAAACACAGAATACGTGCACTATGAGAGAAGATCTTTCATTATTTATATCTATGCACTTCACCCACTCCTTTCATCAACTTGTATAAAAATAAAAAACAAACCATGAACATCTCCTCCTCTATCAACATTTTATATTTGAAAGCTTTTCTGAACTAAAGAAAATACTACAGCAAGATTCTTTTGGAAGAGGCTCACTCAGTGTCAGTTTGTTTTAGTTAAAAAAAAAAACTGTCAGATACACTGACAAGAATTCTAAAGTCATTTTTCACTTCTTATTCATCTACTGTATTGGAACAAGCAGAATGATGATATATACCTATAGAAATTAGGTATGGACTAAAGAGACGCTGCATCAGAGGGCAAATCTAAAAGAAGTAACTCATGGTATTGATCTTATTAAAGTGATGGTCTCAATGAAAGACAGAAATTCAGACACATGATGTATGAGCTTTGCTCAATGATGGATTTTTTTTGTTTGAGTAAAAAGTTCCATGAAAACATAAAATGTTGATTTTTGTTAGCAAGTATTGTTATTCAGTCAATTACTTTTCCTTAAAAATTTTAGTATCATACAAGATCATACTTCTCAGGAAAACTATTATTCTTATCCCTTGGTTTGATATCATTTTTTCTTTATAATTCTGCCATAACAAAAACAACTTTTTTTTTTCAAAACAAAACAGAAGTCACTACCTGCAAGACAGCAAACATTAACTCACAGATCATGCAACATGTAGAGTAAGTTTTAAAACCATTGAGTGCTTTATTGTCATGGCTTTGTGCCAGGCTAAGTTAAGCTTATAACAAAAAATGGGTTTTCAATGGCAAGTGATATTTATTGTTAATTTTTGTCATTGTAAAATATTTTTGATTTTGTTGTAATATAAAAATTGTTTCTGCAGATTAAAATTTTTGTGTGTATTTGAACATTTTTAAAATGTATTTCATTTTTCTTTTTACATTTACAAATATACATTGCTCTGATAAAATACAAAAATCTTAACTAAAAGATATAAAAAATATAGCACTAGTTTCTAAATAGATTTTTTAAGTCTTCTGTAGAATCAAAAGGTAGTTTGTTTACACCCTAGCTTTAGTTTATTCTTATATATATATATATAATCTTAAGTGTAGAAGTGTGAAAATATTTTAAGAAGGCTAGCAATTGGAAACAATTAACATTTTTTTTTTTCACTGGAAGCATATACCTAAAACTGTGTACATTTTTTTTTTTCAAAGTAGAATAAGGTTTCAAATGTTGAGAAAATTTCAAGAGTAGACATTTAATGTGGGATGTTCAATATCTTTATAAGTCAAAAGAATATAATCTTTTCTTGTTTACATTATTTACACTAGAGGACAACTATTGACCTCATCTGTATTGTTATTATCACAATTTCACAATCACCATGATCTTTGGCCTTCATTAGGTACTTGTCAATTTGAGTAACCTTCAGGAAATTTCAAATTGAACCATTCATTTAATATATTGCTGTAGAGTGGTCTTATTCTGCTGTACATGTCTAGAGATATCTCACCTAGTTTTATTTCAGTTATTGCACATCCACTGAATCTAAGTCTGCACTGGCCAGCTCAGGGATTGAACTATGTCAGCAAATTCATGAACCAATCTTAGGCATTAGCAGTAAGAAAAGTAAAGCTTCTGTGAATGCAGTCAAGTCATCAGTCGATTAAAGTTAGGTTTAAGATATTATGTTCCACACTTGAGATTGTCTATTGGAGGAAAGTGTTAGTTCATGAATTTGGTAAGTAGTGTAGACAATAAATCAGAATTATCTACTTTTGTAGATAAAGGGTTCAGTTTGAAATTCAATGAAAGTTTCTTGGATCAACAAGAACCTGATGAAGGCTAGTGGGCACAGTAGCTGAAACATTGTGATAATAACAACAAAGATGAGCTCAATAGTCCATGTGTAAATAATGTAAATAACTGTTCATTGTAGTTTTTTTTTTTTTTTTTTTTGCATCACCAAAAGTGAATTATAAGATTACATAAAATGTTACTATGATAAGGAAGAAGTGGTTAGTAAGGTAATCCTGCAGAACATTGCTACTCTATTGATCCTTACTTTGGTGCTCCATATTTGTGGCCTTGTTCCAAATAAAGCTGAGCTAAGCATAGTAACTTGTATAGTTGCCATCATTAGAAATTTTATCATTTGTAAAATGTCATTTATTAAACTTAGTTTTGAATAGGAAGATTGTGTGGCACCAATCTTTCAAGAGGAGAAAGTTTGCCTATCTTGAAAACCAGCATTTGAAATCATACCTTTTACCTGTATTAGTACACTGATCAATTTATATTTTTCTCATTTTCATCATCAGATATAAAACCTGTTACAATTGAGGTCAGAGCTCCATAAAGAGAAATTATAAACAAAAAATATTTTGATAATATGAAACTTATATTGTGCATACATTGTTATTAATGTTAAATTCTTACTTTCTCTTTAAAAACATTTTCATTAATTATGAGGTTTACTCACAAAGTACTGTCTTCAATTTTATTATGTTAGTCTGTTATCTGATGTGAAAGTTTATACAGAGTAGAAGTGCATTAGGTTATCACACCTGAAATGACACATTTTTGGTTGGTTTTTGATTTGGCTGGCTAACAAAGTATATAAAAAAATCCTGACCTATTCCTGACCCTTTTTCTTTCCAGATAATTTTTATTTTAATATAGTGTTACTGATAAGATCAATGTAAATGATTACAATGAAACAGTTTTGTGTAATCTTACTGTATTAGTACAAACTGAAAGAAAAAGAACAATTTTTGCATGTGATTAGAAATAGTTGCTCTTTGACAACAGTAAGAGAGTAAGCCAGTGGCTAGGTGCTACTTGCACCTAGCCACTGGCTTACTCTCTTACCAAAACAATACCCAAAACCTCCACTGCACACTAAAAAGTTGATGGTTACTGTATGGTGGTCTTTCAAAGGAGTTATTCATTGTTCAGTATTGCCTCAAGGGAAAATAATAACAGCAACCTAGTACTGTAGAGAAATTGAGTGTATGAATGATTTTTCATGCATACACTTGAAAAAAGAAAGATCCTAGATATGTGAATAGGGACAGCCCAATTTTGCTGCATGGCTGCACAGCTATCAATCAACTGTCTAAAAGCTGCAAAGCCTGAATTATGGAACTTTGCCTCACCCTATATATTCACCTGATATCTCTCCTACTGATTATCACTTATTTAAGCATTTTGAGCTTTTCCTATGCAATCAAACCTTCTCAAATAAGGAAGTGATAACCAAAGCATTTGAACATCAAAGGATGAGAATTTTTTAAAGATGAGATCAAACATTTAGAGGTATGGTGGAGAATAGTTATTTATCAACATGGTATCTATTTCAACTAAATAAATCCTTTATTTAACATTTCAGGAGCATTTTATTCATTTTCTATAAAGTGCATCATTCCATGTGTGACAACCTAATATCATGGAATTCCTTGTATTTATTTACTGACATTTGATGAACGTATACAGAGACCTTACAATGGATGAAAGCACAGTTAGGTGGTGGGTAAGGCATTTCAGCATCACTGCTGTAGAAAAGTGCGTCACTTCCACTGTTGGGCATGCAATCACTTTTTCAATGCTGGGAAAAATACATTGCCAGTGGTGGTGACTGTGGGCAAATAATATTTTGCAGTTGAAATTTAATTCAGTCCAGCAATGTTATTGTGCCCACTGTATCTGTCATAGTTTTGTGAAAATAAATAGGTGACATTACATTTGGGAAATGTCTCATAATCAGTGAAAAGTTTAACCTAAAACCATATCACATTTGATTTTCTTTTTCTAAATTTGATTAAAACATACTTTAGCAGGCTTTGAACTTGTATGTTTTTGTCTGTGACAGACAAGCTCTTGGTATTAATCAAGTGTAAAAACTATTAGATAATATAATGAAAGTGTAACATAAAGACAGGTCTGGATCCTGTCTATCAAGTTAATGAGAAACTGGAAGATAAACCCACATAAACCCATTTTAATGTAATTTTTCTTGATGAAATCTCATTTCTTCTCCAGAAATATCCGACCCCAGCAACTATCAAGCCTACCAGGTATCAGCCTCTATCAATGAAGAAGAAAGACAGTCTCTCCAGTTTCCCTACATCACCAACTTCAGAGAAAAGCCATCAAAAATCAGTTCCCCCCAGGAAGCTTGGGACTATCCCTTTATCTTCAAACTCTTCTTTGGTGCTGCCAAGACCCCAAAAATCTGTATATTCCCCTGAGAAACCTTGGAAACGACATGGAAAGAGAAAACAGCAAATGGTGGATGACTTGGGCATCCAAATTTTTGAGAGTGGGTCTGCTGTACAAAGTGAGAAGGGAGCTTGTGCTGAACTTAAGGCTGAGGCAGTTGGTGAGGAGATATCAACCCAAGGTTCTACAGCAGAAACAACTTCATCAAGTCCCTCAACTTCACCCATTGAATTTATCTGTGATGTGACAATGCCCTCATGTGAACTTCCTTCTGCCTCAAAGTCAGTCCCTCCACCCCATCCGCCTCCTCTCAGTGGACTACCTCCACCACCACCACCACCACCACCGCCGCCACCACCACCACCACCACCACCACTGCCACCAGTGTTGCTACCACCTTCAGACAGAGAGCCAAAACAACAGAATCTATTTATTAAGAAAAACGTGTGCACTCCCACTAAAGACTTGAACAAACACTCTACAGGAGAGCAGAAGGTCCTGCTGAACCTTGAGAGTATTTTGAGTGGAAAGGAAAGACTAAAGCCACCCAGTCAGAAGCCAAGACCAATGATATTGAAGCAAGGTATGATGCACATTATCATTTTTTTATGATAATTTATTATTAAATGTTAGCAAAATATTTAATAATAAATTATCATAGTACTTTTTGGTTTGTTCAGTTGTTATGAAGATTATGAAAAACTCAGCAAGTGATAATCTTTTTGTCTCATTAAGACCATTTATAATCCACGTTACCTGACAGAAAATTGCATTTCTGTTGGGTTTCTCTGTTTTTTAGTTTGTACAATTTTATTCTGAAGGTTTCTTTTCTTGTCTCTGGACACTTCATCCAATCAACATACTAGCTTTGTTTTTATTTTGCTTTTTTTCTAGGTTGGAGAGTATATGATGTAGATATTAAGCTCAGAAAATATTTAAAATATTTTAACTTCAAATTACCATATTACTACAAAAGAATGATGATTAGATAATAAGCAATGAAAGGTTTAGTGTACAATACATTCTATTAAATGATAGCATCATTTATATCAGATGAGAAAAACTCAGTACTGTTGTGAAAAATTAGGATTGAATACACAGTTGAAAACAGTTTTGCATCCTTTAATATCTAAGCTCATGGCAAACAAAATCTTTAAAAAGGTTCGTATATATATCATGCTGCATGTATTTCAGAAAGGCATTAATGCATCACAATGAAGAATATATATGCTGTAAAAACAGTTCCAGTGATGGCATATAAAATCTAAAACAGTAACTGATCTTTTTGATAAGACTGATTCTGGAAAACAAGCTATATTGGATAATGAACTTTTTATTTGGGCAAATTCTTGTCAAGAAGAAACTCTGACCAACTCAACACCAAAACCAAAACTTTATCTACTGAAGATTTTGCTATGACTGAATCTTGGAGAAATCATCAGCACATTCTTTTATTGTCAGCAATTTTAGCATAACAGTGTACATCTTACAGCAGAATTGTAATATGACAAAACAGGATCTCATTCAAAAAAATAAATTCCTTAGGCTGGATATATTTTATTTCATCCTTAATATTTACTATCAGTTGTTTTGATCAGTAGGATATTTTCTTAGTGCCAATATTTTCATAAAACAAGAAGGCATCAATTTATTGTTTCTCTATTCATTTTATTAAATTTTACTACAGGGAAATGGGAAAATGGTTAACAATCATTATATTATTAATACATTACATTTACATACATCTCCATCTTGAAAATGTGATATTACTTTCTACTTAAGTATATATATATATATATATGTAGTTATGCAGATAATCTTGATATATCTATGAAATCTCTTCTGAACATATTTAGAATATCACAAGTCCTAGTTGTGTAGCATTTATAGAACTCTGTTGTTAACTTGTTCAGCAGTGAAATGCTATCGAGTGAGCTTGTGTACTGTGTGATCTTTGCTTAATTGAGTAGATTGTTCACATTTTATAGAATGTTTTGGCAAAACATTATATCAACCCAAGGTTTATCAGTCCCGCCCTCTACCATTCAGATGTAACTTCCTACAACTTCTGGCTTTTCCCAAAGCAGGAAATTGCCATTAAAATTCTGTGGACAAGATTAAGAATACAGAGGACTTTGCAGGCTGTTTTGAAAAGTGGAAAGAATTCTAGAATAAGTTAATACCCAAGGGGAATACATTAAAGAGGACTAAGGTAAATAAATTTGTATCAGTATGAGATAATTTTCATCTAATGAAATCAACAAACACCACCAAAATATGAGTTATATTTCCTCTGTAAATGATTTATAAATTTAAAATCATTTCATTTTTCTGACATTACAGCATTATGAATTTTCAATGTAAAAAATTTTGAACATTTTTTTTTCAGATCCCATGGATGATATTTTGGACATGATCAAAAAGGAGTGAAGCTGAAATCTGCATCCCAGCGTGACTCCAGCCATGAGAGAAGTTCTCCTTCACCTGTTCCCAGTGACTCTCACCTGAAACTGCTTCAGAAAAGCCTAAACAAAATTAACAGATTCACCCGAGACAGTTCACCAGAGTCTGACAATAGTGATTTTGAGGATTTTGAAGACTTCTGACAAGACTTTCTACTGTAATTCTTACTACTCAGCTATATTTCTCCCCACAATGCCTTGTAAGCTTTTAAGAGTATTAAGTTTCAGGGAAATGTATTTGCACTAGTTTACGTTTTTTTCCCCTTTATTCCCCATTTGAAAAGATTTAATTCCTCCTTTTTTGTACCCATGACACCAAAGGATAAAATGGAACCCTGTCTATCTTGCTTGGCTTGAAGAAATAATCAAGGTTGAGAATCTACTTACAAAGTTCATTTGATTTAGCATAATGATTATAATTTGGTGAAAGTGTGATAAAATAATTTCTAGTTTATAAAGACCTAAAGAAAGACTCCATTCTGATCTAGTGTTAAAAATTACACAGAAAGTAGTTTTTCATAGTATTTGTTATGGCAAGATGGTTGCATGACAAAAATATAAATGGTGCTGGGTCTTTTCAATATCAACAAATCTATTAATGCTCTCAAATATTCATAATTTTAAAAAAATGTTTTCAGAGCACCCTTTTTGAATGTATATTTTTAAAACTTTTAACAATATTAAGTATTTTCTTGTGTGGGGAGTAATATGCATATTTGAGTCGAAAAGTCACTTTAAATTGGTTTTAATAAATGTATATCTTAAATCAGCAAATTTCAAAAATAAAATTTGATGAGGGATTTTCCAGAAACTTTGGAACTTTAAGAAAAATAAAAAAAAATTAAAAAAAACTCACTTGAAAATTGTCTCCAGAATAGAATGATGAAGAATCTTAGAATTTCTGAAATGTATAATCTTTTTTTTAATTTTTTTTTTTTATCTACTGCTCCAAAGAAACTCTTCAGATTTATTTAAGTACCTAAAATATGAGGCATGATCATAAAAATACAATAGAAGCCTCCATCCTTTTTAATTCTATGAATTAGTAAATCTCTTCAATCATCTTTAAATAATTTAAAACAATTATTTTTAATTTAGTGGAAAAAAGGATGATCATTGTTCAAATATTATTATTCTGTAAAGTTCCTTATGAAAAAATAGATTTTATAAAAAAAATATTCTTAGGATGTTACTATGTATTATTATTATTTATCAAGTTGTAATCCTTGTGGATTCATCTAAATTTCTAATTGCCACATGATAAAAATAACTAAACAAAATGAAACTTAATTTTAAATATTTTATTATATTGTTATTCAGATCTTTTTGATTTGAAAACAACTTTGAAGCAGTCCTTTTCCATGGGTGCTGTTTTTGTTTTTAATTTATTTTTTGTTAACCATAAGAGGTTGTAATGCAAAAATATGATTTAACCTCTTTACTATACATTTGGGCTCTGATCACAAAATATGACTAAATTCCAACAAAATTATGTGGAGGGCTTCATACTAATTTGCTTCATTTCCTTAATGCCAAAAACTTGTAAGAAAAAAAAAGAGGAATTTGTGTGAAAGGTGTTTGGATATGTGTGATTTGTTCATGAAATTAAGATTTTACTTTTTTTTTTTTTTTTTTTTTTTTTTTTAATCGTTGTATACAATACACATATAAATATTATTTACTGGTTGTATCTTGTCTTTGTTTAAATTTTAAAAAATATTAAAAGATAAACAATAAAAACAAACATGCAAACAAAATGTGCTTGTTTTTGATATTTTTCCACTAAAATATTGCAATGGATTTTAAAATGTGTCTACTCATATCTTGCAAGTTTTGAAAGTTAATTTGAGATTTTATTGCCTTTTTACTTTGTATAAACCAAAACATTTTTAAGAATATTAATATAAAGAAGTTTTCTGTGGACGTGTGTATTTTAATATAAATGTGCTTGAATAAAAATACATGTAAATTTTTTTTATATAAATTTTTTTTCTGAAGACAATTTTAGATATTTTTCCATTTATAAAATGCATTTCATAATTTCTTTTTTTAATCTTCAGAATGTTTTTCATTCGTCTGCCTATTTTTTGTGCCAACCTTGAAAGAGTTACACACATAAAATTTATATAAACCTAAAATTGAATTGGAGAAGTTTGAATCAAAAGGATATGAGTAAAAAATGATGATTAAAAGATTAAATGTTTCTCAGGAAGGAGTCATTCACCTGTTATTGATAATCTAATATGCTTGCTGACTCAGACATTGCTGAGATATCCTACCCCTTTCTGAAATTGTCACAAGAGTAATAAGTGAAGTAGTGTTTTAATACCTTATTTCTTCAAATTAAAGTTTAAAACTTTAAACTAATTTTTTTTTATCAGTCAAAGATATAAAAAATAAAATACAAGTGAGTGCTGAAAAGTGCTCAGCAACATCTACTTCCCAAAATCTGACCAAATGAATATAAGAATTTATTATTCAGTAGAACTTAAAATTTTTAAGCACCTTTTGTTTTTTCTATTTTTTTATTTTATTTTATGTAATTTATTTTAACATGGTGTCCCTCCCCTACTTTAATATTCAATGGATTTTTTTTTTAATACTGAGCAAATCATTGCTCCTGAAACAAAACAGATGTTTGGTGATTTTGAAAATGGACAGAATTAAAGTTGAAACCCTAAGATGAAAACAGGGAGTTCAAAATGGGCTGAAGAAAAAAAAATTATACACTTTTGTTCTGTGCAACAAAGGCAAATAGGAACTGTGGTGAATTATGTTCCCTGCAATGGACAGTTGAATAAGAACAATCTGTCCCCATGAAATGAATAAGGGGCTAAGTTTAAAATTCTCAGAAATATTAGCTACAACATCTGGGTGATCAGAACATAGAAGGTGTAAAACGTAACTATGAAAAACGAAATTAAGGCAATAATCCATTCAATGTTATTTACTCCTGTCTTAATAAATCTGACAGTAAAACTAGCAACTTATAGCAAAGTGCATCAAAATAAAACTTGTCAAAATCTGACATTCATAAAATGATAATAATTCTCTTAAAAGTAGAAGTGGAGTTACTGAAAATTGGTCATTCCTATCTAAAGCTTGACTGACAATTTCAGTAATAAACGAACGTTAACATATCAACAGTTGACCTAGAGAAGAAGAAGCCATGTTGTTTATCTGAAAAAAGATTGTAAAGTGAGACACTTATCCAATTTGAAATTGATTAGAGCCTCTAAAAGGTAAAAAAGATTAATAGGACAAGAAGTCAGAGTTTTTAAATACAGAAGAAAATTTCCAACAAGTTGGAAAGCAAGAAACAGCAAGGCATTTCCTTACGACAATTTCAAGTATACTGTCCAGTCCACATGTCTAGTGGAGGATCTAGTTTAGAGATGATAGCAGAAACCATGAACAGAGTTATCTGTATATCATTCAATAGAGTTTCAGTTCTATAAGGAAAGTCAAGCCAAGATACTCTTGAGTTGAGAATGGAGTTGGAAGAGAAATTACAGGCAAAGCAGTTTGCTTTATCAACAGTAAATGACAATACTTCGAAATCAAAAAAAAACAAAACAAATAAATAAAAATATAATTTGGCTTAGAATGAAACAATAAAATAATACCAAATACAATGGTGTATGATACCATGTGAAACCAGCATGGCCAGATTGTTGGGTTCTTGCTGAAAACTCAGAGATTATAAATTTGAAATTTCACTACTTGGTTGGGGGCTACTTTTAAAATAAACTGGGCTACCTTAGGCCAATAAGAAAATTAGTTTAAAATTTAATAGCCTAACTTGTAATCCAATGCAGCAACCCTGCATCATACTTGCTTTCAGCACTGTTACTATATATATATATATATATTGTGGATACCTATTTGAGTAGACACTCCATTTAAACAGTAATTTTTCAAGTGATAAAATTGTTATGTTTTTAACATGACAAAATAAAATGATTATGGAAAAATGACACACTCGCCGAGTCTTGGAAATAACTAGGGAATTTATTATTGTGGAAACATGAGTACAGCGAACAGTTGTAGATGTTGAACCACCGTGTGTTTATCGAGAGCGTGGTAAATCTCAGTCTGCCATGTTTGCTCGCCTCTGCTGGAAGTCCCTTCTCCTTATCTCCTGTTAGCTGGAGATGGACTTCCTTGTATGGTCCAGGGGAGGTAACTTTTGACCATTTTTTATGGTGATCCTAATAAATATCTATCTGATTAATGAAAAAAAACATTGTTGAGAGATTCAAATAAGTTTTATTAAAATCAACTGACAAGGTTTGTTTAACATTTTTTTATACATTTTTCAGATTGTGTAAGCTGTCATGCAAGATCAAATTCAGAGTATTGACTAAAGTTCATAAAATTCTGTTGAAAACTTTTGACCTCTTGTCATTATTAGTAACATTAAGTTTATCAGGGCCATAGAGAAAAGTTTTTATTAATTTCATCTTGGCATATTAAGAATGATCATGGTAGTATTGGTTGTTATAAGTATTATAAGGAATCATTTGGCATTCAATGACTGAGCCCCCAGTGCTACTACCAGTAGAAATTTGCAAACATTTTTTTTTCAGTAAATATGTTTCTAAAGTCCAGTACCTGTTATTGCTTTTTCCAGCAGTGATAGGAGTTTCCTTCCTAACCTTTTGTTTAAAGTAGTATGAAATGCCAGCATCTTGATCACATCATTATTTTTTTCCTTTAGTTACATGTGTTATCTATTTTAATTGTTGCAGTTGATAGTCCTCAAGTGATGTGGTTTGTTATTTGGTACAGTGTTTGTGATTTTGTAATGCCAGTCAAAGAAGGATGGTCCTTGCTAAAATCTACATCCTTCATTTGAATTAAGCTATTTTTAACCAATGTTCAGAGAAAAGTTATATACAGCTTACAGTTTAGATATTTCTCAGCAACTTTGACACTAAGCATGATGCCCATATGAAAATGTATATAAGAACAGTACCTGAATTTTAGTTTAATTTTTCATTTTTGTAACATTTTGTGGTGTTGAGCAAAACTATCCCTAGCACATCCTATTCAATGACCAATTTCCTTATCACCTATACTAAATTTTGTATGACTGATCCATAGTAGTAGTATAGTAGGTATCCATTTATCTTTCAAGATAAATGGTAGCATCCTCTTTTCTTTTGTGAGCAGCATTTGGAATGAATTAACAAACCAATCCTTGTATGAATATCTTCTGCAAGTGTGACAGATGAAGATTAAATGTGGAAAGATTGATACACTAAAGTATTTGAAATGTTTGATATTTTTTAATTCTACATCGAGATTTTTTTATGAGGGATTCAGGGTAGGTGCCATAATTGTTTTCATTCAATAGACTATTTATAATTTGTACATCATGCACAAAAGTGGTGTCAGGTGTTGGACAGTTTTAACAATTTAGTCTGTTAGGAGGATCACAGTTGGCCCCTGATAAGATCCAACATTTTAATACTGAAATTAAAAAATTACCTTCTGAAATACTCCAGTGGTAAATACATTAGAGCTTAGAGTGGATGTGAACCCACAGCTAAATTCAAGATGATCAAAAGCAAAATACTGCATAAAAGGCTCCTCGCATTTAAAATATAGTCATCATACCTTCTTTAAAAAAAAAGAGAAAAAAAAAAGCAGAACCATAAGTATTTATTAGTAGAGATTGTATTTTTTTTTTTTTTACATTTTGTGAAATCTTCACTAAACTGCACTTAAATAACTTCAAGTTATGCAAATGTAAATGTAAACATACCACAAGTTTTTTTAAACCAGCAAGAACATATCCAACCTTGTAATTTTCAGATCACATAAAATTAGCAAAATATCAGTTGAAGTCAGCAGAGGAAAAGTGTTTTGCAATATAAATAGAGCATAAAAAGAGGAAATTATCACTTCTTAACTCGTTACTACTACTGTTCAGCTAGAACATTCCTGTTGATGCCTCTATCCTTTTCTTTGAAAACTTTCACACACTTATTCAACGAGACTATCAATATAAAGCCAAAATAAACAAAAAAACAAATTAGGTTTGAACTAAAAGCACTCTTATTCTTTTACTGCAGCCACTTTTATTTCAGAAACTGTACCTAATGAAGTTCATTGAATAGAATGAACTTTTCCTGCACCAAGTATTTTTATTTTAATTCTATTCTACAGTTCCTTACAAAATAGCATCCCAATTTTCCTTTCTATTCTTTTTTTTCTATTCCCATGACCTTTATTAAACTGAATGTAACATTTGCAGTCAAAATATGATTTATTTGTATCCAAATTTTGTGACAAGTAAAATTTGTTTATAATCTTAATCCATTCTCCAAGATAAGAATGTTAATTGCAGGTTTCTTTCATGGAGTGATGTTATAGTCTGATTCACTTAAATATATTAACACTGCTGCATAGTTACAGACATATATGGGTGGGCAGGGAGTTTTCAGTCTGACAGAAACCTTAAAAAAAAAAAAAAGAATTTGATGTTCCGTTAGATTTTGGAAAGTAGGTTACACTGAAAATTGTTCATCTGTTTCATATATACATGCCTACATTCTTTACATGGATGAATGCATTTGTTTGCTTTCTGCCATCATCTCTAAACTGGATCCCCACAAAGCATGTGAACCTGATAGCATTCCTGCAATTGTCTTTAAATGTGCTCCTTATCTCTAACTTTACAATAAATACTTGGTTGCTTGTTGAAAATCATCTCTGTAGTTTCAGACTTTAAGAACTCAGATGAACTGTCTTATCCTTCTATCAATCCATTAGCCTTTTTTTGGCAAAAAAGCAAAAAATCAATTCTGAACTGGTTAATCACTTCATATTCCATGGTCTTTCAAATAAGCAATATGGCTTTCATTTCCTCAAGTCAACTGTTAGTCAACAACTATTTCCAAAAAGGTTTATCAAGCTTGATAAAGCCATAATAATGGTGTCCCCCAGGGCTCATTCCTTGGAACTATGTTGTTCCAAATTTCCATCAGTGACCATCCTGATGGCTTAAGCTCTCAACTCGGTATTCATGCTGACAACAACTTTTTACACCTGTCTTAATAGTAGGTATGGTTGGTTCAATAATGTCAAATTGGCAGGTGAAATAAAAGTCTTTAGTCTTCCTATTGAAGATGTGCATCTCTTCATCAATGCTTTCATCCCAGCCAGGAAGTTCTGACTTAAACTCCATTCATCCCTCTGGTTCTCTCCTGCTTGCTCGGCTGCTATTGCCCACTTCTTCCGGCTTTATTGGATACATGCCTCTGACCATAATAAGCACCTTTTTGCCTCTGCTTGTAATCAGTGCAAGAGGATACTAAATGATGCTAAGCTGTTGTTTGCCGAAAGAATGAAACAGCTTATAGCATCTCGCAAGTTTGGCTTCAAAGACTACTGGTTGCTCTGTAAAAATGTGTTAAATAACAGCAAACCCTCAATCTCCCTTTAATCAATGAATCTGAAGTCCTCACATCTTCAGCAAACAAGGCTGAATGCTTTGCTTGCAGATTCTCCACCAAATCAACATTTGATTCATCTGGAGTATCTGCACCCAACTTCCCAACTAGAACTGAGGCTCAACTGAGTGACATTCACATTACTCCTTTGCTGGTCTCTAACATAATTTCAAAGCTTGACCCTCATAAGGCAAATGGTGGTGATGGAATACCAATCATTGTCCTGAAGAAATATGCCCTTGAACTCTCCTCTGTCCTCTCCAAACTCTACAATTATTGCTTCTTGCTTCCCTGCCTACTGGAAATCCTCCTCTGGGGTTGCTGTATTTAAGAATGCTGGAGAACCCTCAGACCCCTTTGATTATCGCCCGACCAATTTTTAGTAGTTCTCAAGACTGTTATTAATGCTGAAGTGGTTTAACATCTCACAACCCACAACTTCTTCTCTGATAAACAGTAGGGTTTCCACTTCACCAGGTCTACTGCTGATATGTTAATGACCATCACAGAGTATATATACTAGGCTCTTGATAAGAACGATGAAGCTCCAGCTATTGCACTAGATATTTCCAAAGCATTTGACAGAGTCTGGTATACTGGCCTTTTACGCAAGCTACATGACTATGGTATAACTGGACGATTGTTTGACCTAATCCAATCTTTTCTTTCAAATCACATAATGAAGATAGTATTGAATGGGCATGCTTCCAGATACTGTCATATGAATGCAGGTGTCCCTCAAGTCTCTATTCTACATTCTACGCGTTTTCTGATCTTCAACAACAATCTCCCTGATGTAATCATTTCCCAAGTAGGCATTTATGCTGATGACACAACAATTTACTCTCACTTTGATAAGAAATCTGCTGAGGCTGACAAAGTAAACTTTGCTACTGATCTTGAAAAGGACCTCCAATCTGTGATAGACTGTGATAAGAAATGGCTTGTAAATTTTAATGCTTCCAAAACGAAGCTGCTATCTTTTAACCACCATAGACAATTGCTTCTACCCACCATCAGAATGGATTAAGCTAGTCTCCCTGAAAGCAAAACACTGTGCCTTCTCGGCCTAAAACTATCAGCTGACCTCAAGTGGAATGACTACATTGAATCCATAGCTAAATCTGCTGCTCAGAAGGTTGATTCCCTTTGTAGGGCCAGGAAGTTTTTCTCATCTAAATCCATCTTGCACATATATAAATCTCCCATCCACTTGTGCATTGAATACTGCTGTCACATCTGGTCAGGTGCCCCTGCTATTTATCTCGGTCTTCTTGACAAAATCCAACAAAGAATCTTTAATGTAAAGAATCTGGTAGCTCAACTCCAGTCACTTTCTCACTGATGTAATATGGATTCTGCTGTCTCTTCTACAAATACATTCACAGCTTCTACTTCAATGAGCTTAGCTCTCTGATGTCCCCTCTGCATGAATTTTGTCGAGCTACTAGACTAGCGGCTAGGTCCCACCCTTTTACAGGGAAACCAATCAAACGTAACTGCAACTTCTACTGTAGCAGCTTCTTTACACACACTTCTTGCCTGTGGAATTCCATTTCACATACTTACTCCCCTGACAGCTACAATCTCCAAGAATTTAAATGCAAAGTCAATTGCCATCGCTTATCTTCTTGACACACATCCTTTCCCTGACAACTTGTGTATCATGTTCTTCTCTCTTTCCACTCCACTCTCATGCAGCCCTCTTTGCACATATATTCTCATCATTTTCTGACTCTCCTGTAACTTGTTCCTCTTTCTCATCACTTACTTCTTATGTAACCCCCTGCACACCAGTGTCAGTTCTGCCTTGCTTGGGGTGAAATGATTAAAAAAAAAATCTGCTGTTAATTGAGGCAAGGAATGGCTCATTAACTTTAAGGCCTCTAAAACAGAACAGCTCTCTATTAATCAACTGAGAGAGCCCTCCTCTCTACCTACCATCAGCATTGCTTACTTATATTCAGGAGAGTGACTCATTGCACCTTCTCAGGCCAACATGACATGCAAAGATTATATTGAATTAATTGCTAAGTTGCCTGATAGAAAAGTTGACGTGGTTTCATGGTAGATAATTTTTCTCTCCAGTCTGACATATTTATAGGCCTACCATGCTTCAAATATTGCTTCCAGATCTGGTCTGGTGCACCTGTTATATATTTAGAGATTCTTGATAGTTTTTTCATAGATTCTTCTATGGATTCTAACTGAAGCTGGAATGTCCTGTCAGGGACATTCCAGCTTCAGTTACTTTTCCCCACCATAAGGCAGCTTTGTCATGCCTTTTCTATAAATATTTTCATGATAATTATTCAGATGAACATTTCTCTATGGTATCTAGACTTTACAAATTTAAGATAAGTACTAAATTGGCAACAAGATCTCATCATTTTACAGTAAAAATGGTAAGAACTAAGTTTTTTTACCAACACTTTTTTTTTTTTTTTTTGCATTTCTCACTTGTGGAATTCTCTTCCAGCTTCTTGTTTTTCAGCCAATTTTGATCTTCAAAAATTTCAATGTAATGCCAATCGTTTCTTGATTCCTCTTTTGTTGTTCCCTCTCTTTAATAATGTTTCTTTTACTTTCACACTCAGTAACCTCCCCACCATATCTTAGTAGCTTTAGTGCCTTGCTTGGGGTGAAAAAGAAAGAAAAAAAAAGGTTAATATTTCAATGTTTATTCCCATTATCTTCAAAATATCATGAATGGAAAAAGAATTGCTACATCAATGTAGAAAAAATATTGAAATATTAACAAGGTAGTTTGTTGATCAAATATTGACTAACATCCTCATCTTTATTGTTTTGTTGACAATTTCTTTGGACTAGTTCATAAGCCAGTCTTTGTCCACATTGAAGACAACCTTTTGTTTAAGATGGTGTTTTATCTTATCAAGTCCACTTAGTAGAGATTGAACTGAAACATTTGTCTTTTGCCCATGATTTTATGATTGAAAAATAAAAAATAATCAAAAAATATAAAAATAGCAACAATTGAAGGGCGATAACCACTCCACTCCAAAAGCTGCAACTAACTTTGTTTATACTTGCTGACGAAAGACAAATATTTTCAAATTTTAAATGTTTGTTTTCCTTATCCAGACAAAACTTCAATCTTTAAATTTCAATCCACTTTAAATGAGTAAAAGCAATAAATTTATTGTAGTGAAAGAAAAAGAAAGGAGATTAAGAAAATTTAAAAAATCTTCATTTAATTTTTGTGGCATGTTGAATATCGATATATATGCTTAGTCTGGCACAAAGCCACAAGTGAGAAGTACTTAGTGAAGGTTAAATTAACTAGAGTTGAGCTAGCCAACCATTTTAAGGCGTCTGTTTAACATGATTGCGATAATTAATCTAAGTTTTAAAAATCCCTTTCTTTAGCAAATTTATAAAATTGTACAAATCCCATGGCAAGAAATTTATTTATATTTTAATGTAATCAATATCTAATTGGTGATTAATCTTCTAATATTTATGAACAATTCATGGCTGTGATAGAAACCATTTCAACATTTTATAGAATTCTCTCTGAACATGGCAACTTCAGTAAAAAAAAAAAAAAAAAAATTTCAAAAAGTTTAACAAAAGTGAAATTGGAGAATAATTTTCTGTTCATCTGAAATAATTTGAACACCCTAAAAGAGAAATTCAAGTCACAGTTGCTACTCAAGAACATATATTGTCAAATGTCTTTCAGATTCATTGTCAACCAAGCATGACAAAAGAGAAGAATTTTACTTATTTAAATACCGGGAAATAAATTCTCAATTCTAATGTTGTTACACATGCAAGAGGAGGGTGGGAAAATCTCTGCTGAACCAAGATGTCCCTCCCCCAACATCCATGTAAGAAAAAAAAAGAATTATCTGTATATTTGGTCAGATTTTAGGAAGTGGGTCTAGCTAAAAATGTGTAAGCACCCCCTTGTATATCTGCATATGCACATGCTAGAATGCAGTAAATACTTTGGTAGGTGATCAACAAACAAGAATAGTGATTGAATTATAATGATTTCAATGTTTTGAACATTATTTTCAGAACATTATCTTGCTTGCTAATCAAATATTAATTACCTGCAAGCATGTTTTTATGAGGTGCTTGCATCATACCCAAAACTCATGCAATATGGAGAAGGAGAGAAAGATGATGAGAGAGAGTTTTAGATAATTGCCCTCTTGTTTTTTGTCATCAGTCTAATCAGAGAAAGAAAATCCCTTTTTAAGGAAGCAACTCTGGATAGCTGATAGATATCTAATATCTCTATCACTCAATCTCTCGCCATCAATTGATAAAATAATGAAAGTTGTGAATCCTGCTTCCAACATAATAACATTGGACTTTGTTCAGTTCACAACAATAACAACACTGGCAACTGAAACCTGCTTTAGAAAGATATTAGGCCAACATATAAACAAGTAAAAGTTTCAAGCACACAAGAAAGGGAAAAATATGGGACAAGAGTCAGGAGTTATATTTTCTTTTTCTTTAATCCCCCTTTAACTTTTTGAACATCTTTTCCATCTTCATCAAGTTCATCTACAGACTTTGGCTTATAAGCCCTTTTTTCTTCTTTCTCTATACGCTTTCGGCCAAGATCAGCTGCAAGCATGAGCTTGTGTTTCGACTCAAAGAATGTAAGGATCTCCTCCTTCTCCTGCAATTGCAACAGTTTCTCTTCTATTTCCTTTCGCTTTGTCAAACGCTGGTACAAATCAATTTGGTCTTTCAGAAGACGTTTCCTGTCTGACTCCCACTGCAAAAAGTCATGGATTTGAATTTCAATGTCTGATTTTTCCAAATCTGGCAATTCCTTCAAGGTAAGGTCATCCACTTCACGTTCCAAATTGGCTTCTCCTTTCAGGAGTTTTGCTCCAGATTTGAATTCTTGAAAAATCACCTTTGAATAGAGAATGGAATTTCATAAGAAAACATAAAACACTTATTGAGACACACACACACATTTGATTCCAATATCTGCAATAAGTGCACATACATTTTTGGCCATCAATTTTTAAACACAGAATGTGTTATGGTTTTGAAAAATGTGTACTTATCATTAAAATCCCTTATATGAATATACTTTTTTGATTTATTATTTCTGTTTAAATTTTAGTGTAAAGCTAGAATCAATTTTTAGACAATTTCTCATGCACTTGATATATTCATGAGTGTAAAAAATTAAAATCAAACAATTACAATACTTTCAAAAACCTTCATTAAATAAGACCGATATATAAATTTTCTTGATCATTAGAATTGTTCTATGTTATTAAAAAATATCTAAGTCAGTTAAGTGCCATGCGTGATACACGCTTGGGCAATCACGTCTTGAAAGAGTGGGCAGAAGGTTATCCCACAGTAAGTTGCCATTACATTCTGTGGTATACTAGTTGCCAGCCAAGGCTATAGAACCCAATCTGTCCTGTTATTTAACCCATAACTGGAGGGAAGAGATGGATTAATATCTTTCCCAAGGATATTTGTGTGCATGTGAATGCAAGGAATTCAACTGGAATTTGAACCTGGCTCCCCGATTTCTTGTTCCGAGCCAATAACCACTGCACCACAATGCACATCCTATCTAACATATATATCATTCAAATGAATACAATCTTTTCACACCGATTAACATACTCTTTATCAGACAATAGCGCTATAAAAATCTATTAACATAATACACAATGCCAACTTATTAAACAGATACTTGCAGACAAAACAAAAAATATATTTTCAGACAAAACAAAAGATATTACAAACTTTGTACAAGAAAAAAAAATAGAAAAATAATAAGAATGATTAAAGCTATAATTGTAAAAAACAAACTGACATTTCAGCCTAGGAATTAAGATTAAATATATTCAGTTATATATATATATATATATATATGAGTTTGTCTATTAACTAAATTATTATATACTAGCTGTATAGCCTGGTATTGCTCGGTGTTTTTTAGTGGTTATGTTAAAATGATAAATTCAAGTGCTTATTCAAAAAGCTCCAGTATGAGGTTACTGTGACACATAAGTTAAAAAAAAAAAAGTAAAGTAAGTATTGGTTTTTGTTGTATTTTGGAGAAATAAATGATCACAAAAAGTAATATTTTTCCATTAATTTTTGCCACATACTGTGTGTCAATTGAAATTTTTATTTGCATATCAAGGCATCATACCTTGATTTCCCACTGACGGTTGACTTTGAGTGAAGCGTCTTAGAGAAATGCATAAAACTGTGCAAAAAACCACCTGAGACTATGTTTAGTTGTTGATTTTTAATGAATCCTGTCCATTGATTTGAAAAATTTTTGTGTACATCAAAGGTTTGGACTTTGATCTACAAGTTAGTCGATTTTGGTTGAATTTGCATAAAGTGAGATGGAGAAGAAGAGTTCATAAATTCTAAGCGTTTCAGTGATTTCTGCCATAGCCTGTAAATTGATTTGAAAAATTTTTGTGTACAAAGGTTCATGCCATGATCAACAAATGACCCAATTTTGGTTGTCATTGAACAAAGGGTTTTGGAGGAGTAGGTCTTGTTAGAAGGGAGACACACACTAACAGACCAAATATATATATATATATATATATATATATATATATATATTTTAATTCAGATACTTCAATCCAAGGGAAAAAAGCAGGAAGGTAAATTCCAAAAAACCTCCCTTCCTTCTTTTATCTCTCTTACCACCTTTTTTCCGTGTTGCTTAAACTTACGCCGATTTAACACGGCTGTCTGTTAATTTTTAGTTACATTCTCTTTTTTTTGCGAACCCAGATGATGTCAATTTTTTTCTTTTCTTATTTATTTGGTTTTATTCTATCTTTTTCTTTTTCTTTCCCTTTATTTTTATTTTAATTTTATTTTATTTTTTAATTTCTTTGCAATCTATTTAAAAAGGAAAAGTAGACTAATTTTTCTCCAGTTTCTGAAAGGATTTTTCTGTTGCTGAGGTGATGTGTTGTCCCCCGTGGGGATCTTCATATCGAAATGGCCATTCAACATCTTTGAATTAATCCTTTTTTAATATATATATATATATATATATATATATAAAATGTGTGTATTTTGGCAGCATTTTTTCATTAATGCAGGTTTCATTGAATAATATAGACAAGTTTTGTCTATTAATTTTGTGTAGGATCCGTTCATACTGTCTGATATACTTGATGGTGATGTTGTTGAAAGACAACAAAAAAATCACAGTAATTGTTGATTTTTTATCAGGTCTAAGCTTTCGGCTCACATAAGCCATTATCAAAGTATATATATATATATATATATATATATATATATACACACACACACACACAGCAAGCAGCCTTAGCTTTCAAATCATGTCATCTGCATACAGAGTAATGTATGAGAGGCCACTGAAAAGTTTTCAACCTGACCCACTTAAGGTAACAAAAAAACAACAATAATAATGATAATCACTATTCTAGTGCATGATCATTAAAATACTGATTTTGGGAAATGTGCTGTGTTCATAGTTTTTCAATAGCCCCTTGTATACAATGTCTGTAAAGTAACCAACCATTTTTAACATCTCACAGCTTTCATATATTGGCAACCAATTAGGTGAGTGTGAACCTTACAGCACGTACATGAATAGAAACTTTGTGTCATAATGTTACTCAGTTGGCAGTGAGATGCCCACCAAGTGAGATTCTATTCACAATCAAATGGTTAGATTAAACATTTACATAGGATTTTGGGAAAAGCATCACCTGTACCTGTGCATCTGTCAGTCCTAAAGCTATTGAAATAGTGGACATGATGAATAATGGTGCTGATAGTGATCATAAAAAAGGATTTTGCATATCGTATTTGATAGTGAGAGGGACACATGAATAAATACTGTTTCTGTATTTTATTGATGAAATTCTTTTTAGACAGACTTCAAGACGAATAAACAAAACACTTCACACAAAAAAATAGAAGTGGAGATAGAGAGAGGGTATAAATAAAATATGAGGATATATTTCAAGGAATTTATCATAGTTTTAAGAGCAAAAATGTTGCAATCAGTTTAATATCCTCCACTTAGAAATAGAGTGGACAAAAGACCAACAACAATTTTCTCAAAATCTTGGATAAAAATGAAGATTTTTTTAAAAAATTTTTGAGATGAAGGATTAGTATTATTATATACATTGCTGTTTTGACCAGTATTCTCATCTCAGTTGTTATATGCAAACCTTAGTGTTACTACCCACACAGTAACCTCCATTGAATTTCAAACTGAATCTATGAGAGTAAACTGTTCTTATTGTAATTTTTATATACTTAGGGAAGATAACTCGTATCAGCTAATACTCACCAGTTTTACTCGGGGTTGCATTTCTGTTTCTTCTACTGAACCAGAATTTCTGCAATACTAGATTTAGGATTGAATGCGCAACTATATAGAAACCTGACATGTTTTAATCAACACTTTAATCCACCAGATCATATGTCTTTTAGACAATGTAGTGTCAAAATTCTGAAGTCTCTTATAGAAGAAACCCAGAACACTGAAAAGAAATTTCATCACTTGACTACAGATTTAAGGTTTCAGAATTTCGACACTAGATTGTTCAAGACATCTGAAAAAAGCCAGAGAATAGCTGAATTGTTAAGAGTATAACCAAAGTAAGCCTGCTGGTCTGAATTGAATTGTCAAAAACTAAAATCATCTCAAAACCAGACAATTTTTTTCAAATAAATACTAACTTTAAACCGTTCAAGGTAAGCTTCTTTTTCTTCAGCTGTGACTTTCAATTCTTCTCGGATGTCATCTTTTGTAAGAAGTCCAAGTTCTTTTTGAATTTTACTTGAGTCTTGGATACTGGCTTCTTTCAGGCACTCTTCAAACTTTAATATCTACAAAAAATTAAACACATGCAAAAATCAATTACTAGAGGTTATTCAAAGGTCATGATAGGGGTCAAATTCTAACAATATTTGATTGATTACTTTGTTTATTTCTTCTTCTTTTAAAAGAAATTCAAATGCTGTCTTAAAAATAATGTTTGATTATATTCAGAGATTGTCCACACATACAATTTTTCATTATAAACCATTTAGAAAAGAATTTTTCTCTCTAAAGTATCTTAACTTTTACAAATACTACAAAAGTGCCTTTTAAAGATGTTTTAACTAAATTATAAATGAACATTAATCTAGCTTCCCCTACCTTAAAAACAAATGTCTATTTCACAATATAATAATGCTAATAACAAATGTTTAAGCAATTAAACATTTAATTAATTGCATCTTTAAGCAATTAATGTAATTTTTTGTTTTTTTAAATGGCACTATTTCTTGTTACTATAAATGTTATATGTTGTGACTGTACAAAATGTACTTTGATTGCTGAGGGTGAGGAGAACATAAAAACATTTGGAAATCTACTGCACTCTGCCTCCAAAAATGGAAATGGTTTGATCTTGGCAACAAATATGCATTCAAATGTGGTATATGTATTTTTGAAATTAATATGGGACTTGGGTTTTATTTTTGGTTGAGTTGAAGTGGATCAAATGAAAAATGAAAAATAAAAACTGTCATGAATTTAGTTTCCAATTTGAAGAATGCATATAGCTTGGTCAGTTTTTTTCAACCAAGTTCTATTGAGCCTTTTTGAATTAACACACTTCTATGGAAGTCTTCATTTATGATTAAAATTAATTGATTTTTCCAACTTACCACTTCTTCATAAATAGAGGGTTGGATTGGTTCAGTCAAACACGATTCCAAAAATGTAAGTCCCTTGTCAAACTTTTCATAAAGAGCCCAGCCAACAACTTGCAAAGAGTTGCTGAGTATAGTATTTTCCTTGAAGACTTTACCCAAAGCAACCAATGTCTTCCCAAGTAGCAGATTTGATTCAGTAATATCAAAATGATCATCATAGTATGGTTTGTTTATATACCTTAACTTTATCCAATTTTCTTCCTGCAAAATTAATAAAAAGAAGTGGAAAAAAAATCAAGTTTTAAATTTTCAGAAAACTCAAAAAAAAAAAAAAAAATTCAACTAACTTATTTATAAAAGCTCAGAAAGATAATTCAGAATCAGTTTAACAAACCCACCTCTGTTTTATCCCTATTTTAGAAGGAGGAATAAAAATTTAAAGAAAAATGTGCGGCTGTGGTGTGGTGGATATTGCCTTGGAATGAGAAATTGGAGAGCTGTGATCAAATTACAGTTGAATTTGTTGCATTCATTAAAGTGCAAATACCCTTAGGAAAGGTATGAATTCATCTCTTTTCCCTCCAACTATGGGTTGAACAACAGGACAGATTGGCAACCAGTCTACTGCAGAAAGAAATGGCCACCTACTGCAGAAAAATTCATGTCTTGAAAGTATGTATCACGTATGACACTTAACTGACTGACTGACATTTCAATAGCCACTCTAGTTGAGGGAGTTAAAATGATTTATAATATATTTTACGTTAACCAATTTGCAGAACAAACTCAGAAATGTTATTTTATTTAAAACAGGTAAATTATAGAAGTTTGACAAAAGCTGAATTTGCAGTATTATAATAATTCCCTTACTAACTTAAATTTTGTTAATCATTGATTAATTAGAAAAATATTAGCCAGAATGAAAGTAAGCTAATCATAGGGAGTTTATTCTTCATTGAAGACTACATGAAAAAAAGGGCTTTAATCCTAAAATACATCCCAAATGATTTTAATAACTGTACTTTACATTTAAAAAAAAAAATTGCACGAAAATAATGACAAAAATTACAAATATTGTGAAAATGTCCTCAAGTCACTTCACAGGCTACTTACTACTATAGTGAGTTCAGTCCTCACTAAGTGTCCCATTGTGAAAAACTTAAGCTTAGTAGACACAAATACAGTATTATGGTGCAGTAGAGCATTAATTAATTAGAATGTTCATTTTCAGCAGCCATTCACTAGTGCAGAAGAACAGCCTGGCTATGGAGTTTCCATTTACTCAAGATTAAGCATACAGATAACATAACTGGATTGCAATAAATGATCACATATATAGATTAAAAAATAAAGGCTGAATACTGAGAAATCCTATTAATGAAATGTTTATCATTCTTGAGTGTTAATATGAGCCTATATTCTTGCATCATACAGATAGTGAATACCATCCTGTGAATACGATATTTCATTCTTCTTAACTGTTGACACAAGGCAATAAGAATTGTAGGTAGGCTAATTAAACAAGTCAGGTATCATCTCATCATACCTTGTACATGTTAAATGGGAGACAGGTAATGGTAATTGACAAACTAGGGAAGTTGTTGAACATCTCACAGAGTATGTTGTGTAGCATGGTCATCACGTGAGCAGGCATTATTCTGCTGGAAAAGAACATTGTCTTCTCATTTTAAGAATGACAGAAGACAATTGTACAATAGTTCCAGATGTACAGGGTGTGGCATAAATCTAAATGGGCTGGGGGCAAAAGTTGAAGTGACTCATATTATAAAAGAGAGTAACAATTGTATGAAATGTACAGCTAGAAGCAGTTGTTATTTCCCTTGAGTTAACACTTCTGACTACCGAAATGAATAACAGTTCAATAAAACCTTGTAGAAAAAGAAAAAAAAGTGGAGGGTTATTATTCATGACATATGGTACTGTTCAACATTCTCAAACACCAAAGGCAAGTAAGAATTGTAATCTATGACACCAGAAGGTGGTCCTGGTCCTGGGTATTGTGGGCAACTTGTGCTGTAAGTGCAATCTGGCTAGAGATACTTCCCAACAGTTTGTGTTGACAAACCTGGGGCCTCATTTAATCTGTACTCCAAATGCTGTGCAGTCTGCCACATCTGACATTACAATGCATTAGTTCTTGACAAACATCTGTATTATGTGGCTGTCAATAAAAGATAATCTAATTTATTGTCTCCCATCAAATGGCTCTAATTGAATAAAATGCATATATGGCTCTCAGTGGAATGACACATGCTTGTACTAGATTTTTTTCACTACACTGATCTTTATTGTAGCATGTATTATAGTGTAAATGCTCAAAGACAATGCAGTAGTATGCCTGAAGGCTGAAAATTTAATTAAAATATTTACTACCTATACAGAGTAGCCCAATCAAAACTGGCATCATCCTTCAGCACTGCAATTTTTAGTTTTCCTTATTGCATATAAACCTTTATTCAAAATATTGGAGAAAAAAAGACATACAGAAGTGGTTGTTTTAATTAAATTATCAAATCATTAGAAAAACAAATTGTGATGGTCATTTAAAAAGAAAAAAATAACTTGTTTGGAGTAGGGAAATAGCTGAAAACAAACTATGCAACTTAGTGGCAAAAAAGGTTGACTATTTAAATTTTGTTTCAATCATTATCTTGTCTTCTTAATTCCTGTTCTTTTATTGTTCTCACTCCTTTGGTTTGGTTTTAAATTACTTTTTAAATCCCTGTTAGTTACAATTAAGTAAATCTTAATTAGTGCTATAATTATCATATCTATCAAAGGTACAATACTGCAACTGATCCCCTCTGTGTGTGTGTGTGTGTATGTATGTATATATATATATATATATATATTTAGCCAGGAAATAATTCTAAAACAGTTTCATTGGCTTTGAAGAAATTAGACATAGTGCAAAGGTTTACATGTAGTGAAATCTTTCAAATGGAACTGATATATTATTGATGAATTGCGCTTAAGACATATGAATCTGAATTAGAAAGCAAGAGAAGATGTCTGTTAAATGAAAGGCAGTATTTAGTGCTTACATTTCTCTCACTGAGAGATGACACTCATGAAAATATAATGTTTAAAGTTTTTCACATAAAGCAAGACACAAATGACACATACTTCATCTTCATCTGGAGGAGCAGCTTCTTCTACTTGGTATGGTGGCAGGGTGTGCATGAAGTGTTTGATGCATGAGTAGAGAGAGAGAAGGGCAGTAGCTCTATGGCTGAAATCTTCTTGCAACATCATCTCATAAGCCACTTCAGCTGCATCTATAGACAAAATTGTCAGAAAAGGACAAGAGAACCATTAAGAGAGTAGACATGGAGAAAAAAAAATTGAAGAAAAATTAAAGCTGAAACATTCAAGACGTTGCTTTACAGACAGAAATATTTTTTTTAATCATTAAAATTATTTTCTTACAAGCACACATTTCCTTTTAGACATTTACCACGGTTCACAAATCTAATTCCTTCCTGGAACCGAAATGATTCATACACAAAACCAATTAAAGTTATAAAATTTAACACAGAAAAGATAAACCCAGATAAAATATAGACAAAAAACTTAATTTTATTATGTCTTTATAGGAGGGGAGTGATAGCCTAAGTGGAAGGTGGTTAAGAAGAGGGAAAAGAGAGATGTTATTGTTTGGTGGGGAATACCCTTTGCTAAAAAACATCAGGTAACAGTCTTTCTGTGGTTTCTTCTCTTTCTCTTAACACAAACTCAACTCTGCTTCAGACTGACTGGGCCACAGTCTCATTAAAAAGGTGTCCAATGAAATTTGTTTTTGTCTACATTTTTAAAATTTTTCTAAAGTGAGAGATGGCATTGTCATTGAAAAAGTTTATGCTGCGGGTTGGTACTGCTTTATCAAGATGATAACATCCCACATAACTTTTCATCTCATCTTGCATAAATTTCATGGATCAAAGAACTAGAAACATCCTCCTTTCTTACCTCTTCCTCTGAAAACATTTTCTCCACAATGGCCTTTTTCTGCTGCTCCTAAAGTTGTTCCAAATTCCCCCACATTTTCATTAACTTCCAAACCCATGTTTTTGCCTAGAGACAATATCCTTGACAACAGCAAAATCATCCAGGTCTAAAGCCCTGAAAGTCTGACAGCAACACAATCCAACTACAATTTCTTCCAGACCAAATTCATGGTCATATAAATCACTTGTCATAAGGTTCTATCAATGAGAGTTGAGCAATGGATGATATTAAAATAATCTTCTGAGAAGTGTTTTGGGGTAGAGCTTCTTAAAGTTTAAAAGAGCCTGCTGATCCATGGGCTGAATTAGAGAAGTTAAGAGGCTGAAACTTGCACTGTCATGAGACCTTACATCTTCACCAGCTTGTCTGCCAAGCCTGGAAGGTGAGTAGAGACATTATCCCTCACAAGAAGACATTTCAGTGGCAAATTGTTTTTTGTAAGTAGTTCTTCACACTTGTGACAAAGACGTCATGGACCCACTCAATAAAAAAACTACTTAGTTACCAAAACCTTACAATTAGCCCTTCACATAATGAAAATTATTTACTTTTTATCACATTGTTTTTCTTAAACGCCCCACAGATTCTCTGAGTGGTAAACAAGTAATGCGTTTCCACAAAGCAACAAGAGTCAGTCTTACTCTTCATTGGCTTGTTTCCTGGTAATATTTTCTCCTGTTAGATGATGCATATCCTCCTCTTTTTTTCCTCCGAATAAATCAGCTTTGTCAGTTTCATCACTTGTCAGGGAAAACAAAATCTTTCAATTTTTATGTCGTCACTAAATTCTTGCACAAATTCCTTGGTAAATTCTTTCATGGCTGTGGGTTCACACCTGCAGATTCCCCCATACCTAATCACAATATGTATGCTACTACTTTTAATTTCTCAAACTACCCTTTACTAGCTTAGAAAAAAAAAAAATTAGTATCAGCACTTGTATCAGGGTATTTTAGTTTACTGGGTTATCATTTTTCTTAAATGATATCTTCAGAAACACCATCACCAACTAACAGTTTCTCATTTCTCCAAAATCAGCAGCAATTTATCCACTCCTTCAATCATCTTTGATTAGTAAAAACTGTCATTCTTCTTGCAACATCAGATTCCTTGATTGTCTCTTTATTTTTGAGAAGAATACAGATTGTTGATTTTGCCATACTGATTAGCAAGATCAGAGACAAATACGATTTTCATATTTGGCTAGGATTTTTTTCTGTCATGATTCTGGTCATTTCTCTTTTCACTTTGCTGCTATCATTATCATTCTTTGACCCCCAGAGTGCCTTATTTAATAAAAAAAAAAAAAACCCCAATGAAATTCCAGAGAAAGCACAGTAAATTTTAGTAGAAATGTGTATGGCATGAAAGCTACACAACTGATGCTCTTCCACCAATACTCCTGGCTTGCTGCCCTGTGTTGTTGCCAACTTACATGTTTGTTATTTAAGACACTGTTCCTCACCAAAGATGTTTTCTTCTTCAGAAAATTTGTTTGTCATGAGAGGCATTGATGAGCCAATGTTCCACTACTGAATATGCCCCTCAACTTTATATGCTATCAACAATATTTTGACAATCACTTTCTATCGGCTTCATTTTTCTAAGTTTACTCAGCAACACTCTTCTAATCATTACTACTACTTTGTCCTTGAAAAGTTTTCAGTTCCTCTATAATTCCACAAAATAAGGAAGGTTTACTGGAGATTCTGGCTATGACATGAATAATGTCCTCATTTTGAATGAAGGTGTTCAATTTTTTTTTTTTTTACAAAATTTTTGGATGCAGAAGCATCATTACCTAAATTGCTTTCTTTAGATGAAAATGTGCTCTCAATAAAATAGCAAACTAGCTGGACCCATAGAACTAAGATTATGCCCTGCTCTCCCTTATTGTTTCCAATCTTTAGTGCCTATCCTTATTTTTAAATTTTATACAAACAAAAATTACCTTCATATGCAAAAGTGTAATTAAAAATGCACAAATATTTTCTACTGTATCCTTTCTCTTGTTCCATCTTGCCATAAAGAATTTTAATATATTACAATTTCTATGTATTTCCAGCTCTTTCAAATTTTTGCTAACTTTCTGTTGATCTCCAGCCAGCAAACATGATTCTTTCATTTCATTCCTATACTTTACGGTTTTTATCTTTCACCTGTTTTTCTTCTCTTCCTCACTTCACCCAAATTTCTTCCTGCATAATAATATTATTTTGGTTTCTCAGTCAGAAATCAAGATCAATTACAACTCAAAAGGGCTACATAGTGTATGGATACTATTAACTTCTGTTCATAGGTAGAAAAGTAACAGTTGTACATGCAAATAATATGAAAAATATATAACAATGTTATATGCATACACATAAAATTATATATAAACATTGTATACAAACATATTCTTCTTAAACAATAACCTACAACAACTCTTGAAACACTGGGGTTGACTAATGTTGATATGAGATGATGAAAGCTTTGAGATTCAATAAAAATTTCTAAATATAATTTACTTAAAAAACAAAACAAAAAAAAAACTATATTTCTTAATTATCATAGAAATTAGCAATCTATTTTTAAAAACTAATTTGTTTATTTCTTCTGTACAAATGTTGAATAGTAATTACATTGGTTATGTTGACTTTTTATTATGAATGCATTATGAAGTTCCAATCATCTGTTACCAAATGGTTTATGAATAGAAAAAAAACAAAAAAAACTTGTGATGACTCCATGCAAAGTAAAAATGTCAGTAAAATAGCTGTTAGGCTTTTAAAAGTAATGATAAAACAAACACATATGCAGATAACAAAACAGCAAACAGTGTCAGTGAATATTCAATATGGTTTTATTAAGTAATGACTTAAAAAAAAAATGATTTCTGTAAATAAATTCAATTTTATTATAAAGCACTGAGTTTTGTGGATACAAAACTAGTCAAAGTAGAGAAAGATAAGTTTAACATTCAATTATATTGTTGCTATAAATGCTATTGAGTACTTTAATTACAATGATGTCAGTCAGTTAAGTGCCATACGTGATACACACTTGGGTGATCATGTCTGGAAAGGGACATGACTAACTGGGCAGATTATCCCGCAGTAGGTTGCCATTTTTTGTTTTGGTAGACAGGTTGCTAGCCAAGGCTATAGAACCCAATCTGTCCTGTTGTTTAACCCATCACTGGATAGAAGAGATGGATTAATACCTTACCCAAGGGTATTTGTGCGTAAGTGAATACAATAAATTAAACTGGAATTTGAACTCGGTTCCCAGATTTCTCGTTCCGAGCCACTGCACCATAATGTACATAAAAGATGATTTTCCAGAAATACACTGTCCAACCAATTTTTTAGAGCAAAATATTGGCTACTATATATATATATATATATATATATATATATGAGCAGCAACCTTTCTTTTAAGCATATTTTGGTGCAAATGACTAACAAGGAAAATTTTCAGTATTAAATATAAGCAAATATTAAAGGAAAATTTTATTAATTTTTTCTATTTAATTTTTCAGTATTCTTACAAGTTTTCTTATTGTTGGGGTTAAGGAATGTAAAAATGTTCTGTAATTATTCTTCCAAGCAGTTTCAGCCATTTCACTGGCCATTCTCAAGGGTGTTTTATTCTTAATGTTATTTTTCTTTGTTTTAACTGTAACATAATTTATTTTCTATTTTTGAAAAGGAGCATCCTTTCACAGCACTCATGTGCCACATGACTGGAAATTCTGTGAGCATCTTTCTATTTTACAAAACTTTTAATACTCCATTTCCACTATTAAATAATGTAAGACTGAGATTAATATATATATATATATATATATATATATATATATATATATATAAAAAGTTATGACTTTTTGTAAAATAATTGATTTCCTTTATCATAATTCAATGAATTTTTGTTAAAAAAAATAATGAAGTGTTTAGTTCTGTTTATTTTAAAAAAATGTGTCACCCCCAATATGAATAATGAATGAAACAAGAAGACCTGGATGAAGACTCTTATAAGAAAGCAAGAATTGTTCCACCAGAAAAACAATCATTGGCAAACCAAAGCAAGGTACCATAGTCACTATCAGTTCTTTGGAATGTCCATCAAAGGAAGGAAAGAACGTATAAAAGAAATTGCTAAATTAGTAAAAAGTTTTTGGCAAAAGAAATTAAATTTCCCAAATTTATCAACTCAAGTCATACAAGCAAAACTGGATTAAGTGCTGAACATCTATAATATGTATGAAACAAGGAAAATATGATACAATGAATTAAATTTTTGACATCACAAAATATTGAATGGCAGTGTAATGAGGACAGATAGTTATATCAACATCAGCAAGACATGTTAGATATACAAGAGGAAAGATTGTAAGTTCCAAAACTATTCATCCATCCATATAAAAGGAAAAAGTGATCTTAGAGTGAACTGTAACTTCCGAATCAGAGACCTAATCAAAGAATGAATATAAAGAGTTAGAAAGCTCTGAAAACGATTCACAAAAAATTTAACCACTTTTTGAAGAAACTGGAAGATTTCTTAAAGTGAAGTTTAAAAAAATGCCTAACTAAATTAATGCAAAATGGAATTCTAGGGCAGTATTAACTCTTTTGACATGTATTCTTCTATTAGAAAGAGACTCACTACTCAAAATTTGTAGAGTCATCTCTTACAGATGAACAGACCATTCATTTATTAACCAAATCTACAATGCAAAGGGTTATCAGAAGCTATGAAGCAGTATACAGGCTCATAAAAAACATTAAACTCTGAAAAAATAAAATTTAAAAAAAAAATTTAAAAAATGAAATCCATTGAGACTCAAAATTCCCCAAAAACAATCAGTTTGAAGAATAGGGAATTAAGTGCCTTCAAGATCTTTATGACATCTGTTAAAACGGAGATAGTTTTGCTTACATTTATTTTGTCTAACAAAACTCAATAGCTGTATTGTAGCTATAATTATGCCAAATATTCAACATTTTCTTTATAAGGCTATTCTTACTTGCAGATGTATGTTTCTAAATATATATGCAAGTTTGCAATTTTTCTTTATTTGTAAGTTTGTATGTTATGCTATAGACTGTTAAATGTGTTAAAAATACACAAGTACTATCCAATTACATCATTAACAAATGGAAAAATAAAGCTTCTTAAATATTTGAGATTTTTTTTATTCTTATTGAAACATAATATAAATCATATTTTCATGTCTATCAGCCTGCACACACAAGAAAAATTTGTCTCCCCTTTGTAAGTTGTATGTATGTGTTTATAATACACTAGCTGAATATATAAAATCTGAATCTGACAAGATGATAGAATAAAGTAAAAAAACAAAATAAGAAATGTATCTCAATCTAACATAACATGTTTCACTATTATTAATGCTTCTTCAGAGAAAGTATAATGGTATGTAATTTGGGTGTAATTCTTATTGGTCAGATATGTCATGTGTATTAAAGCAATAGACAGTTATTTTTAAATGTATGTATGTGGAATATTTTGTGTATAATAGTGTATGTATGTATAGAAATGCTTGTCTGTTTAGGTGTTCGTTGGAGGGCAACATTGGTTAGTGTGTGTGCATATTAATACACATGTCACATGTATTAAAGCAATGGACAATTTTTAAATATATGTGTGAGGAATATTTTGGATGGTAATGTGTGTGATGGTGCATGCGTGTATTTATGTAGAAACAATTGTCTATGTTGGATGATAACATTAGTTAATATAAGTGTATATGTGTGAAGGAAAAGGTCTGTAGACATTTCCAATTAAATCATTGAAAATGTAACGAGATTTGGAAATATCCCTTCTATTGTGGATCACTGAAATGCAGCTTGATTGTGACAACTTGCTGTGGCTGGAATTTTTCATTGAAAATAGAATTAATATTTCATTTATTTTTATTTTAGTGTACTTTTTTCTATGTATTATTTAGAATATTATTTGGAATTAATATTATTTCATTTATTTTCTGTATTAGTAGACATAAATTAGATTCATGAAGTATAGATGTGTAGAAAAATGGTGATGTAATGTAACGTTCTGATCTCATGCACCACCGATATCATACAAATAACAGTACAGCAAACTTAATTCAGTATGGATTAATCAGGTGTGTCATAGAACCTCACACTCAATTTTGCATACTTGCTGATATATTTTCAATGAAGATCAGACTATCATATATTGCAACACCCACTCCCAATTAAATATATACTGAGAGTATTCAAGTTTTGCTCTTAATTCAGATTTTTTTTTTATAGGGAAATTATTCATAAACTATGGTAAGATTCTGTCTAGCTGAAATCATTGCAGTTCTGTTGAAAAAAAAATATATATATATCTTTGAGGCAAACACTTTCATTCTTTAATGACAAACTGTCAGAATAAAGCACCATTAATCACAAAAATATTAAATTACCCTCACTGGTGTTCTACTTTATCACTAAAGATAAATTTATGCAGCATTAATGAGTTAATTTTTGAAGAGGGGTAGGCTTTGGTCATGTAAAGCAATTGCAACCAAGTGGTTTTACATAATTCAAATATTTAATTTAAATTCTTGTCAGTAAAAGAAAAATGGAATTGAGGTAAGTACAATCATAGAAAACATTCATTTTACTTGATCCAACTTGTTATCAATATTTAATTATTAATTAGTGACAGACATGAATGGAGAAAATGTTCACCGAAATAAGCTCCCACTGCATGTCTTTGCTAATGGTTGGGATTTCTACATTTTATCATCATCGTAAAGCTTGTTCTTATTTCATCTGTTTTAGCTGCAAATATTATCTGGTATTATTTAATATTCATATTGCACTTGGTCTTCTTTTAGATGTGAGGTGCCTCTGACATCTCTTCAGATGTTTCTCCCAGACAAGCGACAGAAGTGCTTTAGAGCAACGCAAAGTATACACACTTTTTCAACCTTCTCTTAATATAATAATATTTTGGGCGGAATGGAGGTAATTAATTTTATTAATTAATTATTAACAATAACTGGAAAATCTAATTACTATTATAGATCAGAAGAAAATGTACTAAAAGACATTTTTCTTTATTCTCCGAATAGGAGCAAAGGAAAAAAAAAAAATAACAAATGGTATTTCTCTTATCATTTTAAACCCGAGAAAAAAGAGGAAGAAAGAAAAGACTCAGATTTGTTTTTATGTCAGGTAGTGCTACGAACAATGGACACTGGTTTCGGCGACCCATGGGAATTAACAATTGTCATTCTATACCTAATAGAAAGAGATAAATTCAATTGTTATTTTTCACTGGGCATTAGTAATAGCCAAAAAGAGATTTTACTTTTTATTATGCTAAAAGGCATTGTCTTACTAGTGTGAATTATGAAAAGAATTAAGATAACAAATATCTGATTACAAGTTGAAGTAATTCAGAGAAGAGACATTTAGCTTGACATCAAGTAGTTAGGAAGGGTAGAGCAGATAACGAAAATATTTTCTGTCACCTAAAAATGTCGGTGACTCAGAAATGTATATTAAAAATGCAGGTACAGAAAATTCTTATTTAAGTGACAATGTTAATAGACCCTTGTCAACTTGTTTCGGGCAAAGCCAGTTCAAAAAGGTTAATAGTGACTGTTTAAGAAAAAATCCCCAAAATTGTTTCATGAGAAAGAAAATTCGCCGGTTAAGTCCAGCCCAGAAAAGAGGTATGGGAAGATGATGTCATAAGACTGAGAGGAATCTCATTGGTCCGGTGAACCAGCTCCTGAAAGGGGGAGACGATCAACAGTTGACGTCATGGAAAGAAGACTAATCCCATTGGAAAAACCAAAGGCACCAACGAGTAGCAGCTAACCTCAGCGTTCTATTGGTTGATGAGATGAGGGGTTAGACATCCAGCAACCGTCGGCCCCACACTATGGCATGGGCATAAATACAGGGTCCCAAGGGACCAAAATCAGTTGAAGTTCAAGTCGGAGTTTTATTTGGATTCCAGTTGGATTGGAGTTGCCAGTTAAATTCCAGTCAGCTCCTGGCCCAGAGATGTAATGATGAAGATAGGCGCCAACCACAGGGTCTGCTGGCCAACCAGATTTAAAGACAGACGAGAAGTGATTTTGCAGATAAAGTTTTGAGTGGAAGTTCGAGTCAGAGGCAGTTCGCAGTTAGTTGGAGTTACTGGCCCAGAGATGTAACGATGAAGATAGGCGCCATGTTGTTGGGCGCCAACCGCAGGGCCTGCCAGCCAACCAGATTTAAAGACAGACAAGAAGAGAATTTGCAGACAAAGTTTTGAGATCGCTAACTGAATGCAGTTTTCAGTTGAAGTTGACTTGCAGCTCAAGTGGCAGAGAGTTTGAGTTCCCGGTCCAGAGACGTAATGACAAAGAGATAATTGCCAAAGTTAGGTGCCAACTACAGAAAAATTGCTGCATGCCAAAGACAGTTCCCAGCTGGAGAAGTAAAGAGACAAAGAGATAATTGCCATGCCGTTGGGTGCCAACTGTAGAGAAACCTGTCGCCAATCAACCAACCAGAGTTAAGAAACAGACACGAAGAGAATTTACAGACAAAGTTTGAAATTGCCAAATGAAGAGAGTCTTTGGTGAGAGTGATCCAATCCGGAAGAAGAAATCCACCTCGATTCCGTTTCCGAAGACGAACCGCGCCAACCTACCCACAACCCAGCACTTCAGCAATTTCCGCAACATTCCGGAAAACAAGTATCAAGTTGACTAGACTTACAACTTAGAACTGTTCGGAGCAGCGAACTGCAGCCAGCCAGATTTCTTATTATAGCTTAGGAGGATAATTCGATTTATTTAAGAGACTTCTGTTCCATTACCAGTTTGATAGAAGCAGGGATTGGGAATTATCCAAGAGACTATTGTGTATATTTTGTATATAAAGATATTATTTTACAACACTTCAGATGTTGGTCCACTTATTTTTCTTGGTGCTATATTTCTTTCTTTTATTACTCAATTGTGTGCACACTTCCCAGTTTGGTTTAGTTCAGCAGAGAGACAGCTAGTGGAAAATTCATGTAACTACCTTGTGATTAATCAACACAACATGAGACAAGGGAGATCACCGTGACAGAATCAATCTAGATCAAAACCAACAGCAACTGGCCGGGTAGTGGCATATTAATTATATTGAAATAAAACACAAAGTCAAAACAGCGAACAGACTGACTACTATCACGACAAAAATCAAACCCATTATCAATTATTATTTTAATAATAAAGTTAGTAAATGCTGTCTTCAGTTCCACTCAATCATGAAGAACAGTTTTCATTTTGCTATCTGCACAATTGACAATAATTCTGCATTGATAAATACATAAATTACAAAATGTTTATAGCTGACTGCAGGCAATTGTAAAATGCTTTTTCTAGTTTAAGCTATGGAGATTTGCTTTTATATGGGATTACTTTATAAAATAAATGCCTTTTTTTTTGTAGAATCATTAAAATATTTGGACTACATCAATATCAAAACATTAAATTGATTATTTGTCTATATTTCTAAGATGAGGTAGTATTTACACTATTTACATTACTGTCAAAATTGCAATATGAGCTCTGGCTAAAAAAAAAAAAAAAAAAAAAAAAAAAAATGGATACTGAACATTAGGTTTATAAGTCTTAGAAATTCAATTGTTCTTGTCCTTAAAGACACATGGTCCAGTGGATATAAATGGTGGTTAGTTCCAGTGACTTGATCCAAAGAGTTGAGTTTAATACCAGACTACAGCAGTCTTGGTTAGAGGGAGATATCTCATGACTACTAAAAGAGGCCTTATGCAAGGAATGAGAATGATATACCCCAGTGTAATAAAGGGTTCGATATGAAGTTGAAGAAGGCCAAAACGTTGTACAAATGGCAGCAAAGATGAGAACAATAGTTTGATTAATGTAAATAGATTAAATTGATTCTAACCTACAAGCATGAGACATTATTCTTGGAGTTCTTCAGTTGAATCTGGCACAAATTTCTACAATTTATCCGACATTTAGAAAAAAATGAATAAAAAGCCATATTAACTATTCTACCCTGTTGAAAGCTATGATATAATATTTATACAAAGGAAAAATTGAATTTAGAAAAAAAACAAAAAAACTTTTTTAATGAATTTTAAAATTCATACTGGTTTTAAATATGTACATTAGTATTAAACTATATATCAGATCCATTGAGTATGTGTTTATCCAAAATAATGTGCCACGTTCGAGAATTTGGCTATATGCAATTGGGAATTTTTGTAAGCATAATGAATGGTTGTTTCATGAAAAGAACAAAAACAATTCAGTATTAGCTCTATGTATTATATAGCTATTAACAAGAATTTACAAATATCATCATCAAATAAATAGTAAGAAAATTCTGGATTGAAGCATAAAGGGTATCAACTGATTATAATCCTCTGCTACATCAACTAAGCTACCACATATTTTTGGCTTATAATCTGCTAGGTTTTAGGAATAACTGCAAAATAAGTGGAATGCCATAACCAGCAGAACAAATACAGATGCCAATGCAGTAAACTAACACAAGAGGCATGGCAATTTTTAATATGACCTCATCATACACACACACACACACATATATATATATACAGCACTTTAGATTTTGTGTATATGTTTGAATATTTCTCTGGTGTATTTGTCATCTCCGACTTGTTTTTCAAATTCATCACCTTTTTGTTGAAACTGTTTCAATATGGGGTGGAATGGTAAGTGTTTGAAATGTTTGTCCATAAAAGTTCTGTCAATTTTGTGTACCTGGCTTAAATCTCCACTCATGAATTTGAGCCGATGTCTGCAGAACTGGAAGTTTAGAGACAAGATTCTATTGACTTTGTACCAGCCAATTACAATTCCAACTTTACGTGGGTGGTCTTTTTCCAAAATCAACTGATAATTTTGTTTCCAGTTGCTTCTTTATCTCTTCTTCTCCAAGAGAGAAAGGGAAAGAACAACAAAAAAAAAAAATAACAGAATTCTCTCCCTTCGCAAGGCTAGCTTTGACATCTGGTCATTGTTCAATTGTTATATCAGTCGATGTCATTTTGTGAATGCCTTGTGTTTCGCCTTTCTTCTATCTCTGAGCCACCCCAATGCTCATTTCTTTCTTCTTCTCTTTCTCAGCCCTTCCTAAGAAAAAATGAAAAAAATATATATACACAGAGATAGTCTCCAAATATCTATTCCAGGGTTCGAATCCAGAGTCAGTTGATACTTGGTTTAATGTGTATGCATAAGGAACACATACAGTGTTACATTTCTGCTAAAATGAAAACGCTTTATGTATATATTTCAACAATAATAGTCAAGTAGATATACTGTGGCTTTATTTACTTTTACTATATTCTATGCTACTTTTTTTTATATACAATATCAGGAGGCAAGTTAGAAAACTGGTAAAACAATTTGCCAACACTCACTTGTGCCAGATTCAGCTAAATTTAGTAAATATTGAAACAAAAACACCAGTTTTGAGGCAACAAAAATTAAACTACAATGACATTGGTTTCATGTAATATTCCCCTTTATTTAAACCTTATGAACTTGGCATGCAGATGAAAGAGCTGTACCTTATTTTTTAAGAAGTCAACTTAACTTGTGAAAATAAGCTTCCAGCAGAAATCACACTTCATTAGAGGTTGATTTATACATAACTAGGATGTGAGATGATTGTATTGAATCTAAACACACAATAACCCATAATAATAATAATAACAATAATAATAAACAAAAAATATTTTCTACAAAAGAAAAACTTTTTATGGAAAACCATCCACTCACTGTTGTATTTCTTAGCCTTGATGAAATGGTCCATTAGGATATTAGCTGTTTGATAGTTTGGGAAAATTCCATAATTAACCTGAAAAGATAAAGGAAAGGAAAAATATATAGTGTATTGAGGCAGCAGATAATTTTCTAAACATATATTTTATAATATAACAGACAATGAATGTCGATTATGTTCAATCTTGAGAAATTCTAAACATTGTATATTGGCTTTAATTTCAGGTGAAAATAAAGGCATAAATTGCCCAACATTTGGATATTTTTTTTTATGCTGGTTCTAAGCTTTCAGCTCACAAGAGCCATCTTCAGGGGGGTTACAGGGATGTTAACAAAGAGATCCACCAACAAATATGATGTTATCTTGTGTTGACATAAAACATCGCTATGCAACGATAACTGCCACCAAATAACAGAATATAAATAACAGATATGATGAACAGCTACTCTTCTTTTTCCAAAGGCAACTGTATGTAAGGACAATGCCTCCTGCTCGGGTTTTGAGTGATTTGAATTTCTCATAGCATTATTAAATATCTGCAGTTTTTTATTTTTTTTTACATTATAATTCCCGTGAGTTTTTTTTTTCCTATGTAGTTATTATAGCAATCATTATGGGTGATAAATTCTTAAGCAAGAATTTAATTTAAGATTATTTTTGTTTTGTATTGAGACTTTTATAGAGTTTGTAGGTAGAACAATGTATTGCATTTTGTTAAATTTAAATAAACGTTTATGAGAACACAAGAGAGATATTTTACAAAACAACACACTAGTCATTCATCATAATTAGCTTGACCATAATTTCAATTTAAAAATGCTACTTTGATTAAGAGAGAAAGCAGTTTATTAAGGTGAAAATTTATTTTAAAATGTGCTTTGATTAGTAAATCATCTACAGTAAATTTGCTTCCAGATACTTAGGAGACATTTTAAATCAAAATCAATAAAGATAAAAAACAAAATGTATGAAAAAATGAATGAAATCAGTTAGATTAGTAGTCCAGACATTTCTAAAATAATTTTTAAATTTAAATTTCAGTGTACCAACATCTTCAGCATTTCCACCTGGTGTATAAAAACATTACTTTTATCTTAAGAAGTCCTTCTAGAGGATGAAACATATTACACAGAATTTTTCCACTTTGTCATTCATTTGCGTAATATTGTTCTGATATATAAGTTTATATATCATTTTCTCTCATATCCATATGTAATTATCAAATATATTATGAAACACTTATATTTTATATACCTATATATATGTGGTGTATTTAGTGTTGGTAATGCCTGATATTTTTCATATGTACTACTGGCCAATGTCTCAATGCCATAAAAAAACTAACTTACTTGAAAGAGAATAACTGATGCAACACAATAGTACTATTGACGTTTCTTAAACTTAGGGGATATCTAAATGTTTGCCCATTTAGCAATAACAAAGATTGTGTATCTCCCCTATAACCAAAAAGCTAACCAGAATATTTCTGGGATATAACCCGGAAAGCAGTCCTTATAATTATAGTGCTTAATATCAACAGACAGGGTATTAATGAGGATGAATAAAATGAAATAGTCATTTCCGTAATTTTTATTCTGAGGTTCTTGGAAATCTCATTCACTATTTAAGGAGATTTGATTGTAAAATTGTCCATTCATATATTTATGGCAGAATATAATACATAAACTTGATATATCAAACAAATGGTGGGTAATTGAATTAAAAATAAAAAAAAGCCCATGTGACATGTTTTGCCCTTCAAAAAACTTCCAAAATAAATGTTTTTTTATTGATAAGATCAAATATATGTAGGAAGAGATGAAACAAGAATTGTTGTTTCAGCCCTCCTAATTCTTATTGTTCAAACAAGTTATCAGTCAATAGAGTAAGCATGCCAATATTTTTCCATTTTGTCCCTTCTAATTCTTATTTTTAAAACAATCTTTCTGTCAATCAAGTAGGCATTGCCAGCTATTGAAGTTCAATATTTTCCAATTCATCCCTGCTGACTCTTTGTTAAAACCAGTTTTCTGTCAATCGTGTATGATTTGTTAGCTTTTTCAGATTTTTCTGAAGCCACTACATGCCATTTGATTCATTACTCATTGTTCATTCATTCATTCTTTCAACAGCCTTTCTAATATTTCTACTGGTTTACTGGCATAAGTCTAATATCTCGTACTGTACTGTCTGCTCAATGTTCTTGCTCTCATGCCTTTACTCATCAAACATTAATTTCAAATTTAGCAGAAAAATCAATATTTATTATATATATATATATATATATATATATATATATATATATAAGGCAATCTGTAGTCTGTATGCAACTGTTCCCTATGCATGCCTACAATTTTTAAGCTACGCCATGATGCTAGTTTCTTATAAAAAAAATAAACTATAGTTATAAAGTTATTCATTGTATTTTTCTATTTGACAGTGTAATATATTCCTGTTTATCTATAAGTTTGATTCACAAGTAATTTATGTTTTAAAAAACTAATTATACTGATGAATGCATTATCCTGGCTTAAATATATCAAAACAGGTGATGGAAAACATGGTTATATACAACAATATCCAATGCAAAAGGCAGTGGATTGACAAGAATAATTATGCACAACCAACTGCAAATAATAGGCTCTATGGTAGAAAGGTAACGTTGTTCGTGTGGCCAGAACACGTACGACCACATTAAACTTTTCATTCTCCTCAGGATTTTTGTTTTCATATTTTTTCATAATAAGTTGTTATATTAGCATTTTTTTGTTTCAAAGTTTCTTTTTTTCTTTTTTAAACCTCTTTTTAATGCCATTTTGTTTGTAACTGTTATGTCGCCAAGTATAAATGAATAACTCAACAACAGAATCAGAATATAAGTTGTATTCAGCGGAAAGACGGTTAGTATGTACAGAAGTGATTAGTAATATTTACTAGAAAGATACAAGAGTCCAATCCGTCGTAAGACGTGTGTATACGGGATTACTTCCGGTACGCCACCGGAAGTGTGACTGACTCTTCAGTAACTCATTAGAGACTCTCAAGTGACTCTCTACGACTCCCTTGTAGAGAATCCACCATTGCTATATATAGCAATGGGAACAGTCCATTTGTAGTCAAATAGGAGCGGCGCTCTAACAGTAACTTAATATCTTTTAAATAGCAAGACCGTATTATTTCTGTTTATTAATCAGTCAGCCATATTGTTTTAGGCAAACCATTATTTTTTCACATGTTCTTTTTAATTGTATCTTTTTTCCAGTATTCACTGTTTCTGTTTTTTGTTATTTTAACCTTTTAAAAAAGTATAGTTTAATTGCGTGCCTTTTATTTTTTTAAAATCTTTTTCATTACTAGTAAACTCAGTTTTTTATTGTTAAATTCTATTTTATTTAACATCTATACATTAACATGTTCTTATTTTTTGTGTTGTTAATTTGTTTGCTTTTTTTGTTTGTCTTGTTTAATTAATTTTATTTTATTTCCCTTTTCTCTGGTGTGCTTAAAGAAAAGAAATATATATCTAAAATGGGACCCAATAACTATGCGAAGCTGCCTGCTTTGTTTTGGCAGATCGAGCTGTCTTTGACAACATCCCATTGGGTAGTTTTAGTGGGCGATTGAGTGCCATCCTTGACCCTAATATAGATTGCATAGAGGAAAGATCTGGTACTAACAACTTGGATGTGAAGCCATTTAGGGACTTTATCAACAAGCCTGATCTTGTTGATAAGTACCAAAATGAGCACCCTCGGGATTTAGTGTGGACTTGGACTAATAGAGGCAGCTTGGTTTCAGTGGTGCATTCAACTACATTGACCAAGTTTTAGTGAAGAGAGTCGATGTGGGGCTCTTAGGCTGTCCAAGTTTCCATTCTATAGTTTACTTGGATCATAGGTTCATCCCAGTGTGAATACACTTAGATAAGCCTAAGGTTAAATTGGCTGGCTACAGGAAATTGAATTCTTCATTGTTTGATGAGAAAGATTTCTAGGACTAGTTGCAACTAATGATGCAGAGGAAATTGACAGGGAGCTGTGGTTGGGAATAAGTGGTGGGCTTCCTTAAGGTTCTAAAATTAGGTCATTTGCTGCTGAGTATAGTCATTGATTCAATCTGTCTTTAGTAGCACAAACAGCAGTAGAAGCAAAAGTTGACTGGGCAGTTAAATCCTGTGTTATAGCTAGGGCGAAGCTCACTTCCTTGCTTATTAAGAAGCATTAAGTTCTCGTAGTTAGGGCTTGGTTAAAAAGAATGTCTCCTAAAGCAACAAATATGGCCACTGAACTGTGTGCAGAGGAAGTGAAAAATCCTATCAAAAGACATATTGTGCATGTCACACTACTGGATATGTGGAACGTGATTACAAATACAGGCATAGTGGAGGCTTTTGGTGACTACTTTCAGGAACTGTTCACCAGGGAGCCCAGTCTGAGAACTGGTCATCTCAACAACTATTTGGACAACTTCCCCCACCTTGAGGTGGCTGAAGCAGCTAGGTATGAGGGTAACTATGACAAAGTCTGAGATCTGGAATACACTAAAACTGGTTGACTGGGGAAAAAACACCGGGATTAGATGGTCTTCTTAAGAACTGTACTTGAGGCAGTAGCCCTTTCTTGTTCCTTTGCTGGTGCTGATTTACAACTGGATGAGGTAGGGGTCTGTACCCAAACACTTCACCAGGATAGTGGAGATGGGATAGATATCTTCAAGTTTTTGATGATGCTAAATACAGTGTTTAGCCAAGGACTTAACCAGCCATTTGCAGGGTGCTCTCAATAGACTGATTGGCTCTGAACAAACTTTTATGGTGAAGAGTAGGAAGCACTATTCGGAACAACCTTCAATGGCTAAGGCATTCAATAGGGTTGACCATCGTTTTCTGGAGTCTATCTTTTGGCCTCTAGTTTTGAGCAGTACTTTTGCCCTTGGATTCGACTTCTGTACAGATCTCCTGGTGCACTAGTTGAAGTGAATGTGGTATGATCAAAGCCTTTACTATTGACTCATTCCATTCATCAGTAGTCAGAGCCTTGTTCTTTTTTGTGGAGATCTAAGGCTCCTTTTATCATGAATGTTGGTTAGCACTGAAGCACCTTTATGAGTGACAGATGGCCTCTCCGATGCCCAGGCATTTTCTCATCAGGCATTATATTGGGTACTAGTGAAGGGGTCCATTCAAGATGATCTGATCAATGAGCTCAGTCTGATGAAGCAGGAGTCTCAATTTATATGGCCTTGGGCACCCAGGATGAAATGCCTCTCTAATAGCAAGGCATCACTCACCTGGCTGGTGATGCAAAAGGCTCTCTGGGTCACCAAGAAGATTTCTACAGCAGGTTTGGGTAGTTCTCCCAACTGTATTCGCTGTGGTGAATTAGTAGTCAAGACTGTCTTCCGCCTTCTTCCACTGCAAGGTCATAGTCTTGTTGTGCAAATGACTTGAAGACTTCATGGTTCACATGCTGTGCAGAAAGTCCTTTGTCCTTGAGGCCGTTTGTAGCAATGTAGTGCTGTTGCTGATTAGGGCTGAGCATTATGTGTTCATATGCTTACTAGGTGTTATGCAAGTCATGATATGGACGACATGACAGAAGGAATTCTATGGGGACAAGAAGTTTTCGTCTTCCCAACTGATCTTGTTCTTTAAGCATCAACTTAAAGTCAAGATCAAGACATAAAAATGATGACTCTAAATCAGAATTTGGCAAAGGCAAAAAGTGGGTGAGTCTTGCATGCATCTGTTGAGTGAAAGGAGCCGACTTGGAGTGGCATTTTCAATGCAGTTAAGCATCAGGATATTAAGGACACTGTATCAAATATTGTCAACTCCACCCAGAATAGGTTAGTTTAGTTTTGTTTTTCTTTTAGTTATGCCAAGTTAAAACTTAGGTAGGGTAAGTATAGTCATTGACCCCATTTTTATCTTTTGTTCCTACTTTCTTTAGTTTAATACCCTATCCCCTCTCTCGTTAAGGGGCCATATATATATATATATATATATATATATATATATATATATATATACACACACAAAGTATAATTAAGATCTTTTTATCAGAAAAGCAATGAAACTGTCATCTCTTGTCAATGAATGTCAAGAATATACTTACCTTGTTCTTCAAAATTGGAATCAAACGCTCAGCCTTATTGATCTCAATGTAACAACGGACTAAACTGTAAGCTAAAGCGTCTGTTATATTATGTGCACCTCGGCAATGGCGAAACCTGGACAAAGAAAATTGATATAAACAAGGTTATAAATTGAAGGTAAAATGAGATCCATAGTAACAGTTAAGTCTGAGATTACACAATTTGTATGATGTCCCCATGTATAAAGATTAATTTTTAGATCTTTGAAGCTTGCTTGAAAGCTCATAAAATATATCACAGTTCAAGTTAATATAGGGCAAGCATTTTCTCCTAGCCTCTTTACCCACAGTTGCCATTATCATTTAAAATGATATAGCTGATACAACTATAGGCAAATGGTTAAAAATCAGAGAGGTCCATGATGCCATGCAGTGTTTGAGTCTTGCGTTTGTTTGAGCTATTGCACAAGTAATAGTATAAATACAAGAACACATGATTTTGAAGTCATGTGCACTTGGAACATCTGGTTCAAGAAAACTTGCTATTTAGATGATAATAGAATTATAAAAGAAATGATGATCCTTCTTGTTTTAAAAATTACAAAATTGACAAAATGTTTTAATCTTTTATTTTCATGGATTGCATAATCCCTGAATCTGACTTGTTAATTACTAAGTCTAAGCAAAACTTCTCAATGCTTTATTTTTTGAGAAATAGACACTGAAATTTGAATTTTTATATATATATATATATATTTTTTCCATTTGTAAATGAGTTATTACGCGACCTAGGTTTCTACCATGTGGTGTCTTCAGGTGATTTGCAATAACTGATTTTTAAGAATGCTCATGTAACAGGGATTTTTTATGAATGCACAATTTTCAAAATTAGAAGTTATAACATTTTCATTCATGGTTGTATAACCCTAATAGGTATTTTATGTTATGGTTACACTTAGTCATAATTTCTGTTCTTTCATTCAGTAATTCATTTTTATTTGAGAATATTATAATAACTAACTTTTCTTCCTAGCACATTCTACATATTTTGCCACCATTGGAAAGCTTGGCTGTTTTCACTGTACTTCACGTTACGTCCGGGTCTTTTCCAGGGGTAAAAATAAATGCCCACTTCAAGGACTTTGCAATACAAAAAAGTCATTCACAAAGCAAAAGTACATGACTTAAATGGTCAAAACAAAACATATTTGGGATCAACTAAAGATACCTTTTAAGAGCAGATGGTTTAATCACAGGTCTACACTTAAATTAGAAAACTTTAAAAAAATTATACAAAATTGAACAGCTACCTGAGGAAATTGAAATTAAAATATATATATAGTGTGTGTGTGTGTGTGTGTGCTTGTATGTATGTGTGCATGTTACATACAATCACACATTGGAAAAAATATGAAGAATTATTTAAAAATTCATTTTGGAAATTCAAAGAGTTGCTCATTTGAAACAAAAAATTCTGAGGGGGATCAACAAAAAGATAAATTTTAAAATGCAAACTAAGGAGAATATTTCTTGCCAAGGACAAAAGTTAAGTCATCACATTGTAAATATGTTTTATAGGAAATAAAAAAATTAGTAGGAAATTCAAACTTACTTATAAAGTAGATCTTCAACTATTTCTAAATCATTTTCACCCACTTCTGGAATCTTGTTGACCAACTATAGAAAAAAAAAGAAAAAAAAGAAAAGAGAAACAAGATTTTTTTTTTTTCCTTCAAATACAAACTTTTAAATGTTTGACATTTTTTTTACATTGTAAAACATTTTTCTTGCTGCATAAACTGGGAGGGAGAATGCAGATCAAGGTAGCAATGGAAATAATCAAGATCAGTCAAAATTGAATATGGATATTGCGGCTAGTTTACAGCCTAGCCTGGTAAAATAAAGATGTGAATTGCCCATGTATTCATTAATACGAGGTGCAGCAGAAATGCCTATCACATAATGGTAAAAACCTGAGTGGCAATGGTGTCTTACCGTAATGTGGGAGGTATTTCTGCCACACCCTATATAATTAATATTTTTTTATCTTCTATACTTGTTACACCTAATTAAATTAACTGTCAACCAAACAGAGAATACTCAGAGGATGATTGAAACTGCAATAAGAGTAAAACAGAGTAACCCTATCCAAGGTAAATGGTCTGTGAATGGTGAGTTGTTCAATGTTTGGGTTGATGCAAGCTGTTGGCAACAGGAGTTTCACTTAAGATGAATGGGTCCACCACTGAATATGTATGCTTGTTGCATACCAAATCTGACTGGCACCACATCAGCTTTGCAGAATGGATGCCATGATAGAAGGATCAATTTGGCCTTACAGTAGAAGACAAATATCCTCCATTTAAAAACTATGTATATTCTTATTGCTGTCTAACAAATGTTTTCACCACCAAAGCAAGAGTAAGCATGAATGCTGTGAGTAAGATGTTAATAAGAAAGTGACTGCATATTTTCTTGGAGCGTGATTTGTCACTGAATGCTTACTCTGACTATCATGAAAGATAAAACTATAGGAGAGCACTTGACTGTAGCTGCAGTGCTGATAACACAAAGTGAAACAAATTAACTTTTCATGAGTTCATGGAAAAATTATCATATGTCATAAATGCAACAGCACTGGTGAGAGATTGCTGAATGAGAGAAAGCAATGTACAAGAACAGCACCATAATGAGTCTTGCACATTATTTCCATTCCCAGGATGTAGGCCAAATATATCGAAACTGTTTGAAAAATACTTTTAGGGAAAATAACAAAAACAAGCAAAGACACATATCAGTCATGGATTGGGGGAGGGGGATCCATGCAGCTGATGACTATCAATGAAGAAAGCAGCACCTGCTGTAAAGTATGTATTGTCAATGTTCAACTGTGTGGTGTGGCAATCCTATCACAGTTAATGTTTTGGTAGAAGTTGGGCAGAATTAAGACTATGACATCAGGCAAAATGGAATTCCTCAGCAACAAAATCAGGCCTCAACTGCACCACAGAAGAAGATACTTGGATATACTGCATCCAAATTGATGCTACAAGAAAACAAACATGAATTGCAAGTCTAGTTGGACATAAGATAGCTACTGCTGTATTCCGAGGAGGTGCTTGATTTGTCTCAGGAACTAATTCTGATAATAGCAGTCAACAAGAACAAAGTGCATCCAGTAATGTACTACAGGAAGGTAAATCAATATATCTACACAGTTATATCAAGTGCAGACATTTGCATGCACAAGCTGAAAAAAATGGTGGCAGTGAAAGAAAAATGTATCCCTGCTGCAGATCCACAAGTCAATGTAGCCTTTCTAGACAATGCCCATGAAGAGACACAGATACTAACTCACATGAAATGGCTTTGGACTCAATGTGTCACACCTCATAATTGAGTTAATAATCAATACAGTGCTGTCAGAAGAAGTGTCAATCTGGAGGGCTAATTAATATCAACAAATGTGTACTTTGGCTAAAGAAGTAGCACTGAAAGTAAACACTGTTTTCTGGTTTGGAAGATGCACCCTAATAATGGAAAGAAATTTCTAAGAAAAAAAAAAGTTATTCTCATACAACACATTCACCATGCATCACTCACACACTGGCGCCACACATGAAACAATTGTCTGATTTTGTTTGTATAGCAATGACATATTAGTTGGTGAATAGTAAATATACATCATTGTCCAAAGGTGGTTTATTTTCATAAAAAGGAATTAAAAATTTTAAAAATATGCATGTAAAAGTGTAAAACAATCAAAGAAATTTTATTCATCTTCAAATCTAAAAATCTCATCACTGCTGGATTCATGTAAAAGCTCTAAACTATCATCTGCAGAGTCATCACTACTGTCAGTCATGTACAATAAATGATCCTCACTACCATCCACTTCATGGTGGTAACTGATGCAATCGTCTTGGAAGACACACACATATTTTTCAGTATATCTTGTAATACAGAAACGACAGCACATATTTTTGAGGATGCCTGCTAGCTGTGCTTGGACATAGATGACAGCGACATTAACTTATCCATCCAATGGAAGGTGACAGCATTGTACCAATTTACAGTTTCTGCCTATACTCAGATCATGGACACATTGACCAGAAAAGCACAGCTATATGCAAATGTGACATATGAAATACTCATAAGGACACAATTGGAAATATTTCAAGTGCTGATCAAGAAGTACAGTTTGGCTATGGATGTAAGGCTGGTTTGGTCTGACCAACCAATGAGTTTACTAAAATTCTACAGAGGCAAAAAAAAGAAACTCAACCTGTTCAATAGATATACAGTGCTGCCATGCAGAAACCAGATCCCTGCTAAATAATGGAAACCCACCAGCACAGCTGTTGTCCTGGCATCAGGTGCACCACATACTTGCAAAACAAATTGATGCTTCTGTGGTAAGATGTAATTAGTTAGAAGTATTCACCAATATTTTTTTAGTAGTTTAGTCTTTAATGTCAGGACTAGTTTAGCCACCAGCTGTATGATCTGCTATTTATATGGTGGAGATTTGCATATATACATTCTCTTCTACTTTTTTTTTGACAACGTAAATTTGGAATACTTTATTTTGGCAAAGAAAAGGGAATGCAGTTTCAAAAACAACTTTCATTTTTTTTTTTTTAGTGTTCAAACCCAAGTCATTTAGGTTCTTTGGTGATATGCATAGAGTGCCTTATAGGATTTGGGAGGAATGGGGAGACATTTTTGAAGTGTTAGGGCTAGAGAAGTTACAGGTTCTTGTTTCAGCCCTTTCAGTTCAATCACTTGTCAGTGGTTGTGGTACAGTATCTTCTGATTTTGGTATGTTATTTCCATCCAAATCTGGTATAAGGCTATTTGAAACTATTGTAACTGCTTCAGGTTTGGAGATTGTCATTCCCTCCCCAGCAGAGTGAGGTGACATAGAGAAACAGTACTTTCTTTTCCATTTAGTAACCTAACAAGAGTGCAATCAGGATTCACCTGAATCAGCTCAACTTCTTGTACAGTAAGTTTGTACTTGTTGTTCTGAGTGTAGTTTCTCATAAACACTTTCCCAAGAATTGTCAATCATGAAGGAACAGATATTCTTAAATAAGAAAGTATCTGTTCACGAAGAGTACAATTTATAGCCGTATACAGTAAGGAATGAATTGAGTAGAGTATTCATTTGACCATTTCCCTATGGACTGTACACAGTAAATCTACTAGTAGCTATTCCTTTCTCTTGAAAAAATATTAACTCCTCCAACATAAAACTAGATCCTCTATCAGAGTGTATATAACTTGGCATACCAAATATACAAAATTATTTACTTAAATTAATCAATACAGTTGTAGTAAGCATGGCCCTACATACAATAACAAAAGGGAAATTATATGCATCAATGATATTTAATAAATATTTGTTTATGCCTCGATTTGAAGAAAGCAGTCCCTTGAAATCTATATTCAATCTTTCGAAGGGTTGAGTGGCTTTGATTAATTTGCCTCCCCCCTCTCACAAATCTTGGCTTTTCTATGGCACACACATTACATTTTTCAATCATTTTTCTTTATTTCCTCTGCTGAGTAGGGCAAATTTCTTAACCTGATAAAGTGCATCATTTTTGATACCCGATAATGACAGATTATGTAATTCCTTAAGGTCCCTAATTTACAACAAAAGCACAATATATTCTTGTTAATGCATCTGGGCATGCATTCTTGATGCCTGGTCAATATCATAATACCTTATTTATAAGTGGAAAGTTCAATTTGCCAGGGATAAATTTTGTCATTTTTAGTCTTCAAAGCTTTATGCTTATCGAAAATGTAAGATACAGATTTTTGGTCTATGACAAGAATAAAATATCAAATCTTTTAAGTAATGATTCCATTCCCTGATTGCTCAATGATGATGTTAGCTTCCTTAATTATTATTATTTATTCCAGCAATTAAAAGCTTATCAAATTAAATTATATCAGAGATTTATTGCATTTTTTATTTTACTCTTCGGAGCAGATTTTTGGATCGTGCCAAAAAAAAAAAAAATAGATGATTTACATTCCCTGATGATTTCTACATTTAACTAATAAAAAATAATTTGCAACCAATTAAAATTTATTAAAATTTCATGGATTTACGTGGATGGGGAGTAACAGAGTTTAAAAAAAATTTTTTCACCAAGATTTTTAAATAAAAATAATTTCATTCATTTGTGAATGAGTACTGAAAGTTTCATTAAAAAGCCGACAATTATTTGATTTTTGCAAGAATTTTCAAATTAATGTGTTTGTCACCGAAAAAGTGAGTTATGTAAAAATTACATCATCGATTGTAAACAGCTGTAACATTTTCTGCAATGCTAACTCAAATCAAAACAAAATTTTCTGCCAAAATTTCGAACATGTTAAAAGGGATTAAAAAATTTTAAAAATAAATAAAAATTACTTTGATCTTTATTCTTAATAATATTATAAACATTTTGATGGAAAAAGTTTGTTTTATTAAGGTTGTTTTTTTTTTTTGTGATTTAATGGAGGTACTTACATATAAACGAAAGAGACTGGCATATCTTCATAATGATTGAATTTATGATGAGATTTACCAGTGTGCTTTACAATTATTGTGTATGCCAGTCTATCATGTGTTTAATTGTATAGAATCGGAATATGAAAATTTATATTTTGGCCAATACAGTCAACATTTTATTTTCCATATTTGATATTTAAAATAAAAAAAAACTATTTCATATTCAGTATCTATTTATACAATTGAATTTCTTTCTTTTTCTACGTGATTTTAATAAATCTCCAATTTTACTAGTAAATTTTTTTTTTAGCTAAGGTTTGAAAAATTACTTCGATATTAAATAGTTGATTCCCTTATAAATGGTGCGTTGATCCTTTTAACAGATAATCTTGCTCAGTATCAAATTTTACTATTTATATATAGTTTATCAATCAGTCTATCAACATCTGAGTGTATCATTATGGAAATAGAATGAGCTGAGTAAAAAGATATTTAGCACAATACTCAGGAAGAATTCCACCTAGCACCGGAAGAGAGGAAGTTATTTCCCTTGTACCAACAAAGTGATTTAAAGATTTAAGTTATAGAAAAAGAAGCACCAATGATACTCCAGCCTTATACACACAAGTTTTATACTTACAATGGTGATGTCAACTACAGAAATCATTTTATCTTTCTCATACTTCTCAAACAACTTCGTAAGAAATTCATCTGAAAGCAGAAATTGAGACATTATATCAAACATCACTAGTATAATAAGAGTTTTATTACAAGTTTTGAATACACTGAATACAGACTACTTTATACTCTGCATAAGATAAGATTTAACCTCCACAAAATTAAGTCTTTAAAGTGTGCAACAGCAATACATAAAACTTTACAGACTTGCGTCAATCTCATGGATAAACAGGCTCGCGTCAATCTAATGGATAAAGGCCATTTAATGTTAAAACCTTTTTTCAAGTGATTATCAGTCTTTGTAATATGTACAGTTTAAAAATGTTAAGCCAGGCCTCGTAAGAAAATGTTAAGCCAGGCCTCGTAAGAAAATGTTAAGCCAGGCCTCGTAAGAAAATGTTAAGCCAGGCCTCGTAAGAAAATGTTAAGCCAGGCCTCGTAAGAAAATGTTAAGCCAGGCCTCCTTGAAGAAAATGTTAAGCCAGGCCTCGTAAGAAAATGTTAAGCCAGGTCTCGTAAGAAAATGTTAAGCCAGGCCTCGTAAGAAAATGTTAAGCCAGGCCTCTCAGAAGAAAACGAGATACTGCACTTTGCTCAATGGTAACCCATACCTAGAAAGCAGGAGCATGTCCTTGACCAATTTGTCCTGGCAGCACTTCATCTATCTCGTTTAACAATGGAAAGAGAATTGATACTCTCCTCACTCCAAGCTCACAAGTAAGCAAGTAATTATGGTACTTGTTCAGCTATTTCAAAAATTCCAAACAAGTCAAAAGAAAATCCAAAATCACAGCCAAACAGTTTATACAAATACTTACTGCAAGGAACCTTTAATTCTGGTGCATTTAATCTTTTTTTCCAAGCTTCCTGACAAAGATATGCATCACTGAGTAAATGGCGCTGAACTAGAAAAAAAAAAAAGAAATAAAAATCAATATTAGATGCTTATGTTATATTTTAAATATTCAAATGTCTCTGCAGCTAAAATTGTCAAGAGAGTTTCAAGCATTGATTGCAATAGGAAATAATTCAATAATTACAATAAATCTTTTAGTTTAAGGAGCTTCTCAAGTCTATATACATTTTTGACGACATCCTCTGTGCGTGTAACTGCTCATACTCACACAATGCATATGCTATAGAAAGTATTGAAAATTAATGAAATGGTTTTAACAACCGACATATTTAATTTATATATAAGGCTTGATTTAACTTCACTTAGACTGTGGAATCATGTGGTCGAGTGATCTAAGACATACCAGATCAATTGGTGGCTTTCCCTATGTTGTCAGGGGTTGCAGGTTTGAATCCTGCCGAATGACACACATTTTCGTAACAAAATTTATCATAAATAATCAGGTCGGGAGAAATAAATATATTATTTGATTAAAAACAGAATATCTACTCGAATACAAGTATTGATTAAAAATAATGTTCAAACAAATATATATATATATATATATACACACACACACACACACATATACATACATACACACATCAATACATACATATTATTCTACGTCTATGGCATGACTCAAAGTTTCATGCCTTATATAATCATCAGGTGCATATTTTAAATTGACAGTTTAATAGATTTGAATTTAAGTTCACTCAATGTTCATGGAAATTAAATCTTATAAAGTTACTGATTTTCTAATAACAAGATTAAAAATTTAAATATTCTAAGATTACATGTAGATAAAAATTTAAATTTAAAATAATAAAATGCAGGGAGAAAAAATCAAAGGAGCGTAAATCATGAGTCTTGAAAATTTAAATATTCAAATATGATATATACATAAAATAGGAGGGAAAATTAAAGTTTTTCAAATTTTAAATAAAAATAAAAAGAAAAGAAAAATGAAAAAATAAGTGGTAAAATTTAGAATTAAGAATTAAAAATGTAAGGAGCAAAAATAAAAGGGATTTAATTCATAATTGTTAAAAGTAATATTGCAGGAGAAAGAAAAAAAAGGAAGAAATAGGCAAATATATAGAGAAATCTATATCAATCAGGGTTTAAGAATTTAAGTATTTTTTCTATGTGGTCATTAAATCACTTTTCTTACAAAGTAAATTTGGATTTATGATATGGTTTAAAACGACAAGTTTTTCTAAGAGGCTTAGGTTATATTTATATCATTTCCACTGTAATGTTTGGACTTAGCCATGATATTCCAGGTAATAATTGAGTTCTTATTGTTGTTTTTTAATTTCCAATAATGTATGGATAAAGCAGTACTTTTGCTGTATTTATAGTTGTTTAACGACAACACGTGGTTGTTAAACCTTATCGTCCACCTGCTAGAAGTAAAATTTAACATTATCATCGAATGAACTAAAGCTCTATAAACAATACTTTAGGACATACATTGGTCATTCAATGGACAGGTTTTATTTTTTCAGCAGTTGCAATTATTTTTAGGAGGGTCATTTTTGTTATTAGCTGGGTAACAGATGTTGTTTATTGGGGCCAAATATTTATTTGATGTCATAAAATTATGTTGAGAAATGCATTTATCTATGTTTTTAATGCAATTATAACTAACTTTGACATTGTTTTTGCTGAAGATTTTTTTTAGTGTGAGTGAATGGTAGAAATGTTTATGAATTAAGTTAAGGAATAATTTACCAACGTTAGTTTGGACATTACGACTGAAGGGTAGGTTAAACCAAAAATATCAAGAGGATTGTTAAATAATCCCGATGGATCCTAGTAATATTGGTCAAATATTAAAACTGATCCAACAATTTCATTTGTAAATTTGGATTTACATTTGGGGAATAGCTACTCCAACATGTCTATTAAAGACATGCATTATTCTTTTTTTTCTTTTACGTTTGACTGGGGTTGAACACTATATCTCTAATAGGCATGTTAAAATAACTATTCCCCAAATGCAAATCTGAATTTACAGATGAAATATATATATATATATTGTGTGTGCCTTACACACACAAACAAAAAATAATAATTGACAAAAACTGTATTTCTGGAGGATAAGGCTTTTCAGATCAAAATTGATAAGTGGTGTAAGATCTTATTTTGGAATGTGGGAGTCAGAAGTAAACTAATAAAATATTGTTGATTAAAAATGAATGTGAAATGAAAAAAAAATTATAAATAAATTCATCCAGAAACAGGCTGAGAGCAACAACAAGATGTGGACTAGTGGATAACTATTAAACTATTCACAACTAAATAAATCCTAACCATGCTCACCTCACCCCAACCTTTGCTTAAGTTGATTGACACACTGGCTAGAACCTGGGTAACATTATCCTTGTCACTAAAATTTATCTGGTGTAAAGTCATGTTTATTATTCATGCAAAAATCTTTACTAATAAAAAAAAAAAAAAAAAAAAATTAAAAAAAAACTTGGCCAGAAAATTTTACAAACTTTTGGCTGTCAGTAAATAAGTAATTTTTTAACAAAAAAACATATTCAAAGCCAATTAAATTGAGGAATAATAATAATGTGCAGTACATCATCATGTTGACATCCCTTTGATAATCTATGAAAAATATAGAGAAAAAAAAAAAGTCAGTCAAGGCAATATTTTTTTCAGTTTTGGCCAGTGTACATCAAGGATAGATTGTAGAAAGAAAGTCTCAGATTGTAACACTGCCAATTATTATCACATGATCAATTTCTGAATTAATGTTGCTACTGTATATGGTATAGGGAGAATCTTACATCAGAAGAGAAAATCTCATTCTTGAAACCACAACAGTTACATACCAAATGCTGAAAGATCCTGTTAAATCTTCATTGAACAGGTCAACACCCAATTATCAGTCAACTATTATGTAAGTTTAAGTATTACCTTTGATCTTAAATAAAAAAATAAAAACTTTTGAGATATGAATGTATTTGCAGATTATGAAGCCCTTAATGGTGAAATACCTTCTGTAAACTTGGGATTTCACAACTCTGTTGGCTGTGACTAAACAGCTAAGTTATTATTTTAGTAAATCAAACCTGTTATATTAGTAAAACCTTTCTGAACAAGTTGTATTTTGATAGGCTTCAATGAGATTCATGACAATGTTGACATATCAGATTCAACAATGATTTTATTCTTAAATTTGCATTGCTGATCTATTCCAAAACATATTTCAGATATTCCTTATAAAAACAGCTTTACATGAAATTACATGCTGCAAGAGAATGCAACAGAATAACTATCTGACTCCAGTAACATTTAAATTCAAAATAAAACACAATAGTTTCATCTATAAAGTTTGGCATAATTCAAACAGTAATTTCTAAAATCCTTAACTTAAAATGTTTGAATTGGAAAGCAGCTGGCAATCTGTATGAGCCAAATATGATAAAAGAAAAGAAAAAAAAAGATGACTGTTGGAGGGCGGCAAACTTTTTACCTGCAGTAAACAACAGGGTTATACTATCCATCATAGATTGGTAATTTTTCAAAGATGTAAATAATAATGTACATTTGTATTTGTGTTATGTACAAAAGAAGCTTATTTCCCTGAAAAAAAAAAAAAAAAAAAAAAACACACTGAAGTAGAAGACAGAGGGGGAAAAAAATACATAAATAAAGAAATTGCTAAAACATAAAACAAAACTTTAACATCAAAATCTTTGTGTTACTATTAAAAGGAAACAGGAAAGGACTTTCTTTTCAGAAAAAAGTTAATAATCCAGTGTGAAAAGGTGAATTGGTATATAAAGGAAGAGGGAAGGAAAGTCAGAATTAGTCAGTGAAATGGGAGCACAGAGATGACACTCTAAAATGTAACAAAAGAAACTTCAAGCATGACCCATAAACATCCAGTCACACATTCATTCTTCCTCTTTACTGTTAATTTCCTTTACCTCTTCTCCATCTTCAACATTCTCTTAGTCAACAAAGAAGAGGACAACAACAACAAGATACTTACTGACTCCTAAATATTTTCTTTGTAAAAAAGTAAAGATACACAGACTTTATTAGTAACCTGTTAATCTTTCTACATACACACATTCTGCTACTATCAACTATAAGCTCTGGATTCATTTAACTCCTTCCGACTATTTCTCTGGAACATTTAACTACATTCATTTTCTCTTTGAACATTTAACTCTTACAAATTGATTAACTACATATATTTCTATTTGAGAATTTTATTTCTTACAAATTTGTTATTCAGTTTAATTAATAAAATTTTACTTTAACATAAACAAAACGCTTTTATTCTTCCACATTCCAATATCCAACCTTCTGATATTTTAAATTGTGGGGGACTTTGGTTGTGTTTGGCACAAGGTCAAATCGATAAACATCATCAAGGCCTCTACAACTGATGAAGTGAGTTTACTTTGCAGAAATGATCAAATGCCACATGTGATTTTTGAAGTTTTATTTGAAAAAACAAAAAAAAAAAAAAAAAAAAATATATATATATATATATATATATATATATATATACACATACATATTTGGCTCTGTAAATAGATAATTCTATTTACATTGAGATCTCTGGCTGGATCAGTTTTAATATTAATAAGATCTTCCTTAGAATTTTACCCACATGCCACTTTCTATTTGGATTTAAATATATATATATTTCATTTTTATGAAATTGATAAATTCTTTTTTGTATCACTCAATGTTTATATTTGTTATAAGGACAAATGCTTTAAAAATTTAAATCATCAATGTTTGGGGTTCAAACAGGACTTCTAGTTGTAGAAAATAAGCCATGAATCCTAAAATAAAAAATGCAATAAAACTAAGATTAAAAAAAGTTTTCAGTTGCTTTTATGAATAAAATATATTATGAATACTATAAATAAATGTTTTTGATGAATAATGAATTTTAACAAAAATTGTTTTCACTTTTAAAAATTTTATTCAGGATATTTATACTTTTGAATCTTAAAATTTTGAATTAATTTGTAGCATTTAAGTGATATTATTAAATTAAAACTGAATTTACTTATAAATGGAAAAGTTCACAACAATTCAACAAAACAGTATTTCAAAAAACATTTTGAATTTTTTTTTGGACATAAACATGTCAATTTTTGTAAATTGAGATATCCATACATGGCATTATAAGAAAATAGGAGACATGCCTATAATGCATTTAAAATTATAATTTCCTAACCTTTTTCAAAACAAGAGTTTTAACAGTACATAAAGAAAGTTGTTCATGTTTTATTCAAGCAATTTCTCTCAGCTCTTTTCCCTTTACTTAAATTTTCCAAACATCAGAACATGTCAGAAAAATGGCCCCAGTTGCCTGTGAAATCATAGGTCAACAACAGTAACTTTTTACTGCAATCCCAGATATAAAAAGCAAACAAAAAATTAACAAAAATGTTAAATATATATGGAACAAAAGCAGTGCAATAATCAAGAAATTGGTATTTATACTTAAATTATTTTTAGTCTTATTATATAACAATTAGTTTAAAAATATAATTTTTTATTCTGTACACTTGTGCAACACTAGAATTAATAATTTTATTTTTTAAACTATATTAAAAGTAACTTACATTATTTACATTGTTCAGACTGTTGTTCTCATCTTTATTGCCATGTTTATGACATTTCCGCTGTTGTACACTTCAGCCTTCCTCAGGTGCTAGGAATTTTGAACTGAACCCTTTATTTGATCACTAGGGTATATCATTTTCATTCCATGTGCGATGCCACTTCTGGTAGCTATGTAGTTATCTACTAGCCTGGTAGTCCAATACTCCAGTGATTGAAACAAAGGGTTTGGTTCAAAACTGTGAGCACCTGAAGAAAACTGGAGCATAAACATGGCAATAAAGATGAGGAGAACAGTTCAAACAATGTAAATACTACCTCAACTCAGTAGTATAGATAAATAGTAGAAGTAATTCTTAAGTTAAATGATACTTTTGATTTTAATTCATTACTTTTATTTTTTTTTATTACTTTCTTACCTGTTTGATGTCAAAAAATATTCAAATGCACCCAATGAGTTCTTTTTTTTAATTATTCTGAATTTATAAGTTAGTGTATAGTGGGGTTATCCATTCTTTTCCAGTTTATAGTGGGGAATCCATTCTAGTGAAGGGTGGTTGTATATTGTTGCAAGTCATAAAATGATTATAAATCAAGAAAAGCAAATTGAGTTGAAAAATACCAATTTATATATACACATATCAATTAAGGTTTTTTACAATTAAAGTAATACTTGAAGTATAGGTCCAACAGATGTTAAAATGTTCATGGCAATAAAATGCTGAAAAGAGAATTAATGCTTAGGAATGTGTGAGCTCTGTAAGGAATGTCTTTGATGTATTTGCTCCTTAGGTCAGTAAGTAGTTTTGAGACAGGGAAGGAGGAAAAGGGAGGTGAAGGCAACCTAGTAAGCCACTTGACTTGGTCAAGGGAGATACTAATTACTCTTGTCTGTCTCGAGTCAGTCTCTGTGTGTCTGCTTTGGTCTGTCTGGCTTTTTATATCTTCTTTTTGGATCACAGCAGATCATTTGGGAATTCACACGTATTTGATTCTGGGCTTCCCATTGGCCGATAAATAAAATTCCCGTAGGCTCAAACTGGAAATTTAATATTTAATTAATTTTTAGTTTTCAACTGGAACATCTGCACGAATCCAGCTGCACACCAATGACTTTTGGTCATTTGCTTTTTGGTCGTGAGAGTGCAAACATCCGGTTCATCACTTTTGCTCGGTCAGTATCACCACAATTGAATTATCATATTATGCTTCCAATAGGAAATTGGAACTGATTCAAAGGAAGTAATTCAGTATTATTTCCTTCTTTTTTTTTTTCCTTCAGAATTATTTTCTGCATGACTTTTCATACATACAAAAAAATAATCTAACAGTTGTTAAAATTTTAAAAAAGGTTCACTTGAAAATGGCATTAAAGCTTACTTTTTTTGGTTCTTCAAACATGGCTGTATTTGATAATAAAATGTTCTCATGAAAAGCAATGAAATGAATTTCAAAATTGCACTAAAAAATTACAAATAATTTAAAAATAAATAAGTAGATTGTCTTTTAGATTTTATGGAAATAAACAATGTGTCTCATGCTCATTAAATTATGGAAGCACCAACAATCTTAAAAATAAAATAATTTTTTTTTTAACCTTAAATTTTAATAACAGAATGAAATTTTTAGTATATTCACAATTGTAATGCATAATATTTTTTAGGGGAATAACATCTTCAAAGGTTTTCTTTATACAACTGTAAAAAAAAAAAAAAAAAGTATTGCATGAATGCCTCCTAAACCTAAAAGTGCACACTAGATAGCAAAAAGGGGATGGGTAAAACATATTTCCACAAAACTTATTCAGTCATTCATTAAAAACGTATCCATTTTTTTTTTTTTTTGTCAATATCCACTGAAGTCAACGTTAACTTATTCAGATATTTTCATTCACTCGCAAAAACTTATTTGTTTGTAGATTTAAAAAAGAAATTACCTTTTTCACATTAGTCGACATTAGTGTGTAAGATAACTTTTTAAATATCGAATTAAAAATAATTTTATTTTTTTTGGATGCAAAAGAGACTTTTTTTTTTTTTTCAAATAAAAAACTTAACTTTTAAAAACATTTTTAAATTATTGCAATACTTTTAAAAATTTTAATAAAAAATTTCGTGGTTATTTCCTAATTTTAAGAACTTGTCACCCTTTAAAGTTTAAAGAAGAAACAAAATGTTGCTTAACTTCACAGACTGACGTTTATTATTCATCAGAGAGAGAGAGTGTGTTTACCTAACAGCGCAGTAATCAGTGTTCAAGTCTAGGTTTTTAAAAATAAAGGCAAAATTTGAATGATTTTTCCCCCAACTAGAATCTTTCTTTTCCTATTATTACCTCTGTCCGGTCTTGTGCCACACTAAGTTTATAGTTTTTCAAAGTAAAACGGGACGAAAAAAGAAAGTTTTTTTTCTTTTCATTCACTCAGACTGGAGTACAGAAGAATGCATTAACAAAAGGTGATATAAGTATCCTTTTTTTTTTTTTTAATGAATATACAATTCATAACACATCTTCCCATTACATTGAGGATTCTCGGTCCAAATTCACACTTCTAGTATACGCTTTACCTTAATGTCGGTTAAGGTAAGGTCCTAAGGACAAGGTTAAAAAAACAGCGAACTAATGCAGACAGCCAGTCAACACTAATGTCAATTAAATGATTAGCAAAGACGATAAATAAAACCCAGATTGATAACAAAACCTTCAGTTCTCTTCTTACCCGAGTAATTTACTCCTTGGAGCCTTGACTGTAATTTCAAACGACGACACACCAAACGAAAAATACATGTAGTAGCCATGATTGATTCTACAGTTATCAAGCTATCAGCCACTTCCGCCCTGGAAACGCATCAACAAGACAGATAACTTTGTTCCATTTGTGGTGCACGTTCAATTACTTCCTGTTGTTAATGTTGGATATAATAAAGTTAAAGTAACTATAAAATGTAAGTAACCAGTCAGATTTGTGGGTAAGATTGTTTTTAAATTGAATAAATATTTACTTTTTAGTGATTTTTCAATCTTTTCTCACCACTCTACCTCCTCTTCATACGCCAGGTAATCGAAAGTTAATGTTTCGTTGACATAAAAAAACAAACAGATTGTGTTGAATGGAGTCACAAACTCGGACAATGCCCCCGAAATTAAAGATATTTATCGGCAAAACATTGATTTAAAATTTATAAAGGGGTTTATATTCGTAAATTAATTAAATTTTATGCCGAAATTCAGGAAAATAGTTATTTTTTCTTCCAAATGATCAGAAATTAAATTATTTCAGGTTTTTTTTACTGGAAGCACTTGATTAGGAAACATTTCATTTTGTTTATCGCTTCATTCAACTAAAACTCTATATTTGAAAGAACATAAAATGGTGTGTAAAAGTCTTTTACTTTTAAATGTTTGTTATCTTTTAGTAAAAGATAACAAAACATTTCATATTAATTAACACTTACAGCAGTAGAAAAAAAAATAACGAAAATTGGAAAATATATCACTGTCTTACAGCATCTCATGATATGGATTGATATCCATTCTAAATAAGTTTTTTTAGCTGCTTATTGCTTATTTAGTGGATGTCAAATATTTTCTTTCTTTCCTTGCATTTGGAATTGAACTTAGACTCTAAGAAACTTTCAAGTATAAGATAAGTTTTGTTTGTTTTTGATTTCAGAAACAATTTAAAACCGTACGACAGTCAATGAATCTCAATGTAGAAAAGAAGTATTGTACTTAAACACATTTTTATCATATATGTTTATAAACATGCAATTTTAAAGACAATTTTCTAAAATTGATATCTTTTATGTCATTTTATGGTAGTTTAAAACTTGTGATTTTTTAAAAATGTTGTAGATGGATCTCCATTTGTACAGATGAACAACAGAACAGTAACACTATTATTTTCCCAAAGTAAGTTTAGGAACAGTTATGTTCATTAAGTTGTAGTGAACACAAATTAAAAAAAATAACTCTCTTCTCTTCTTCACTTTTATAAAACTCACAACTATATGTGAAATCGTAATTTTGAGAAATAGTGGTGGGGAGGATTGACCCAATACTGAAAGGGAAAGACAAAACCAGATTTTGTGATCCGATGTTAAATTTTCTAACCAATGGAAGGAAACGATTTGAAAAACTGAGAGAAAAGTTAGCAATCCAGTGTGAAAAACTAAATGGCTATAAAAAACACAAAGAAAGTCAGAATCAGTCAGTCAGATGAGAGCAGAAATTAGTGCCTACATGCTAAAATGTGACAAAGGGAACTTCAAGCCCCGTCGCACATTCATTCTCCTTCTTCACTCGTGCTATTTTCCTTTACCTCTTCTCCATCCTCAACTTTCTTGCAGCCAACAAAGAAGACAACAACAACAGCAAGATACTTCAACTGACTCTTAAAAATTAATAAATACAATTTCCTTTATTGCTTGACCTTCCTTTTCACTTTCTCGCCGGCCATAAAAAAGGAAAAAAACAGACCTTATTAGTAACCTGTTAATCTTTCTGCATACACACATTCTGCTACTTTATGACTACAAGCTCTGGATACACTTAATTCCTTACTACTATTTCTCTTGGAACATTTAACTTCTACAAATTGATGTTATTCTGTTCTGTTAATAAAATTCTACTTTAAACATTCAAACAAAATACTTTTATTCTTCAACATCTAAACTTCCACCTTTTGATCACCTTCTGATAAACCTTTAGGTAGTGGGGAGTGTCAACTATGTTTGTGAATTGGCCTTGTACCAAACATGGCTGAAATTACCCCCCCCACCACCACCACACACACATACACACTTCAAAGTAAGTATCTTCACTTCAAGTAGTATTTGGAATTTCTTGGTAGCATAAATCCTTTTTTTGTGTGGATGAAGCAAACAAATGTAAACAAATTTACCATTCCACCAATTCACACAATTTATTCATCAATCTGTACTGTTGTAGAATTAGATTTCTGCATTCTCTGTTTTAGACCTATTAAGTGGATCACAGCTAAGTATTCTCAGTTTGTGCTAAACCCATTAAAATCTGCTCCAGAGTTCAGTTACGAAAGAACGCTTTCTGATTGGATAGTGAATATTAAATACCATATTTTAATTTATTCTTAATTCTGCACATACATGTGTAACCTTAGTAGACAATAGTTTGTGCCAACTAATTTGGAGCATCCCACATGATCAAGAAAACTTATAAATATGAAACTTCTACTTGGTTAATTCAGTGAGTTCTTATTATAATCAACTCATCACATGACTCTATAAAACTCGACTTCCTGGCTAAAAGTTAATTTTTATTAACATCATAATGACTTGTGAAATTCAATTTCTTCTGTGACTCCAACAACTTTGACAGCTTGACACAGAAATTTATAAAACTCAATTTACTAGTTGAAAGCTAATTTTCTTTATCATGAGACAGCTTGTTAAATTCAAATACTTTTCGACATCAAGTGAAAAATTCAAACCAGATGATATTCCTAAACTCACTCAACATCATTAATTATATTGAGGAAAACACCATGAATACAGTTAAATTAAGATAACTGTAAGTCGAGCAAACTATTACAAACAATTTTTACACAAACTGTTTAATTTCTTAACAGACATACAAATACCTTTTCAAATTGTTTACCACTGCTGTAGCCTGGTATTTAACTCAAAACTCTTTGGGTCAAGTCACTGAAACTAATCCAATGGGCCAATTTGTCCTTGAGGACAAGAACACATGGTCTTGTGAACAAATAACTTAGAGAGTTAAGTGAAAGGGAGATAACTACATGGCTACCAGAAGCGGCATCGCACATGAAATGAGAATGATATATCCCAGTGATTGTAATAAAGAGTTTGGTTCAAAATTCCTAGCACCTGAAGAAGGCCAGAGCATACAACAGCCGAAACATCGTAAATATGGCAGTAAAGATGTCTGAACAATGTAAATAGTGTAAATACAATCTCATCTTGGAAGTATAGACAAATAATAAAATATCTGTAAAAATTCTCTTATTGCGTCATTAAATATTTGAGCTTAACAACTTTTTTCCATTTTACTGAAACAGACTAAACACTCCAATTTTCCTTTCCTTCCTTCTTTCTTACTGAAACTAAGTAGTGTCTTTGACATGTCTTGATGCCAGAATAGTCCATTATTTATGAGGTAATGGCAGGGTGTAACAGTCATGTAAACTTGTAGTGAATAAGAAATTAAGAATTAAAATCAACCTTCTTCACATTTACAAAAATTCACAATGACTTGTGAAATCCTGGTTTTTCCCAAATAGAAAAAAGATTGACCATGTGCTTAAAGAAAAAGTCCTAACCAGATTTTGAAAGTAGGTGTTAAATTGATTTTTAACCAATGAGAGCGACTTACAAGACTTAAGGACTTTGCGAGTGAGTGCAAAAAAACTAATGACAAGAAAAGAGTCCCCCCACGCTCCATCAGTGCCAGTCAAATGGAAGCATGACAAAGACAAAACTAAAATGTAAGTTCAACTTTAAATTGACCCGGAAATAATGTCAGGTTGCACCCTGGTCTCTTTCTCCTTCTTTTCGTGTACTGAATTATTTTACTTCTCCATCCAAAGACATTCCTACAGAATATATACATACATACATACGAACATATGCATATACTCTTTCAACAAAATTACTACTATGAACATTTCCTACAAGTCTTGATACCTTTAACTTTCTCATTGAACATTAATTTCTACGGATTCTTGTTATTCCTTTCTTTTAATGAATTTCTATTTTAACATGAAAAATGTATATTTTATTCTTACCTGCCGACAACCAACCTTCTGATAAACCTGATGATAACTCTGGATAAAACTTGTAAGCTGTAGCGAGTTCGGTTAAGTCTGACACAAGGCCAAATGAAAGAAACATTAACCAGCTCCCTATAGCTACAAACTTACTAACAAAGGGAGGGACAAGTAGAATTATTACATGATGATGATGCCTTCTTGTATTTTATGAAACTTTAAATGAATATATGGGTGCCTTTGCTGTCCTTTCTTTCAACTATTAATGTCATAAAATAATCCAGCGCCAATGAGAGTATGTGGCCCACCTTTTGAATGTCACCTACAAAATGATATCGCTGGCATAGAATATGTATGGCCTACTTTAACAAGTGAAGCATATTATAAGAAAGTATTAAACTGTCTGGCTAGGGGTAGGGAAAATAATTAGTTTCAATATAGCTGAATACTTATCTACTAAGGTAGGACATATTCAAACAGAGTAGGATACATCATACCAGAATCAAAGAGGTAGGCCACATTATTGGCACCAATAATCCAGCTAGATACGTCCAGATACAAAAAATTATAATTAAATTATATATATATGTATATTTATCAAATCCCTACTAAAATATTATTTAGCACTAAGATTATTTTGTCATTTAGAAAATTGTCATTGAAACCTAAAAGCGATTATTTTTCATTTGACATCATCACATTTTTGTAATTTGCTTTGGTTGGACTATATTATCTTTAAAATATAAAATCCAATTTTTTTCTATAGTCTAGGCCAGGTATAATTTGTATTTGATTTTTTTTCGTATCAGGTTTGGATTTTGGAATGTGAATGTTCTCAATTTGTTTCATTAAATTTCTCATACTTTATTTTACTCAGTTTAACTTAATTTGAGAATGTTAAGAGTAAGACTAAGAGTTAAAGACCTTTTTACATAAATGAATAAATTGAATATACTTTTTTTTATGAATTAAGTGGAACAAACAATTTGTAATGTTAAAAAAAGTAGGGCAGACCTGAAGGAGACTACCACCACCTTTAAATTTATTGTTTTTCATTTTTTTTTCTTTTTCAGTGCAGTCTTATCGATTACACCCTAACCTTTCCGACTAACAAAAAAAAAAATTAGAAAAATTTCAATATTTCAACAATTTTAGTGGGGCTCAGTTTTTCATACAGCATTATAGTAAATCAATCCTCCATTTTGGAATCACTCGCTGGTACGAAATTACCACCTGTAAATTGGTTGATTATCAATTTTTTTTTTACTTTTTTCAGTGCAATCTTATTGATTAAACCCTAAACTTTTCGATTGACAAAAAAATTTGTAAAAATTTCAACATTTAAACAATTTGGAGGGGGAATTGTGGGATATTTCATATAAACCTTTCTCTACTCTTTCTAAAAAAGTAGACTCTTCGTACATAGAGCATTTTTAAGCCAATCATCACTTCAAACTTATAAAATTGCCTTTTTATTGGTCGAGACACTCTAAAACTGAAATGGATTTCCTCTTTCAAGCCAATCGTCCAGAACTCTAAATGTATTTAAGTGGTAATAAAACTCAATTCGAGTCAGTCAGTTTGCGAACTCTGAGAGATGCCAACAACCTCCACGCGTGTCTAATCGCTGACTCTTCAATGGACAACATAAAAATAACATTTATTCAACAATCAACTACATTGAGATTCTTCCTACAATTAACTTGAAAGAGTGAATATTCTTTCACTTTATGAACCAAGTTATTGAGTGTGCTTGTAGCGGCCTAACTACTTTTTTTTTTTGTTTGTTGGGTAATGAGAGCTTCTCTTTATTTTATGTATGTACAAATAAGTGAACAAACAAGACACAAGACAGAGGTAAATAAATTTTAATTATAACAACAACTGTGAATTATAGAAAAGGGGTAAAAATAAGTTATCTCCCTTTTACTGCAGATATTTGCAAAAATGAATGAAACACCTTTTTTTTAGAGATATGTGTTTAAAGAATAAAATATTTTTGAATTGTAAATGGCCCAAAGCCAATGTTCAAAAGTTTGTATGTAGACAAATAATTGAAACAGTTCAAATTGTGAGCTGGAAATTTGTGAGTTGGAAAACAGTTTGTATGTTCAAATAATTTGATACAGTTCAAAGTTATGAGTTGGAAGATAATCTGCAAGCAAAGTGTGTGTGAATAAAAAATGTCAAAAATACTTGCGGTTTAGCTGAGAAGTTGAAACAATAATAAATTATTATACCAGGAGAAAATGTTGAATGCAAAAAACTGGTATTGCAAAGTTTTGAATATTTAACTTAACTTCTCAGTCAGGTAAAGATGAAACCGGCTTATTTTCTTTTAAAAGAGTAGGCGAAAACATATATTGCCTTAAAAGAAAAGTGAGCTGGAAACAATAGGTCTGGTGGCTTCAAAGGATACTTTCCAACTGGAGCTTTAAGAGCGGGAAGATTCCCGCTTTTTCGAAAGAGGCAAAATGCTGCAGCTGATGCAGAACAAACCAATGAAAAGTTTGGTTACAAAAAGAAGATGGTTTGATTTATTTTACAATTTTCCTTCTCGAACTTTCTATAAAATATTGGTGATACGAGGGTATCGTAGAGAGCTCGACAAATACCCCCCCCCCACCAAGATTCTTAGTCCCAAAATAAGAATCTGAAAGGAAAAAGAGAGAGGAAAGAAGAAAAAATTACTTGACAAAATCAGTTTCAAGTTTAACAGGCCAATGGACCCGTCTTCCAGAACGAGTAGTTGAATGAGATTGAGCATCATATGACTTCTGCCGAGTAGGCACCGCTTCGGTCGGCGAAACAGGGGAAATATCAGACTTATGCAGGAATGCAGGCTTGAGACGATCTATTGCAATTGTGTCAGTGCGGCCATTAACCGAAACAGTAAAATATTTATCATTCCGCTGTAATACCTTATAAGGTCCAGAGTAAGTTGGTGTTAAGGGTTTACGCACTCCGTCTCGACGAATAAAAACAAATTCGCAAGACTGTAAACTCTGCGGTAAATAAACTGCACGATCGGTTGAGCGAGAAGGAGTGTAAGATAAGCTTGACATTCTCCTTTTTAAATCCTTTACAAAATCAGATGTAGGAGAAAAATTCTTAGGGTCAGAAATTAGCTGACCAGGTCGTGTAAGGGATGTACCAAAAACTAATTCAGCCGTCGAGCAACGTAAATCCTCTTTGACAATATTTCTCAAAGAAAGCATAACAAGGGGTAATTTATCAATCCAAAGACGAGGATCATTATTGTCAATAAGGGAGGATTTCAAAGACCTGTGAAATCTTTCCACAATACCATTCGCGGAAGGATGATAAGCGGAAGTACTTATTTGTTTGGCACCTAAAAGTGTCAAGAATTCAGAAAATAATGCAGACTGAAATTGCGCACCACGATCGGTAGTAACGACTGAGGGACATCCAAATATTGATATCCACTCTCTGAGGATAGTTTGGGCTATAATATCTGCTGTCACAGACCGTAAGGGCTCAGCTACTGGCCACCTTGTAAACCGATCTATAATAGTTAAGAGATATTGAAAACCATCCACAGAGGGGAGAGGACCAACTAAATCAATATGGATATGAGAAAATCTACCATCGGGTGGCGGGAAATTACCTATAGGGGACTTGGTATGCCTATGCACCTTGGATGTCTGACAGTGTAGGCACGACTGAACCCAAGTCTTAATATCTGAATTCATATTAGGCCAAACAAACCTGTCGGAAATAAGCTTGACGGTAGCTTTCCGACCAGGATGGGATAATGCATGAAAATGCTCGAAGAGGGATCTACGCATAGACTGCGGAACAAAAGGACGGGGACGTCCAGTACTGACATCACATGCAATAGTAGTAGTAGAGAAAGGAAGAGGGTGCTGTTCGATCCGAAGAGATGAATCGGAAAGAAATTGATTCTCGACATTATCATTTTGTTGTTCCCGAGCAAGAGTCTCTAAATCCAAAGTATTTGAACAAATATTATGCAGGGTAGATCTCGAGAGTGTATCAGCAACTGTATTGTCATCCCCCTGGATGTACCTAATATCCGTGGTAAACTGGGAAATATAATCCAGGTGACGACAGTCTCGCGGATTGATTTTGTCGGCCTTGGAATGGATAGCATATGTAAGTGGTTTATGATCCGTAAAAACTACAAAATTCCGTCCTTCCAACAAGTGACGGTAATGTCGAATAGACATGTATATGGCCAACAATTCTCTAGAAAAGGCGCTATACCTCTTTTGGGCAGCCGACAGCTTATGTGAGAAGAAAGACAAAGGTTGTTTAGCTCCTTTGGTTGTTTGATGTAACAGCTCCAACGGCGTCAGACGAGGCGTCCGTTGTAAGGGAGAGAATAGAGTCCTTGTCATCAGAAATATACGTTAACTTCGTAAAGTTAACCAAGGCATTTTTAGCGTCATTAAATGACTGTAGTTGTTTATCCGTGAAAGATATGCTAGCATTTTTTTTTCTTTTGGTTTTGAAGTAAATCAGTCAAAGGTGATAAAATGCTGGAGCAGTGAGGAATATATTGACGATAGTAATTAACGAGACCCAAAAAACGACGAAGTTGTCGAAGAGACTGTGGTTGAGGAAATTTGCTGATGGTCTCTACTTTAGTAGGCATCGGGGTGATGCCACTTTTATCCAAAATGTGTCCCAAGAATGTCAACTGAGAGGCAGCGAAAATACACTTCTCAGGGTTAATTTTCAAGCCGAAATGTTGTAGGCGATCAAAAACTTGTTTAACATGGGTGCGATGCGTAGCCATATCGCTGCTGGCGATGAGGACGTCGTCGATATAGGCGAAAGTAAAATCAAGACCACGCAATACTTCGTCTATTAGTCGCTGAAACGATTGGGCAGCATTACGCAAACCGAATGGCATTCGCAGAAATTCGAACAACCCAAAAGGTGTGGTGATGACTGTCTTAGGAATGTCTTCAGGAGCTACGGGGATTTAATGGAAGGCTTTTCGCAGGTCCAGCTTGGTAAAAACACTGGCTCCTTGTACCGACGTCACAAAATCAAGTAAATTTGGTACTGGATAGCGGTCAGGAACAGTCTGAGTATTAAGTCTTCTGAAATCACCACAAGGACGCCATGTTCCAGGCTCCGATTTAGGGACCATATGTAATGCAGAAGCATAAGGGCTAGACGAAGGACGTATAATACCCAGGTCGATCATGTGCTGAAACTTGTGGGGGATTTGGTATTTGCTGGGTTGTATGTTGATTATTTCCCCCACAAATACAACACTCTAATTTGCAATCGCGCAAAGTGAAGGAATAATTTACAACGGACATTCAACAACAAACAATTTATTACGTGACAAAATAAAATGGTATGTAGAAACCAACAAAATACATGATTCTAAAATTGCCTTTTTGAGAAATATAAACTTGGCAAGAAGTTAATTTTTGTCCAAAAACGTGTATATGTTTGCATTATCAGAGTCTGTAAATAAGCCTTTCCTACTTACATTTTGGTGCGTTACAGTTGGCGACAACGTGTCGCGTAGCTCAAAGAAAGTTTGTCGGCTTATTCTTTTTAAGGTCCTTGGAGCGAGGTCACGAACTTTTGGCATGGAAGAAATGACATGGCCGGCAAAGTATACGGTGTCATGCGGACTTAATGGCCTGCTTGATGACTGACCTTTCTTTCTAACTGTGTGTATTATATACATTAATAGGGGATCAACTAATCTTCCTAACATTAGGGTGTGAAAACATTTACGGACCAATCAGATTTATTATTTTACTATTTTGTTTGGGGCCTAAATATTTTTGTGTTAATTTACTTTCAAGCCTATTTTTCTAGAATGTTCTTATTCTAAGTTTTTAGCTGATTGGTTGAGAAATATAAAAATGTAATCTAAATTCTACTGCTGTTTTGATCCAATTTTTCTAGATTGTTCTATTGTGTTTTCCAGTTGCTTATTTTAATAAAAAAAATATGTATCCCATATACCCCCCCCCCCCCGCAGATTGATAAATATGGAAGTATTTATTAATATGTAATATAAGTTTTAAAATGTTTCGGCCAATGTACCTTTCTTCCAGCTTTTGTGGTGGCGTTTGTCGGTGTATTTGTTGGCGTGGAGGTTGGTTTGGACAATGTGGTATTTTGTGTATTTGTAGAGTGTCCAGTCGTACTTTCCTTTAGTGGTAAGTCTAAGTACGCTGGTTTTAGTCTGTCTATGGAGACAGTATCAAATTTGCCTTTTATGGCGAGTTTAAAATATTTGTGGTGTCTTTCAACTACCTGGAAAGGTCCGGAGTAGGTAGGACACAAAGGTTTTTTGACTGCATCATTTCGAATAAAAACGTATTTGCAGTCGTGAAGGTCTTTTGGTGTGTAAAGTTCTTTAGTTTGTGTTCTTGTGGGTGTGTAAACTAAATCGTTCATTTTGTGTTTAAAATCTTTTACAAAAGTTGTAGTTGGTTGTAAGGAAGTGTTTTTTTCACAAAATTGACCTGGAAGTGTTAAAGATGCTCCAAAAACCATTTCGGAAGCTGTACATCCCAAGTCTTCTTTGATAACATTCCTTATTGACAATAAAACAAGAGGCAAATTTTCAAACCATGTTCTGGAGTTGTTGTTAGCTGTTAAAGCTGTTTTAAGTTGTCTATGGAATCTTTCGATTAATCCATTTGCGCAGGGGTGATATGCTGTTGTTTTTATATGTTTGACTCCCAATAACTTTGTAAATTCATCGAAAAGCGTTGATCGAAATTGGGAGCCTCTGTCTGTTGTTATTACTGAAGGACAACCAAAGACTGCGATCCACTCTCGTAATATGGTTTTAGAGATAGTCTCTGCTGATATATCTCTAAGTGGGACGGCCACAGGCCATCTTGTAAATCTGTCAATGATGGTAAGTATATATTGACAGTCATTTGCTATTGGCAATGGCCCGACAATATCGATGTGTAGGTTTGTGAACCTACCGTCTGGTTTTTTGAATTGTCTTGGAGGAGACTTTGTGTGTCTGTTTGTTTTGCTCTTCTGACAATTCAAGCATGTTTGAGTCCAGTTTTTTATGTCAGTGTGCATATTAGGCCAAACAAAACGGTTGCTGATTAATTTTGCGGTTGCTCGGTGTCCAGGGTGTGAAAGGTTGTGGAAATGTGTAAATAACCTTTTTCTTAGTGATGGTGGTATATACGGTCTAGAGTGACCAGTTTTGACATCACAAAGTATTGTTTTTGTTCCAAATGGAACAGGCTGTTCCTTCAGCTGTAGGGAAGTGTCGTTTAGTTTGTCTAATGTGGCATCTCTTTTTTGTTCATCTGCAATGAGCTCGAAGGTGAGATCTACCGACTCAATAGATTGTATTGTAGAGCGTGAAAGTGTATCTGCCACAATATTGTCTGAACCTTTTATGTATCGGATATCCGAGGTAAATTGTGATATATAGTCCAGTTGTCGAGTATCTCTGGGCGTATATTTCTCGGTATTTACATGTAAGGCGTAAGTAAGTGGTTTGTGGTCAGTGAAAACGGTGAAATCTCGTCCTTCGAGTAAGTGACGAAAGTGCCTTATGGACAAGTAAATTGCCAGTAACTCCCTTGAGAAGGTGCTGTATTTTTGTTGTGCAGTGTTCAATTTCACTGAGAAAAAGGATATTGGTTTTTCCAAGCCATTTTGTTTTTGTTGTAGGACTGCTCCAATTGAGTCTCCTGACGCGTCTGTTGTTAGTGAAAGTGTTGTAGTGTTGTCATTAGAGATGTAGGAGAGCTTGGTAAAATCTGCTAATGCTTTTTTAGCATTGTGAAAAGCAGTTAAAGCTTCTCCTTCAATTTGAATTTTTGCATTTTTATTTTTTTATTGTTGCAACATGTTTGTTAGCGGGGTTAATATTCTGGAACAACGTGGAATAAATCTACGGTAGTAATTTATCAAACCGAGAAATCGTCGAAGTTGTCGCAGTGATGTTGGTTGTGGGAAATTTTGTATGGCTGTGACTTTTTCTGGGATAGGTGTGATTCCCTGTTCGTCTATCATGTGGCCTAAAAAGTTTAATTTCGAGACAGCAAAATCACATTTGCTTATGTTGATTTTCAAGCCGAAATGTGCTAGTCTCTCGAAAACTTGTAATACATGGTCTTTATGTTCATTGATGTCATTGCTAGCAATGAGGACATCGTCGATATAAGCAAAAGCAAATGGTAACCCTCTCAATACCTCGTCAATGAGTCTCTGGAAAGTTTGGGCAGCATTACGTAGTCCAAATGGCATTCTGGTGAATTCGAAAAGTCCAAAAGGAGTTGTAATTGCTGTTTTTTCTATGTCTTCTTCGGCTACTGGAATTTGGTAGTAAGCTTTAACCAAATCTAGTTTTGTGAAGATTCTGGTTCCTTGCAAGCCCATGGCGAAATCGTGTAGATGTGGGATTGGATACCTATCAGGAACTGTTTTTGCGTTGAGGTTCCTGAAATCCCCACAAGGTCGCCATGCGCCTGTTTCTGGCTTCTGGACCATATGTAGCGGTGAGGAGTATGGACTGCTAGAAGGACGTATAATGCCTAATTGTAACATGTGCTGAAATTCGTCTTTTGCTACTTTATATTTCTCTGGATGCAATCTGCGTGGTGATGCATGTGTGGGTGGTCCAGAGGTTGTGATATAATGTTTGGCTGTGTGACGAACTTCGTCAGAATGTTTAAAGGGCGTATTAAGAGTTGGAAATTTTGTAATCAACTCTTGTAGTCCATTCGCATCTGGTAGTGCCGCACAGATTCCTGTTGACTTGTAGATTGAGGTGATTCCCTTTGCTGTTAGGTCTGTGTTGCAATCGACGAGAGATTGCCTAGCCATGTTCACTGAAACGTTGAAATGGGACAAAAAATCAGCTCCAAGAATCGGTGTTTTTACTTGGGCTATTGTGAAGATCCACGGAAAAGGTCGGCGTAAACCCAAATTGAGCGTCAGTGCTATCTCTCCGTAGGTGTCAATTCTTGATCCATTTGCTGCTTGCAGTGTGAATGAAGATAGTTGGTGTTTTTTTCTGGGATCCGGCGGAATAACGCTGATTTGTGCGCCGGTGTCGACTAAAAATAAATATCCGGTATTTTTGTCTCGGATGTAAAATAGACGACTTCCTTGTTTTATACCAGCAGCTAATGTCGTCTTTACTTGCTGCCAGTGTAACCGTTTCCCTGGTTTTGTGCTGAAGTGTGTGAGGTCGAATTGAAGTTGCATGGTTTTATGCACTTCCTTGCTTCACACCCAAATTTGAAATGATACCAACAGGTATCATAGTTGCGTCGCTCTCTAGAAAATGAGCTCGATCTACTTCGACTTCTGCGTCGTGAGGAGGTTCTGTAAGGACGGGAACGTGCGGATGTTTGAAACTTCACCAAACTTTGAACCTGCAGAGTTAGATTTGCCATGCCCTGCAGCAGTTCAGTATACCTGTCTGGCGTGGTTGTTTGTGATGTTGTGTTTCTTGGTGTTGGTGTATTCCTTTGTGTTGCGTAATTTGCTGGGTTGTAAGATGTGGCGTAAACGCTCTGGTTTTGGTTATTGTCGTGTATTTTATCAGCTATTTCCGACAATCTATCCAGGTCTAAATCCTCAGGGAGTGATGCGACTATCTGTGTTGTATGAGTGTGGAGTTTGTCTGTCCATAGTTTTTTTTAACACCGTTTCAGACATGGTGCTGCTTCCCAACAAAGATTTCATTTTCCTCAAGAGTTGTGAGGGTGTCATATGTCCAAGGGTCAAATTGTAAAATAAATCATGTAATTTTTTTCCATCCGATGTACCCATACGTCTTATAATGGCGTTCTTTAGTGTGTCATATGGTTTGTCCTCAGGCATATGGTCTAGCAAATCGATCACATTTGCCGCCACGTCGGTGGGAAGTTTTTCCACGACGTATGCATACTTTGAGGTTTGCGATGTAATTTTTTTAGCGCTAAAAAGTGCATTTAGCTGAGAAAACCATACTGGTATGTTAGTTGGGTTGTAGCTGGGGATGCTGGCTGATATTGTTGCTGTTGTGGGTTCAATGTCGTTGTTTTCCATCTTTTACGCGTTGTGGTAATTTTTGTGTTGTTTTCTAATATGAGAGCTTTTTTTGTGTTACGTGCTTTCACTAGTCGAAGGTCACCAATTTTGTGGGGGATTTGGTATTTGCTGGGTTGTATGTTGATTATTTCCCCCACAAATACAACACTCTAATTTGCAATCGCGCAAAGTGAAGGAATAATTTACAACGGACATTCAACAACAAACAATTTATTACGTGACAAAATAAAATGGTATGTAGAAACCAACAAAATACATGATTCTAAAATTGCCTTTTTGAGAAATATAAACTTGGCAAGAAGTTAATTTTTGTCCAAAAACGTGTATATGTTTGCATTATCAGAGTCTGTAAATAAGCCTTTCCTACTTACATTTTGGTGCGTTACAGTTGGCGACAACGTGCCGCGTTGCTCAAAGAAAATTTGTCGGCTTATTCTTTTTAAGGTCCTTGGAGCGAGGTCACGAACTTTTGGCATGGAAGAAATGACATGGCCGGCAAAGTATACGGTGTCATGCGGACTTAATGGCCTGCTTGATGACTGACCTTTCTTTCTAACTGTGTGTATTATATACATTAATAGGGGATCAACTAATCTTCCTAACATTAGGGTGTGAAAACATTTACGGACCAATCAGATTTATTATTTTACTATTTTGTTTGGGGCCTAAATATTTTTGTGTTAATTTACTTTCAAGCCTATTTTTCTAGAATGTTCTTATTCTAAGTTTTTAGCTGATTGGTTGAGAAATATAAAAATGTAATCTAAATTCTACTGCTGTTTTTATCCAATTTTTCTAGATTGTTCTATTGTGTTTTCCAGTTGCTTATTTTAATAAAAAAAATATGTATCCCATAAACTCACGCTTAGCTATTTTGTACTTATCAGGGTGCAGACGTCGAGGGTTTGAATGAACAGGAGGACCTTTTGTCTCTATGTGATGCTGTGCATAATGCTTTATAGGCTCTGTATAAGAAAAAGGTTTGACAAGGTCTGGATAGCCACTTAAAATGTCTTCTAATCCGGCACATGAAGGCATGGCAGCACTGATGCCTAAAGAAGAAATATTCGATCTAGTGCCACGAACATGTATATTGGTATTGTCTTCTAACAGCGACCTAGATGCAAGGTTCACACTTAACTTATAATGTGAAAGAAAATCTGCACCTAATATTGGAATTTTCACTTGTGCAATGGTAAAAATCCATGGGAAACTCCGTCGAAGACCTATATCAAGCGTTAAAGAGGCTTCGCCGTAGGTATTAATCTTAGTGCCGTTAGCAGCCTGTAATGAAAAATCTGTTATCTTAAGTTGTTGGCCAGTACTTGGCGGGATAACACTTACTTGGGCACCGGTATCGACTAGAAAAGACATGCGTGATATTTTGTCATATATGAAAAATAGGCGGCAAATAGATTTACTGCTGGTGGCAGTAGCCGCGTTCATGGGCCACCAGCTAACTCGTTTCCCGCGTCTCTCGAACGCTGGGCGCCATTATCCGTATAATATTTACACGGTTTGATACATTTCTTAGCATTGGACGCATACTTGAAGTGGTACCAGCAATATTCCCCATGTGGCCGTTCGCGGGAAAGTGATCTGGTACGCGACAGGCTTCTATTTTTAATGCGGAACCTGCGTTCCAAGTTATCGACGCGCAGTGTGATGGCGTCTATTTTCTTGATTAAAGTATCCATACTGGAAGAATCCACTGCAGGCGGTGCAAGAGAAAGGTTAGTTGGATGGACAGGCTGGTTTTCCAATATTTTATCAGCCATGTCCGCCAATTCAGCTAATTCGATTTTCTCTGAAATACTAGTCAATATTTGTGCTATTTGTGTGGGTAATTTGTCCATCCACAGCTTACGTAACACTGTGTCGGACATAGAGTTGTTTCCTAGCAGGGTCTTCATACGTCTGAGCAACTGCGAAGGTTTATTGTCTAGCAATTGCAGGTTATTAAACAATTCATGCAGACGTCTATTTTCAGATTCGCCGGTCCTTGAAATGATTGTGTCACGAAGTAGATCGTATGGTTTGTCTGCCGGGACTTGGCTCAGGAGGTCGACAATGTCGATTGCTATATCAGGTGGCAATTTCTCGACCACGTATGCAAATCTGTCACGCTGTGACGTAATCTTTTTGGCAAAAAATATAGCATCAAGCTGAGCGAACCAGACTTGAATGTTGGACCTGCTAAAAACGGACAGGTTAAGGAGGACCGGCCCCACAGCAGAGCTGTCTACCATTATGAAAGGTTATCTTTTATCTTGCTCTATCAATATGTCCACGCGTACACACAAAATTGAGAAGAGAGAGGAGTCACCAAAAAATTAAAATACCCAAAACAGATTTGTGGAATGGCGGTAATCCACTTGTATTGTAGTGGTAATTTCAAACGTCGGATAATCACTTGTAGTGGAGCGGTAATTTCGCACGTCGGATAACACTTGTAGTGGAGCGGTAATTTCGCACGTCGGGGTCATCCACTTGTAGCGGCCTAACTACTTTTTTTTTTGTTTGTTGGGTAATGAGAGCTTCTCAATTTTATGTATGTACAAATAAGTGAACAAACAAGACACAAGACAGAGGTAAATAAATTTTAATTATAACAACAACTGTGAATTATAGAAAAGGGGTAAAAATAAGTTATCTCCCTTTTACTGCAGATATTTGCAAAAATGAATGAAACACCTTTTTTTTAGAGATATGTGTTTAAAGAATAAAATATTTTTGAATTGTAAATGGCCCAAAGCCAATGTTCAAAAGTTTGTATGTAGACAAATAATTGAAACAGTTCAAATTGTGAGCTGGAAATTTGTGAGTTGGAAAACAGTTTGTATGTTCAAATAATTTGATACAGTTCAAAGTTATGAGTTGGAAGATAATCTGCAAGCAAAGTGTGTGTGAATAAAAAATGTCAAAAATACTTGCGGTTTAGCTGAGAAGTTGAAACAATAATAAATTATTATACCAGGAGAAAATGTTGAATGCAAAAAACTGGTATTGCAAAGTTTTGAATATTTAACTTAACTTCTCAGTCAGGTAAAGATGAAACCGGCTTATTTACTATTAAAAGAATAGGCGAAAACATATATTGCCTTAAAAGAAAAGTGAGCTGGAAACAATAGGTCTGGTGGCTTCAAAGGATACTTTCCAACTGGAGCTTTAAGAGCGGGAAGATTCCCGCTTTTTCGAAAGAGAGGCAAAATGCTGCTGCTGATGCAGAACAAACCAATGAAAAGTTTGGTTACAAAAAGAAGATGGTTTGATTTATTTTACAATTTTCCTTCTCGAACTTTCTATAAAATATTGGTGATACGAGGGTATCGTAGAGAGCTCGACATGCTTATACAAGAAATCCAACAGGTAAAGCCCAATAACTCTCGGCAACTTATTTCTATATACCTAAACAATGCACACACACACACACACACTTCGATAATTTTTTCTTGCAGCAACAATCTATTGTATTTTACCTACCAAATCCAAAATATTGGCTTTTGTTGAACTATACTCTGCATGAACAATCTTTCAGGCAGTTTTTCACTTGAAAAAAGAAAGTATTCAACCATGCATGTAAGTTTTGTTTATATAAAATTCTTTTACTGTTGATTTTTAGTCACTCTCCTGTGGTCATTTCTTGTATGACAATTTGTCTTGTTTTCTTCAATTTAATTTATATTATTGTGTGGTATATGAACGAACACGCTACAGAAACCCATTATTCAAAGAAGTTTTTAATATAATTTCTATATTCGACTAGCTGCTACAAATTGGTGACTGCTGACATTCCAGACAAATTTTTGATCGCTGACGTTCCAGTAAAAAAAAAATTGGTTATATATCAGACGTACCAAGCTGCAAATTGTTAACCCGACGTCCCAGCAAGTAGTTGATGTTTGTGAAACCAACATTGAAATAAGACTGTCACAAATTTTGGCAAATTCCAGCGATGCTAATTCAATTACTCAGAGATGCCAAAATTATTTTCCCTCCAAAACCGATTCAACATGACTGATGCAACACTACCAACACAGGCCGCTCTTAGAGTGGACCTCCCAAATTTCAGCACCAGTGTACAAACCTGGTTCATACAACTGGACGCAATATTTAAGGCTAGACATATAACATCGCAACAGTTGAGATTCACTTACGTTGTGGAAAAGCTCCCTGCTGACGTAGCATCGGATGTGGCAGATATACTTAACAACCCTTCATCAGATCGGCCATACGATATACTAAAACGAGAAATTCTTCAAATTACAGGCTGTTCTGAAGAACGAAAAATTAGAGAACTTCTCACTTATGTAAAGCTAGGTAGCAGCAAGCTGTCTCAACTTTTGAGGAAGATGCAGACTTTGCTTGGAGAAAACTCCATGTTAGAAGCAGTTCTGAAACAAATGTGGTTAGATAAATTAAACCCAGATACTGTTCAGATCCTAACCGCCTTAGTAGATGAGGTGAGCATGCAGAAGTTAGCCGTAATAGCTGACAGAATAACGAATACCCGTCCAACTCAGCAAATTTCATCCGTAGTACCACCCAGTAACCTATCTCCTGACGTTAACCAGCAAATCCAAGCCTTAACATCTGAAGTAAAAAAGCTTTCACTGCGACTGTATGAAATAACACAGAATAGAAGCAGGAATATTTCATCAGATCGATATAACACCCGACACTGAAGATCTACATCGCGCCGCCGCCATTACCATCAGCCCGCCATTTGTTGGTACCACAAGGTATTTGGCGCGTGCGCTAATAAATGTCGACCGCCTTGTTCGTACCAGAACTAACCCTCAAAGCAATAGGGAAACAGTCAACCTGGCGACCATTAAAAGCGTTGGCTGCCAGGGTAGATACAGGAAATCGTCTTTTTTATATTCCTGACACTAACAGCAACCTCAACTTCTTAGTGGACACCGGCGCACAAATCAATGTCGTTCCGAGGAGCTGTACTTATAAGTCACTTACGAAGCCTACTGAGACCTCTTTTAAGCTTGTTGCGGCCACAAACAGCCGCCCCTAATAAGAAATGACTATAACAGCAGCAGCTATTAGCCGTCTCCTGACCTTAAACGACCATAACAGTAGCAGCAGCAGCTAGTAGCCTTTCTCTGACCTTTACAAACAATGGCAGATTTTTACGACCCGCCGTAAAGAAAATACAACTACATGTGCGACACAAAACAATTTAGCAAATATACCCGAGCCTAAAACTGTCGTAATACGCATTGAATTAAGCCCCCTCCCCAAAACACCAAACGACTGGGGGGGGGGTAATTATTATTTAGCGCTTTTCTACTCCTACCGATCTAGGAGTAGTTGACTGAACACGGTCGCTTATCACCAGCCTCGCTTTGCCAAAAAATTTCGGAGTTGTCTCAACATAACACCCTGTGCTTTCGGCCCTGATCCTGCCTCCCAGCGGTCGCATCAGCCATCAAAATTGCAATACCCGCTTCTGGCATTGATCCTGCTCCCCGGCAGTTGATCAGCCATCGAAGCCGCCACACCAGTTTCTGGTCCTGATCCTGCTTCGGCAGTCGAATCGGCCACTCGGAGTCACAGCCGCAACGACCCTACTTCTACTCGGCCCTGCTTAGGGATTCCACTGCCAGCCATAACCCCTCGGTACGGTCTCACATCCGCGATGACCTTAACTCGACTCGGCCCTGTTTAGGGATTCTGCCGCCGTAACGTAACCCTTCGGTACAGCCTCGCTTTCCGCGCAGACCTTAACTCGACTCGGCTCTGTTTAGGGACTCCGCCTCTCATCAAGTATCTTCCACTGGCACGAGCTCGCGTCCACGCTTGCCACTTCAACCTAGACCCAAAGACGGAACATCCCGAATCAGCTAGGCGACTCATCCAGCATCTCCAGACGATCAGCTACTGCTGTGAATGCACCATCTCAACCCGGCACTGGATGAGGCATCAACGCTCGCCGCACCAACTCCATAGAGGCTACTACCCTTTGGACCTGGAGCGAACCCGAACTATATCCTGTACCAACTTACGGAAATAAAAACCAAGGTTGTTATTGTTTTTACCTCTGCCTTTGTCTCCTCATTGTCTTGGCTGTTTCACACTTATCAAAAATTCAAGTTTGCAGGGTCGACTTCCTCCAACGACCTCGCAACAAGCTGCAAGCCATCAATGGCACTTCGATTAGCACATATGGCAAACAGACTTTTTTGCTGAACATTGGCCTAAGAAGGGAATTCATTTGGACCTTTACCATAGCCGATGTTGAGACGCTGTTATTAGGTGCAGATTTTAGCACACTTTGGTCTCATTGTGAATTTATCCGCACACACATTAACTGACACCCACACCAGTTTGCAGCGCCGTGGAATTTCATTCAAACATTCCATGGTGGGTTTGACTACGTTAATTTCCGAAGCAAATGGTTACGGAAATTTACTTCGGCAGTATATGTCGCTACTATCACCTTTACCTATGCAGAACCCGTGAAATATACTGCGACGCATTCAATTAAAACGACCAGACCTCCAGTCCATACATCACCTTGACGTTTGTACCCGGCGAAGCTAAAAATAGCGAAGGACGAGTTTGAAAATATGCTAAAACTCGGCATAATAATACCATCCTCAAGCCTTTACGCTACCCCTCTTCATATGGTCCCTAAGAATGATGCCAACACATGGCGTCTGTGTGGAGATTATCGACTCCTGAATGCCCAAACCCTGCCGGATAAATATCCAATCCCGCACATCAAAGACTTCGCACTGTCTTTAGAAGGTGCGAAGGTGTTCACCAAACTTGATTTGAAGAAAACATTTTGTCAGATCCCGATAGAACACTCTGATATACCTAAGACAGCTACTACCACTCCATTTGGTCTATACGAATTTACCCGTATGTCTTTCGGTTCGCGTAATGCAGCCCAATATTTCCAACGGCTGATAGACAAAGTTCTCAGGGGACCGCCTTTTACATACGCTTATATTGATGACGTATTGATCTCTAGTAAAAACAATGAGGAACACAGCCAACATCTGCGATCAGTTTTTGAACAATTACAGCATTACGGTCTGAAACTGAATCTCAACAAATGTGTGTTCGCAGCACTGAAATTAATATTTCTGGACCATGTATTAGACCAACATGGGTTAACTCCCCTGGACCAGAAAATCGACGTTCCATCAACACTGCGCCAGCTGCATAGATTTCGGGGTATGATTAACTATTACCAACAATTTATAAACAATTGTGCCTCCATACTCCTACCGCTGACTAAACTTCTTTCTAAACATAAAAAAATAACACGAAGATAACATTATCTTCAAGTAAACTGAATTCTTTTAACAATGCCAAACAGGCATTAAAAAATTACACCAAGCCATCATATATTACTCCTTCGCTTGATGCAAAAGTTTTGCAGCAAAAACTACTGATGCTTTGTCAAATACAGTAGGAGCCGTACATCAACAAGTTGTCAACGGCATAGAAAAAGCTCTGTCATTCTTTTCCCTTAAGCTTAATTCTGCACAGGAGAAATATAACGCGTTCTCACGTGAATTATTGGCAGTTTACCTTGCAATCAGACAATACAGGCATATTTTAGAAGGGTGTGATTTTTCTGTGTTTACAGACCATAAACCGCTCACGTATGCTTTAAGCGCAAAAGCCGATAAACAACCCGCGTGACATACGATATTTATTTAGACTATATTGCACAATTTACGTCTGACATTTATTATATCAAGGGCACAAAAAACACAGTTGTCGAGAACTACCTTAAATGCTGTACAAACTCCAAAACTAAACTTTGACAACCTGGCAGACGAGCAAGTAAAAGTCAAAAGTCAAAGTCCTCACTGCAGAAATTGGAGCTAGGGGGTTTGTAGGAGCGTCTGCATACAGCCTCATGAAACAGCTCTCAGTTGCAGGGAGGGAAAAAACCAGAGCCCTGAAAGCAATGGCAGAAGCGGCAGAGAGATGTTCAAGCTGGATCTGGTCAAGGAGGAATAAAAGTGAACTCCATAAGGCTTAACTTTCCTACAAATATCAGGTGTACCTTTGGCTAAGTGGTTAGTGCGGGAGTCTTTGAGTGAAAATGAGCATATCCAGAAGGTCACGGATCCCATCCGTGGCTCGTCCCCCCCCCCCCAAAAAAAAAAAAGGCAGCAGAGGGACATCCGGAGTCATGAACCGGGTGTGGCCCAACCCCACTAGAGTGTCAGGAGATAAGGGCCGAAACACTTGCTTGACGGGGGCTTCTCTTCTGATGACTCTCTGCTGCCACGCTCTCCATGAGTTTCTTTCTACTGATGCACTAGCGTCCGTTCAGACAGACACGTCACTTCGAATAGAGAAACGTCCTCTTCCATTTACAAACAGGTCCGTATATGTGACGTCAGTACGGGCAATCCACGCCCATATATTCCACTATCCATGCGACGTCTTGTGTTCAAACATTTTCACTCCCAGGCACATCCAGGAGGCAAGGCAACGTTACGGACCATATCAAGCTGGTTTGTCTGGCCTGGTATGGCTGCTGACATTAAGCAGTGAACCTGCACTTGTACGTTGCCAAGCAACAAAAGTAAACACACACGAAGACACCAGCATCGACGTTCCCTAACCCAGATGGAAGGTTCACACATTTACATGTTGATTTGGTTGGCCTGCTGGAGCGTGTGGACGGATTTAAGTATATTTTGACAATTGTCGACCGTTTCACACGTTGGCCTGTCGCCATTCCCCTCATATCAACGACAGCTGAAGCGATAGCCAATGCTATTTTCACTCACTGGATAGCGATCTTCAGGTGCCCTTCGGTAATTACCACTGATTTCAGTGGTAATTACAATGCCCACAATTTCAGTCTACTCTCTTCACTGAATTTGCAAATCTTCTGGGAATCAAGCATATATCTACAACTGCCTATCACCCATGTGCAAACGGACTCGTCGAACGATTTCATTGTCAACTAAAGTATGCCCTGACAGCGTCAACCAAAGGACAAACTTGGGTTGAGAAACTACCTCTGGTTCTGGTAATGCTCGCTTTCTTTATAAAGAAGGACCTTCAGTGTACAAGCGCCAAACTGGTGGTCGGAACATCTTTGACTTTACCTGGTCAATTTTTTTATCCAGTGTCAGAAAACTTCCCCTCCAGTCATTTTGTCGCCGACCTTCAACAAAAGATGTCTGACACAATCTACACACCAACGCGAGCGTATCATAAGCCGTATTACATTCCTTCAGATTTACACAAAACAGATTTTGTTTTTCTCCACAGAGATTCGACTCGGAAGCCTTTAGTACCGAACTATTCTGGACCACATAGTCTCGAGAAATTCGAAATATTTTGTACTTGATCTGACAGGAAGACAAACAACAGTATCTGTAGATCGCTTGAAACCTACATATATCATCGTTGATAAAACGTGTGAAAACACATCAGAAACAACCTTTGATTCTCAACATCAACCCAGTATTCTCCAGCGAAACCTACACCAACACCCATTACGTCCACCCAGACACGTACACTGTATTTATTTTGTATAAAATACAAAATTATGGCACAAGGCCTAAAAGGGGAGGGGGAGAGGTTGGTTCTCACTTAACTATCCTATACCTAGCTAAACACTATCACGACCCATTCACTCGTTACAATTTGCCGAGTCACCAAAAGAACCCATCCATCTACTCCCAATCCTTCATACACCACAATGCCAGAAACTAACAAGGGGCACCTAAAAATAGGGAGAATAACCCATGACAATAAAATGTATTTATGTACAATATAATATATACAATTTAATGAAAAATGAAATGATGGGAGGGGGATGAACCCAAAAATAAACTAAAAATACAACAAATTTTTGAACTAAAATAATAATCAATGTTAGTAAGAACCGTCCATCCCAGAAAAAAGAGTGGCCGCTGTATTCCGCCAAACGGCGAAATCAAGAAGCACACTGTATTTATTCTTTGTATAAAATACAAAAAATTATGGCACAAGGCCTAAAAGGGGAGGGGGAGAGGTTGGTTCTCGCTTAACTATCCTATACCTAGCTAAACACTATCACGACCCATTCACTCGTTACAATTTGCAGAGTCACCAAAAGAACCCATCCATCTACTCTCAATCCTTCGTACACCACAATGCCAGAAACTCACAAGGGATACCTAAAAAGTGGGGGAAATTAACCTATGACAATAAAAATGTATTTATATACAATAAATGTACAAGATAATGTACAATATAATAAAATATTTTATGAAAAATGAAATGATGGGAGGGGAATGAACCCAAAAATCAAATAAACATACAACAAATTTTGAACTAAAATAATAATCAATGTTAGTAAGAACCGACCATCCCAGAAAAAAGAGTGGCCGCTGTATTCCGCCCAACGGCGAAATCAAGAAGCACACTCGCTAAGTGAGTGGAGAGGGGGGTAAAAAATTAGCGGAATGGGACAATAAAAGGCTGAACCAGCCGAGATAAAAGAAGACCAAAACAAACTGGGGAGGTTGGGAATCTCGACATGGATCATAACAAAAGAGAAAGCCGGGTACAGGCTAGGAACACATTCATTCACTTTAACTAGGTACACAAGAGAGAACTAGCTTAACCAGGGGAGGGTTCCAGAGGAATCCACCCCGATGTAACCAGCAGATCTAAAAGAGAAAATCAAGATTAGCCCCGTTCAAGTGAACCACCCAGACACGTACACTAGCCCAAGAAATTTGCTACATATGAAACATATTAATGTCCATTTCATAATGACCATTAATCTGGGGAGGGTAATTGTGGGATATTTCACATAAACCTTTCTCTACCCTTTCTAAAAAAGTAGACTCTTCGTACATAGAGCATTTTTTAGCCAATCATCACTTTAAACTTATAAAATTACCTTTTTTATTGGTCGAGACACTCTAAAACTGAAATGGATTTCCTCTTTTGCGCCAAACGTCTTTGATCCAAATTCTAAATGTATTTAAGTGGTAATAAAACTCAATTCGAGTCAGTCAGGTTGCGAACTCCGAGAGACACCAACAACCTCCACGAGTGTCTAATCGCTGACTCTTCAATCGACCGCGTAAAAATAACATTTATTCAACAATCAACTGCGTTGAGATTCTTCCTACAATTAACTTGAAAGAGTGAATATTCTTTCACTTTATGAACCAAGTTATTGAGTGTGCTTACTCTGCATGAACAATCTTTCAGACATTTTTTCACTTGAAAAAAGAAAGTATTCAACCATGCATGTACGTTTTATTGTTTATATAAAATTCTTTTACTGTTGAATTTTTAGTCACTCTCCTGTGGTCATTTCTTGTATGACGATTTGTCTTGTTTTCTTCAATTTAATTTACATTGTTGTGTGGTATACGAACGAACACGCTACAGAAACCCATCATAAGTTTCTTTCTAATTTAATTTCTATATTTGACAACCTGCAACATACTCAGTTTTCATACACCCTTATAGTAAATTGATCCTGTGTAATTAACTTTTTTGCTTGCACATATTCAACTACTGAAACTGAATCCTTTGCAAAATTTTTGAATAAAGCCATTCTTGAAATTTCCTAGGAAGATGCCATCGTTAGAACTGAAAAAAACAAAAACAAGCGCAACAACTAGTCCCCCCCCCCCACAAAAAAAAAACGAAACAAAGCGACCCCATCGCGAGTGTTTCCAAAATGGATTATCGATTTACTATAACGGTGTATGAGGAAGTGAGCTCCCCCCGCTCCAATTGTTTAAATATTGAAATGTTTGCAATTTTTTTTTTTTTTTTTTTTTGGGGTAATCGGAAACTTTATGTAATAACCAATAAGACTGCGTTGAAAAGTTAAAAAAAAAAAAGTGGTGGCAGTCTCCTTCAGGTCTGCGAAAAGTAGAGTGAATTGACAAAGATCAAAAAAGCAATTTGGTGAGTTGAATTACCGAAGGCTTAATTTCATTTGAATGGAGTTGTAAAATCTCGTAGTGGAAGAGAAGGGACTCGTCAAATGAAAAAACAAACATGAACTTAGGTAACTTACAAAGTTTATTTCATCATGTATATTGTAGAAAGAAAATATACGGCATAAAGTGAGAGAAAAACATCAGAATAAATACAAAGTCAAAGTTTGTACAAACTAACAAATATTTGCCCTGAATAAAATATTTCTGTGATTACGAAGCAATGAAAGTGGATATGGGTAAGGTGGGGGTAAATTCAAAGAAAGCAGGAAGAGGAAATGCAGAGAACGAAAGAAGACTCGCTCGCAACCTGACTTCCCCCTTGCCTGCCCCTATAGCTCTTACCCACCTCGACTTCTCTCATCAATTGTCAAATTGACTCAAATATGTCTGGGTCTTTGATCTCGCTGGCTAAGCTGACTCATAACATCGCATTCTTAAAAAAAAATGCTATTTTTAATTTTGGCCTTCCTCTTTTTTTTTTTTTTCAGGGCAAAGTCTTCTTTTTCTTTTCTTTTTTTTTTTTTTTAATTAAAGTGAAAAACACTGCTTTTTGATATTGATGGTGGGTTCGATGAGAATCAAACTCAGTTTTGTAATTCACTTGGGATTTTATGGTTGCTTACTTGCAAGATTACTTATTTTTAATTGATTTTTGGTTAGATTTTGACAAAATGTGTCAAATTCTAATTAAAAGGAATATGAAAAAGAAAATAGCTAGAATTTGGGGGTCCATTTTTTTCTATTTATTCACATTTAATCATTTAGATACCGCCACTTTTTTGGGGGGATTATTTGCAATAAGCTTTAAAATCAATTTTGATAAATAAACTTTTTCAAAGCTTTCATTTGAGCTTTAATTGAAAACTAAAGGATTGATTAGATTTATTTTCATTAAGCAAAATATTCTGTAGTGTATTTTTAAACAGAAATCGGTTAGATTTTTAAATTTTTTGTAAATTAGCTGATTAGCATGGTAGCACTCTTTTTAGCTCTTTTATTTCAATGTAATTTTCTTTATTTAAAAAATCTCTCAAAAATAAAATATATTTTCTTAAAACTTTATTTGAGGATTATTAGCTGATTTAAAGTCTAATTATTCTGATTTGAAACAAGTATTATTTACTTTAAGTTTAAAAAAAGCAGAAAAAGATTTTAAAATGAATAGTTGTAGTGATTTACATCTTTCAACACTCGACAAGCATTTGTCAAGTACTGACAAGCTATGTTTATCGCTATCTTATGGCGAATTCAAAACAAGAAAATGACCAGTGAATGCTTTTTTATATAATTTTTAAGCACTTACAAATGTTGGAAATATTTTCCATCATCTCATTTTAGGAATGTTGACTTTAAATTTACTATAGTCATCGATCTTCTTTCCTGATAATGCTATCTATAGTTTCAAAATGGGCATGTTTTTTTATACAAGTTAAAAAATTTTAAAGTGTGCTGATTTGTATAAAATTGTTCAATTTTCACTTAGTAATTATAGTCTTCACTTAATAACCTAATGCAGACAAAATTTTGAAGAATTTTTAAAAGATTTTTGAAACTATATATATTATAATTTATAAAAGAAAAATGGAAAACAATTTTTGTAAAAAGTAATTTTTCACTGCAAATTTTTTTTTTCTTCAGTCAATAATTTCCTTAATATATATTATTTATAAAAGCAATTAAAAACTTTTCTGATTAAATAATGTCATAGTTTTATTGGCCAATTTATTTTACTATTTGGTGCACTTTTCAGGAAAGTGGTAACTGAAAAAAAAAAAATGAACAATTTACATTTTGCAGACAGAATTTAATTTCTTGAAATTTCATGAAATAATTTATTTGTGAATAAGTCCTGAAAGCTTCATTAAAATCCACCAAACTGTTTATTTTTGCAAGAATTTTTAAATTAATGTGTTTTTCACAGAAACAAAGGTGCTAAAATTCACATCATCAGTTATGGTCCTATGCTGACAACAAAGAAAAAACAAGATTTTTAACCTAAGTTTCGATCTTGCTAGAAAGGATTAAAAAATATTTAACGATAATTAAAAATACTTTGGTCTTTTCTCTTAATAATAACATAAACACTTTGACAATAATTTTTTTTTTTTATGTTTGGGCCTTTTTTCATCATAACTCAATTTAATAATTGCAGTAAATGAAAAAATATTCTTGTGGAATTAACTGCTAAAATACAATAGCAGTGCTGATTTTCATGAATAAAAATTGCCTTTTACTAAAAAATCTCAAGCATTATTAAAAAGCATTAATTTTGTTGCATTAATTTCTTTTTTTTTTTTTTTTCTTCTGAAGTACATTTAGCAAAATTATGAGGACAAGAATTCCCCAAAAGATTTATTTCATCTGTCAGAAAATGTGAAGATCTGTGGTTGATGTCTTTGTGTGTCTAGAAGTCAAAGAGGAGAAAACTTAAAACTCAGAATTGAAACATCAAATTCTAGCGGATAATAAAATCATAAATATTTCCCAATCAATCAAAATATTACAGAAACTCTCAGAAGTTGATCTGAGTCGCCTTTTGCCTATAAATATTAAAGTGCACTAAGGCTCATCAGTAATGACTGTAGAAGCTTTCTTACATTGGTCTCTAAAACTAATAGACTGCCTCACATAATATTTTCTCACTGCTTGCACAAAACTCAATACTAAACCATAACAAAATAGTGATACTAAATTTCAATTCTACAGGTACCAACAGTAAGATAACAATTGGGTGAACTCATCCATTTAATTATGAAATTTTTCACTTTTGTACTGTTTTTCATTTAATATCACTGTACAATAAATAATAAATCTTGGAATTTTTTTAGATAAGGAATTACCACTATTATATTTATTACAACTTGGTTTGAATGCTAATTTTCATATTTTTTCACAATCCTAATGTTGTTAAGTACAATTAATTTTATCTACTTAGATGAGTTCCTGGAATAGTAATATCAACTATCACCATTCAATCCTACATATACAACCACACCACATATTCATAGGGAAACTACAAAAAGCCCAATGACATGAAATTTCTTTATATAAAAATTATCCAAATGTAGTCTTTTTTTCTTATAAAAATATAGTGACATGAACTAAGGAAATAGGGTATGAACCCAGAAAATGTAAAATATGAGAAAACATTCAAACTAAAAAATAATATTAGTAGGACCTGTCCGCCTCACAAAAATAAGAGCAGATGCTGTATTCTGTCATATAGGCTCACTCACTAACAAAGAGAGAATAAAAAAAATAAATGAAGGGACAGGAAAATCAAAGAATGATTCCATCAAGAAGAAAAAGGGGAGAAAAAGCAACTTGGGAGGTTGGGAATCTTGTTATAGAATAAGAATGCTGGAAACAGGCCATGAACGACTCTTGCTCATATTAACAAAAAACACTCTTTGTGCCAAAGGGAAATTTAAAAAAAAACAAAGGCCCCATTCACTAACCAAGTTCATCACTTTCACCCAGCTTTCACTGAAATCTGTTGATAAACGCTATCAGTTCTAATTTTTATCCTGAGCTGATGCTCAAAGAATCCGACCAGATCCTGATGAGAATACCATTCATATCGCATGATTCCTTCCATTCATGACATCCATACCACCATTCTTGCCATGGCTAGCAACATGAGATACACCATTTGTCTCACTCCAGAATATGGAGGTGATACATTATCACATATATATGCCAGATCAATGGAAATATGAGCCATGAACTTGCCAGCAAAAAGAAGTAAAAACTCCTGGAGAGTCTTCTTTTTTAAACTTATCTAGGATGAGTTGTTGGATATATTCAGTGAGGAAAGACCTAATGCTATCCTTAAGCCTCTCCCACCACTTATTCCTAATATCTACCTCCACTAACTCTGTTGCCTGAAGTCCCACCTGTCCAGTAAAGACAGGTTGAACTTACAGTATTCAGCCATTCTAGCCTAGCACCTAATGCCACTGAGGTGCAGACAAGTCTATGATTAAAATAGCCTAACCAGTGGAATGTGAAACAATCTAGCAAATCTAGATCAACCTTTCTCACTAACATTCCATCCAGGTAGCTAAGTACCTACATTTATATCTCCCACACAGGATGATTGACCTGATATCTATCAACACAACCAAACTCACTGATCAGATCAACCAAGCTATGATTAACCCGACCTTTGACTAGCTGCCCCACCATCTATTTAGGGGTCTGGGATGGCATTCCAGTTCCCTACTGAGACTAAGTGCAATGAATTCCCCAGGAATAACCCAGACAGAAAAAGAAGACACCATCTGTCTGGTCATTGTGCATATAAACTGCAATGATCTGAAGTGAACTAGTGTTCACAGCCATACCTATAATAGCCAGCCCCCACATTTACATGGCCCATCCCCACACACAGATTATGTTTAACCACCTCTGAACAGCTGGTCCCCATGTACAGAATAGATAACAAAGTCGTTAGACAGTACACAAGCAGTAATTTCACAGTTGTGTTAGGTATGTCTCCTACATTCATACCAAAAGATGAGATCATGAAGCAGGCAGGTCACCTTACTTTGATCCCACAAGCCCCTTACATTCAAACTGGCTAGCTTAATAGACATTTTAAAAGTTTATCCCTTAGTCACAAACTGAATGGATTGTCCAAGGCTACCAATATTGGACGTAATTCATTTATCCAAGAGAATCCTGCCAACATCTGCTGAGGAGGTATTTTAGCATCCTATGCTAAGAGGGATGGAGCAACACCAGGACCCTCCCTGCACAAAGCTGAGATGATTTCTTGAGGTAAGGAGACTTTATTTGTGCCATCCTGAACTCAGGGAATGAATCTTTGTTCTCACCAAGTGATCTCACGCTTTGAGGTTGTCCCTAGTGTTTTGTCTGAGGGTGATCACTTCAACAAAAGTGCACTTGGAAAGGGACCTTAAGAGAGCCATCCTTTGAAAGGGAAGGTCCCTCTCATGGGCTTGTCTGTCAATACAGCATTTTTTCTCCTCCTTGGGGAAGACTCTTTTTCTTTTTCCTTTGTGATGGGTTGGAGGAGGGAGAAGATGAAGCCCTAGAAGAGGAAGAGGGGAGACTCTTTGCTTTACTTGACAGCTGTTGCATTTCGATTCTTACTGATGAAGCTAGGGCGGGTTGGGTCTTGGCTTCTACCAGGGCCTTCTCTCCTTTTTAATCTCTTCTTCCCTATTTTTAGTGAGGAGGATTGAGGTAGAAGCATCTCCTCCACCTCTACATACAGATCCAGTTGTGACAGCACTACTGGTTCCAGAGGGGTTGGTGTTGCTGCTGCTCTTGCTGAATCAGTTTTTGTTACCACCACTGCTTTTTAGGTGAGTGCTTCTGTTCTTTTTCCCTTTGGCTGCTTCTGTTTCACTATCTTCCTCAGTATTAAATCCTTCTTCAGTGTGATATCCTGTTGGGGAGGAGGGACAACTGATTTTGTTCCCACCCTTACTACTTCTATTCACTCACTGGAGCCACTAAGAGCCTAGCCAGATTTTTCTGCTTCACTACTTCTTTTGGTTCTGCTGATGTTGGTGTCAGGTTCTTCTTAGAACATGCCTTTGATAAGTGCCCCATGATACTACAGGACCAGCAATGGGGACAATGACCTTCCACAATTACCAGAATGGTTTAGCTGTGTGTCAGGGATGTCAAAAAGCTCTTACAGCTCATTGAAATTTGTAGGACATAATCCCCCACCATCTGTCTGGTCATTGCATACATAAACTGGCTATGGCTGAGAAATTCCTGTGTACAAATTTGGAGAAGTAGACACCCTGTCATGCCTCTGTAAGATCCATGGTACCCAATATGGCATAACTCTTATCCTCTGAGTACCCATGTATTCAGTTTGCAGTCATACTAACTTGGTTGTCAGTATGCTGCTTGCCAACTTCTTGGCTTAATCTTAACTTGCCAGCAAGATTCTTTGCAAGAACATTCAGTGCTATTTGGAGACTCTCGAGAAACCCCACCATGGTCTCGCTGCTGACATGTTTTCACATTGATCATCAATAGGGAAATTGTCCTGGTGGTAATGACCACCAGGATTGTTAAGAATTCATAAGAATGAATGGTGCATACTTCTCCTGAAAGTTCTTTTTCTTTGGCATATTAATGGTTCATAAAGAAACTGCAGGAGGTATCAATGCTAACTGCTGTTTGGAAGACAATGCCATAATGGAGGGATAGCAATGAAAATATTGACACAAAAACATAGTTATTTAACACAAACAGTAATACACTGGGAAAAAAAAGAGAAAGTAAAAAAAAAAACAATCTGCTCGGTAATTCAATTTTAAGAATGACTGCAAAGTGCTTGCCCCTTTTTTACAGGCAAAAGCACAGAAATGCATGCTGGCAATTTTTTTTCTTAGCCAATAGGCCAGTTTTCAGTTTGATATGACTCAGTCTGGATCTGCCTCATCTAGAAGTTAGAACACTGCGTTCACTTGTCCAAACTTGCTTTTTGTGCTGACGCCAACTCTTAATTTGTTAACTTATTACTGCTAATTTGCCTTGCATTTTGTTTGATATTATTTTATTTCTTTTTATTACAAACTTTGTTAATTGTTTGGACAATTCTGTTATTTATTTTGCATTTAACCATGGCTACTCACTCCACAGATTGTTACCAGTCTACATCCAGATATTTTACTATTATTACTCTCTAAATTAATGCTTCTTTTATTCCTCATGATCCAAAGAATATTTATGAAAAAAAAAAGAACAAAAATACATTCTTTTTTTTTTTTGTGCGGTCTTGTTCTCTTTAACTTTTAAACATGACATTACCATGGACTATTTTATACTTTACAAAGCTGAAAGTTTATCAGGACATAGTCAATAAGATCTTGCTTACCACACGATTCATCAAGAATCGTGTGGTAAGCAAGTACTTGAACAAAACATGAACTTCGGACAGTTTATTCACAATTTTAATCCAAATATAGATCTTATTTGAAAATAAGAAAAAGGCAATAAAAAATTAAACTAAATTAATTTGACTTTATTGGTTATATTTAAATCAAACTTGTTTGGCTATGAAAAAATGACTAAAATTGCAACTACAAGTTTCATACCAATAACATAATCATTAAGCAATAAATGTAATTAATTCAGCCTTGTTGGTCATTTACACAAGTTATAACATTTACTAATCAGGATATAGATGGCATAACACACATTTTCATGCTTGTATTTGGAGATTATCAATTCAAGATCTTTGTTTAGTGAAATAGTAATATTTAATTTTTCTAATAGATTAGGTCTTTTGGAACCTTTCATGCAAGTAAATGCCTACTTGCAAATTTCCACTTCATTTCAGGTATTCGCCTATAGTTTTCCTTCTGTTCCAATATGTATTTTGACAGTATTGTGCTTTTTTGTAGCATTGCCTTATAAAGGAGGTCTTACGATTAAAAAAATCTCTGCTTCCAAAATAGCTCTAAGCTAAACTCATCATCTGTCTTCACAGTAGCTGTGTGTATCACAATCTGGATTAAACAGTAACCTTCTTCATTTATACTTAAAAACACATGTATGTGCATATGTAATATTTTACAAGTGAAGTAATGGGAAAATGCAAAAGCTGTGATAGACTGATTTTGTGGTATCATGAATAAGCATGATTGTATATTTGTGCAACTTGACATTTAGGGAGTTGATTATTGATAGGGCCATTAATTTGGCAAATGCACATATCAAATTATTGAATGAGCAGATAATCATTAGACAATGGCATAAGTCTGTATTATAAAGAGTATGTCGAGATAAAGTGGGGTGAATGAATTTTGTTTTAATGTCACTATATGCAGCCATGATTGTGCTGAAGTTAGCATTTAACTTTAAATTTTAATTTGTTCATGTCAATTTGTCATCCTGGATGTTCAGAATGACATAATTGTATCATTTCTGAATTTCTGGGATGAGAAGTTATCACTATTTACATTTAGACTATTATTCCCATTTTTGTTATTATCACAATGTCTTGCTCCAGGCGTCTTAAGGTGTTTATTGATCTAAGTTGTGAACATAAAAAGGGAACCTCTATCAGATTTCCACTAATTGGACAATCTCTTGTTGCACATTCACAAAGAAATGAGTGGTGAAAATGAATGTCATAGTGAGAAATAAAGAATCAAACCCTGTCTCCGATATATTTTGGTGTTTATTCAGGGCATCACTTGCATGATCTGGGTGGGTAGGCAGGTGACTGAACCCTTTAATCTACAATGTAAATTATTCTTGTTCCACTGTCCATGGCTAAAGATATTTTGTGTTATTTAATACTCCTTAGTTATTGTTTACCCAATTTCCACTGAATCTAGAACAGACCTTGAAACAACAGCATCATCTGTGTGAAATTGCTTCTTTGCCCAAGTGATGGTAATTTAAAGAAGCCAAGTGAGGACTATGTAATAAAACATTCCAACCATATTAGCCAACTAGGCAATAGAGTTGCTCTACTATGTGTTGAGTGACATTGTTATAGAGCAGGATAACATTCTTATCCAAATGTTCTGATCTCTTTTGACAAACAGCCTTCTAGTCAAATTTACATACTAACTGCTTTAACTGTCTTACCATGCTGTTTAATTATAAAGCCCAGGAGCAGCACAGATTCTGCATCACAAAACACTTATCAATTTTTTTCATTAACTGTTAAACTTTTGAGTTTTGGTGAGATTGGTGGTGCTGGATGCTTCCTGGTCATGGAATCAACCTTTGTCTCCAGAGTTAACATGATCATGTATAACAGAAAGCCCCTATCAGCTCAACAAGAAAAATGTTTCAGAAGAGCCAAGCAGATAATAATCTGAAGGAGTCAAAGTCAGAACTGCAGCAGATGTAGTAAAACATTCCAATCATATTGCTGGAGCCATTCATGTCAGGTTGATTATGAGTAGGGTGTTAAAGAAAAGAATTACCTCCTACAAAGAGAGAAGCTAGTTTGAAGCATTTGTTTCTTATAATTCTTCCTCAGAAAAATTTTATATCCAAACATTAATTTGGATATCCTTGAATACAAGTGATAAGGAAAAATGAATTACTATTTTGAAGTGACCATAGACAAAAAGGCTGTGCAGTCTATTGATCGTAAAAATGCTTAAGCAGAAAAAAAGATAAAACTTAATTTTAAGGAAAAGTGGAAATAATTTTCTTTCCTTTTCTTTTGAGTGGTCTGGCCAAGACAGATCACAGCATGAGACAAGCTGATGACTGAAAATCCTTTTTTGCTATGTCATTTTGAAAGTTTGAATAGTTACAGGAAGCAGGGTGAGGTTAGCTACTGAGAAGGTGGGAGAAAGAAAAGAGATTAGCACCACACAATGTGAAAATTTGGAAAACCATTTGAGTAAAAATTTTTTAGAGAATACAAAATTTAAGAAAAATGTAGATTTCAATCAAACACTGGTTAATCCTCACCACTGCCAGATACAGGACTTAATATAAGCTAGAGATTTTAGAACAGAGAAGAGAAAGGGAAACACACTGCCACCAGAGTCCAAATTATTTACCAAGACCTCCTGACCAAGGCCTTGTGCTGTCCCAGAAGCTCGAAAAAACATAGATGAGATTGAAAGAGTAGATTAGAATACCAGAAATTAGAAATTTAAGTTCTTACCAACACAAGCTGCAGACTGAGAGCCATCTCGTGTCATTTGATTTTAAGTGGGAAGGGTTAAAACCGCTGTATACAACAAAGTATATATAAACCAAATTGTTGTTACATTTTTTACTGGTTAATTTTTTATTCCAAAGAATGAATTTTTTTGTTGTGTAACTCCCAGCTGTCAAACCTGTCCTCACTTTAAATTTGCTTCATCAGCAATCTTCTCACTCTGAAAAACACAAACGTGGCAGAGGTGTGGATGGTTATGAACAGACAAATGCCAGATAAGTTGAATGTAACTGTGGCACCAACAAAATAACAGCAGCAAAATGAGCAAGGTGTTAGCTACATGATAACCACAGTGACCTGAAAGAACTTGAACACCAATGTAATCATATTGGCTACCATTGACTAGTGCCAATATAATGAGTAATATATTCACTCATTGCTGACCAAATTTGAAAGGGTTGAGGGTTATACTTTGTTTCCATAGTAATGTGATGCATCCAAGTCTTATTGCCTGTGAAAGTCCTTACCAGCTTCCCTACCCTGTTCCAAAGGCTGAATAAAATTCACTGATAAACTAAAACTTATATTCTTTAGTTAGTTGCTTTGCGACACAAAATTGGATTTTTGGCCTTGGCATGCAAAATCTTATTACACCTTGCATCTTGCTGTTTGTCTACTGTTTTATAGTGACACTCATCTTTGTTGCGATATCACATATGCATGCATTCAATATTAAGGCTGTTCTGGCTGTTACAAGAAGTATTACTTACCCTCTGTTGCTTCTTTCTCTTTACAGCTTTCACGGTGTTTTAATTTATACCTATCTGGGATTTCTTCCTAGCAAAAAGATTGGCTATTTCCTGGTCTCATCTGATTCAGTTCCAGTTTTTCTTGTCTTGAAACCAGAATGCTGCAATCACTTGTCTGTATCCTCTTTTGCGTGTTAACACCATTTTTAGTTTTATGAATTTTTTGTCTTATTACTGTTGCTTTGCCTTGCATATATTATTTGCTTGCTTAATATTATTTTGCCCTATTCTTTTCTTTTTCTTGTCATTATTTACTGTAAACTTTGTCAATTGGCAGAAATACCCAACAAGGGTATTTCTGCCAATAACATTTAACCATGGCCATTATAAAATCTACATTATAAAAAAGTCAAAGAAAATTAAAGCAACAATTGTTCATACACGATATAATTTTACATTTAACCGAAAAAGTGGAACCAGTCATAGTTTTAAAAAAATGGAAAAAATGAATTCGTTAAAAACTCATTCGTGTAAACATGTAAGAAAAAGAATCAAAGTAGTAAAAGATTTTAATGTAAAGACTCTTTTGTTAAAATAAAAATGTAAAATACATATTTGCTTTAGTGTAACAGAAAAGCAACAGCCAAAAACCACAACAATTGTTTTTATAAGCTTATTATGTATTATTTCATTTTATATTTGAAACTATTTTGACTGTCTATCCTTTTTTTCGTAAGTGAGATCATTGTTATTTTACTAATCTGCTTTATAAATGCTTTTTTATTGATTTTAAACTCATTCTAAGTGGTTTTGCTTGTTCTTTCGGTTTCAGTGCAAACATTATGTGAATGTAAATCTGATGATGTGACTAAATATTGAAGAATCAACAAAATCAATAACATTTTCTTAATGACAATGATAATCACCAAGCTTTTTTTTCAAAAAGCATTGCTTTTGAAATTAGTTTAATCCTTATTTGATACTCCACTGTTGTACAAAACTTATATTTTGTTTATTGTCAAATACTAATTACTTAAAATTTTAATTTGAGAAATTACTTTTATCCTTGATACTTTGAAATACTTGTGTATGTGAAATTCAGAATTAGTCTGTTTTGAATATATATATAACACATCACTCAATAAGTCTCGGGCCTGACATATAGATGGCGCCACTAATAAAAAGTCCATATGATTTTTATAAAGTACTAACCTTCAAATGGTATATGACGAAATTTGAACCCAATCGGATTATTAGTTTACAAATTACAGTTATTTAAGTGAAGCTACTGTTGCAAATTTTCAAAACAATAGAAAAATCTGAATTTCATGCATTGATAAAGCATTGCTCTCTGATGGGGAAAAATACTTTTTCAAAGTATTAAATTGCTTGATAAGTGTTATTCAGACTCTGCTCGGTCAGAAATAATGGTTAAGAAGTGATATACTGACTTTAAACACGGTTGTACAAACACAAATTATGCTAAATGCTCAGGTTGCCCAAAATCAGCTGGAAAACACCAAAAAACCCACAAACTCATTTTAGCAGATTGTAAATTGAAATTGTGTGAGATAACAGAGGAGTTAAACATATCAGAAGGCAGTGTATTCATCATTTTACATGAACATTTGTCAATGAGAAAGCTGTGTTCAAAGTGGGTGCCACTTTTGCTCAAAGTCAATCACAAACAACAACGTGTCGACAATTCAGAGTGTTGTTTGCAACTGTTTCAACACAAGAAGTTTTTGTGTAAATATGTGACAATAGATGAAACATGGATCCACCATTTCACTCCGGAGTCAAATTTGAGCTGAGTGGACAGCAGCAGGCAAAAGCCATCTAAAGTGACTAAACATCAGCAGGTAAGGTTTTTGGTCTCCGTATTTTGGGATGTGCAAGGTATTTTGTTCATTGATTACCTTGAGAAGGAAAGAAATCGCTAAGAAACAGCCACAAATGAATAAGAAAAAGTGATCTTTCAGCAAGACAACATATCGTGTCAGAAGTCAATTGCAATGATGGCAAAACTACATGAATTGTACTTCATATTGCTTCCACATCTATCCTATTCTTCAGATCTGGCCCCCAGTGACTACTGGCTGTTTGCAGACCTCAAAAGAATGCTCCAGGGAAAAAGATTTGGCTCCAGTGAAGAAGTGATATCAGAAACTGTGGCGTATTTTGAGGCCAAAGACAAACCATTCTAAAAAAAAAAAAGAGAGAGAGAGAGACATCAAATTGTTAGAGAAGTGTTGGAATCAGTGTATCACCCTAGGAGGAGACTATGTTGATGAATAAAGTCGAATTTTGCCTAAAAGTTGTTTTATTAGTTAGGCCTGGGATTTATTGAGTGATATGCTATATGTATTTTTAATAAAAAAAAAAATCTGTGCCAGCATCATTATCTAATTTTTAATAGAAAATCTCAGCCAGCCTCATTATATATTTACATTTATATGTGTTACATAGTTCTAAATCTATATCAGTGGATGTTGTATCTAGTAAACATGTTAATTCTTTAATAAGTCATATTTTTATAAAACGTCATTGATTTTAGAATGAATCAATAACTTTGGTAATACCTTTTCCACAGTATATATTTGTCAATACATTTGTAACCTTGTAAAATTTGTCATATCTATTGATTTGTTTCAGTCTAGACAATAGTAAAAGTAAATCCATAGATTACAAATGATTTAATTACTTGAAATATTTTGGTCATCAACTCTCCAATCTTCATAATACATTAATATATATATATATATATATATATATATATATATATATAACTGAATGGAAGAAAAGAGACTTCTCTGAGTTATTAAATATAGAATGAAAAATCACCACCACTACCACCACAAACAACAATTCTTTGAATGTGGATGATACTGACAAAAAAGAAAAGAAAGCGAAAAGATATTCATGGTATATAGAGAAGGCAAAGAAATGAATAATTATAATTATCTCATTATAATAAATAAAAAAAAACAAAGTGGTGATTATGCAAGGAGAACTGGACTGAGAACAAAAATAATTTGCAGAGGTTGTCTGATAAAGTGAAGTAATTTAGTGAATTCAGAAGAATTCTTTCCAAAGAATTTATAAGGAAATGGCAGATTGAAGAAGAGATGGGCACTGCTGGTAGTGTAATGAGGATAAAATGAATCTCAGAACAGCCATCATAAAGCTGTCTATGAATGAACTTTAACACAATTTAGGCTATGTTGGAATTTTGCTCATATAAAATTTAAAAGTTTGTAGAGAAAACTTTCAAAAGTTTTTTTTCTCCAAACTTAAGACTTTGAAAATAATGGGGTATTTAATTAGTAAAATAACCTCTAAACTAAGGTTTCATTTAAGAGAATTTGAAGTGATAAGAATGAAAACATTGTTTATATTTGTCTATATTTCTGAGATGGATTATGTAATTATTTACGCTATTTACAATGTTCGGACTGTTGTCCTCATCTCCTTCAGGTATTCTACAGGTATTGAACTCTGGCTACAGCAGAAGTGAACAAAAACTTAAGAGTTAAAGGAAGAGGCATGGCATGTGGAACTAGAACTATCTACCCCAGTGAATGAAATAAAGGGTTCAGTTTGAAATTCCAATCACCTGAAGAAGGCTGGAGTGAAACAACATGAATATGGCAACAAAGATGAGGATAACAGTTCAATGTAAATAGCATTTTCTATATCAGTAATAACAATGTTCAATAATATAAAGATATTTCTTATTGACACAGGGTTAGTTTTCTCACCCAGGACATTGAATGCTGATTTTCAAGACAGGTTGTCCATCATTACAAGAAAGATGGACACAACACAATCTTTTAAACCATCATGTAAATATAAAGATATTCATATATTGACATATATATATATAAAAATGTTTTTTGCATGTAACATACCACCAAATGAATAATTGCCCATATCTATAAAATGAACTCTTCTGTTGATATAAAAATACAATTTTATATTAAACTTGATAAATATTTCACTTATCTGCAAGGATTCATTGTTAATTTAATATAAATATAATTTTTTGTTATTTTATTTTTATTTTGAAATTAAAATCTAAATATAGACAAAGCTAATGTGTTTTATTGGTACATGTACTAGAAATATTATGGTAAAAGAGTTGAGATTGGCCCTGCAGATAAATAAACTTTTAAGGTCATGTTTATTTAAATATTTGTATATAATACAAATTAGCATAATTGCTTTTATTTATAGCATGTGGGTAAAGTAAAAAATCAATTATCATTATCTAATTTTGCTTTTAGTTTAATATTCAGAGAATACTGAACAGAAAAAAAAAATAGAATATAATTTTATATATAATCTAAGTACTGCAAAATTTCTTAAATATTGATGCCATTTTTGATGGCAGTAATAAATTAGTTTTAAATAATACAAACATTTTGATAAAAAAAAATCTTTTTCTTCTTAATTATCAAAAATATTTTTCTCTGTGCAAATTTAAATTGTTTTAACCAATGTTTTATAGTTTCTTGACTGTGGAAGAACTGCTTATTGTTGTCTGTGATGAAATAATAGCAGGCTGTTCTTGTTTTCCAAGCACACCCATCTGCTAAGATGGTTATCCAATGCCTGTCACAGACACCTGCTTAAGCTCATTTGTGTTTGTTCAACACCCACAGAGCCCACCTAACTATACTAAGCAGACCAAAATTACAGTTTCTGTGAGAGAACAGATAATGTCATGATCAATGCTAGTATGCTCAAACCCACAATGACTGTGCTAGCACAACCATCAATGGCTTCTAAACAGTTCCATCTACCTAAGTTCATTCACAAGGTTTGGATTAACCCCTGATTTGACCTTCAACCTGCCTTGAAAGGTGCTGTATGCTAGGATTGCCTCTTCAAACTGTTAACATCAAGAAGTCATCTTCCTAACTAATTGACTGGTGAAATTTGGATCTGAGACTCATGATCAGGACAAAAAGCAAACATTCTGAACATTTGGCCATGGAATTCAGTATGAATTACATTCCAAACTTGTTAAGTTTGGGTTTGAGTCTTGTTTATATTTCAATGGCACAAATACAATTCCTTTTCTCCACTGTGTCAAAAGTATCCTTGGTTGACCTGTAGGCACTAAGAATCAGTATGTTTTCCAGGAGTGTAGATACAATCAAAGTACCACACACAAAAAGTTATATATATATATATATATATATAGTGTGTGTGTGTGTGTAACATTATTAACAGAGTGTATAGGTACTACTAGAATCTACGCTAGGAAACCAGGAAGTGACACTTTGATCTTTGGCAGTGTGCACAACTCATCTGATCAGAAGTGTATGTGTAAATAATACCATTATTTTGTACAGATACATATTTTATATATAAATTATTATTAATTCAGCTTCAATTATTTTGCTATACTACAGTTGGCAGTCAAGTCACAAATTTTCATTTTAGTTTCAATAGAACCACGTCAAAATGTTGTTGCTATATTTTCAATTGTTGTCTACTTACAAATTTTAATTATTCTTGAAAGTTATAAGGTTCATCATGAGTAGTAGTAGAAATAATAGTATACATATTGATTATGAACAAAACAAAAAAGTGAAAATGATGAAATAATTGTTATGACTTAAGAATCAGTTGACTTCTTATTTACTGTGAAAACAAACAATTGTAATCACAACTACTCTATCAGCTTTTTTTCTTGCACTTCCCGCCTGTGGAACTCCCTTCCATATTCTTGTTTCCCTAATAGTTACAATCTCCAAGAGTTTAAATGTAATGTCAACTGTCATCTCCTTGATTCCCATCCTTCTCATTTACATTTTGTTCTCACACAGCTCTTTACACCAATGTACCTGTCCTTCTCTTACCCATTCTTTGACACCTACTGTGATCTGTTCTCCTCTCTCTTCACTCTTGGGTGAGACAATTATATAAAAAAAAAAATTAACAGAAGGGTATGCAATCCACTTTCTCTAAGTTGCTGTCTTCCCCCATTGCAACTCTCAACCAAGAAGGATGACCTAAAGCAGCCAGACAGACAATGCTAAATTTAGTTTAGGCAGCCAAGGTACAGACTACTAGTCATTCTACAGAAAGAAAAAAAAAAGAGAGAGAGAGAATGGCAGTTGAAAGTAGAAATTAATTGGGGTTGGGGTGCATATATTGTGGCTCATCCTGCAAACATGTATGTTCTATGGCTGTACAGGTAGATATGGTACATGGTTTGAGTTTAAGCTTTTGCAGTTATATATAAGTTTTAAAAAAGTATTTGGAAACCCAATGATGGCTGCAATCAGTTTATCAAGAAGATTTGAGATTATCAAGCATTATAGAATTAAATAAAATGAACATTGCAAAGGACTGTGTCTTAACTAATAAGTCATTTTCCTATTTTTAAAATGGTTCAATTTTTAAGTTTGTGGCAAAAAGGATAAAATTAACTTTTGCATGAGTTGGGCATATAAACTAAAGAAAAATGAAATTTAAATCAATTCTAAAAGTTTGTTTTTTATTTATGAAAATGCTTTTAAATTTTTTTAAACCAATTTTTCCTTTTTTAAATAAAAGGTTAGCAAGAAAACAGGTTTAAACTTAATGGAACTCCTACTCTCAAGAAAGTTCAACTTCTAGTAACATAGCTAAATTAAAATAAGTCTAAAATTAAAATGTAAGCACAGCAGCTACAAAGCCAATATTGGATCCTAAATATCCCTTCATTCAAAACAATTTAATTGCAAAGAAAAAAAAAAAAAAGAAAAAAGAAAAAAATACACAACTACAACAGTGATAGAAGTAGCAGTCACGACTAATATTGTCATAATGATTAGAAGTAGTAATAACTTTAATTTTAGTAGCAATATGAACAATAAGTCATAATTGTCACAGTAACAAAGTTGAGGTTGCTCTTCCGCTTTATATGCATGTGTGCAAATTACTTTAATTTTTGCTAAGTAATCCGAAAATTTCTCCTTCATTCAGATATGGAGTGTCAACATTTGTTCACCTTTTTCTTCTTGTCAAGGAAAATCATGGGTCATATTAACTTGCCCCCAAGAGATTTGTAGGTGTATTTGGTATGCATTGCAGAAAATATAATTGATGAACTAAGTTCAAACTCCAACTGATAAAGTTTGTATTCTCTGCGCTAATACTCTTGGGAAGAGCTTGAATCCATTCAGATATAGGTAAATAACAGGACACACTAGACTTTTTAACCTTGGCTGGCAGTCAGTCTAGAATAGCAATTTTTGCAACCAATGAGTGGAGCATACAGATCAATGGTGTAACATGCAGAGTGTGTTGTTCATGCTAGTCTACCTCTAGATGTCTTAACAATGGATGCAACTTTTCATCACTATAATCCAAGTTAAGGTCATCTCTAACTATGAAAGATAAATGACGATATCCCCAAAAAATTAGGTATCAGATGACAGTCAAGAACCTGTACCCTGAAAAATTTCTTCAGAGTACATTTTAGATTTTCATCTATCAAACTAGAGAAAAAAAAAACATAAAAAATAATTACTGAGCACTTCACCTTACAACACACATTCAAATGTATGAATAAGTCAAATTAGAATTGTTGCAAAACTGAACAAAATGAAGAATACTGTCCAAAAATTCCTTAATATTACCAAAAGATAAACGAACAAAACTTTAAATTGACTTTGATAGTTGTTCCAATGAATCTTAAATCATCTAGCAGAGTGTCAAATAATAGATTGAGGTAGAATGATTATTGCGCCCATCTGTCAACTAAGAAGAGCCTATATACCTTGAAAATCAACATTAAAAGTCCTCACTTTATTTTTTTTTTAAAACGTCTGACTTTTGGTGCAAAGTGAGAAATTTGCAACTATCCCATTGACAATACTCAAATCAACTTTATATTATTTTGTTAATTTTAAAAATAATGTTCACTCTGTATAAGGCACAAGAGCTACTTGAGATAGAGGGGCACAGTTTATAGGGATATGTGGGGGGGGGGGGAATAACAGTTAATCCTAGACTTGAACAGGTTTGAAATTTGTAGTGATCTTGGGAGTAAGTTCCATTAAAAAAAAAAAAAAGTTTTTACTAAGAAAATCGTTTGGTAATATCTAATTCCTTTGAGGATATTTCTCATTGAAGCCATATCAATCTAAGTAATCCATACTTCCTAATCAGTTGTTTAAAGACAAATAGAGCCACTGAGAACCAGTACTTTTTTATTATACTAGTCCGAGTGACATGGCTGGTCAGTAGGCCAAGAACAATTCTTAAAATAATTAAGAGAAAGAATAAAACAGATTAGAATCAATCTTCTTGCAATAAAGCATTTTCTTTGTGTCAATAAAAAATAAATAAATAAATAAAAAATAATGAATGTCAAGAAATTTTTTTCTTTCAGCTCTTACACAAAAAAAATAATAGTAATTTGCCTGAACACTGGAAATAAAATGTTAATTCCTGTTTTTTTTAACTTGGTGTTAAAAATAGTTTTAGTTTCTTTCTTAATCGGGTAAGGTAAAAATAAATAAATAAATAAATGCATGAAAATGAGATGCATCCTTAGTGAAGTTTATTTTGAGAAAAAGACTAAGTATTTTTAATAATGAAACATCACAACACACACCCCCTCCCATGTGCTTAGAGTGCAAGGAAATTCTTTTTTTTTCTTTCGATCTGGAAAATGTTTCTTGCAGTAAAAAAGATTAAACAATACAAAAAGTGTCTATGGCCTGTTAACGTTTACAAAATTTGTAAGAGAATTCAACAGTGTAGCAATTGAAACTTAGGTCAACCCAGCCATTTGCTGAAATGAACCCAGTGTGCTTTGCACAGGTATGACGTCAGCAGGAAGGACAGGTGCGGTCAGATGCTTCCACAGCGCACACTGCGAAACTTTCTTTGTCGTCCTCTTACGAAGTTGTTCTCTAATGTAGTGGCCCATTAAGTTCTTGATTTAAAAAAAAAAAATCTTTGTATTAATTAGATAATGACAGTTAAAACCTTTGTTTTATCAAACTTAACTAAAAAGAAAACTGATTTTACGTACGTGTGTAAAAAACGAAAAAAAACAAAACATAAATTTGTTTGGATTCTTTCATTGAATTTTATTAGCCTAGGCAATACCGAATTAAATTCTTTCTGTTGTACTCTTTCCTTTGACATTTTATGTAGAGTTAAAGTTACTTAAATATGAAATGTGTTTTTTTTTTCAATTAAAACTTATTTTTAGCGTCAGTGCGTAAAAAAGGGCTTTAAAAAAAAATCATTCGTTTTTAAAACGTCTGCTCTGAAGTGACTCAGTCTTACTTAGCCAAAGAAGGAAGGAAGAATTCAATTATCAATAGATTTGATTGCACAAAACTGACAAAAAAATTACGTGTTTTTATTTTTAAAAAATATCTAGATTAAATATTAAGATTTCAATTAGACATTTGTTTGATGAATTAGGATCAAAAAAGGAATATTTACTTTTTTAATTTTAAAATTAATTTTTTTTTTAACCTAATAACTTTAAAAAAATCTCTTTAATTACTCGACACAAGTCTAAAGTGGGACATAAAATTGAACAAAACCTAAAAAAAAAAAAAAAAAAAAAAAGAAGCTAGTCGCTGGTTACCAAATCATTTTATTTTTAATTGTGATAAATTAAAAACATTTAATTGGGAAATATCAACCTGTGGTTATTTAAACACAGTTATCTTTCTTGTTCTGTTTTGTGTGTGTGTGTGTGTGTATTTTAAACTGATGTGTTGGTAAATATTTTGGTTAAAACAGCGACCAAATTAACCAACCAAAATCACGACTTTAAGGTCAAGGAAGTACGCATAAAACAACGTAGAGTTGGAAAAGACGTGCTTACTACAGTACACAAACTTGAAGGAAGCTTAACACATTAAAAATTTGTTCTTTTTCAATTCCATTTCGTATCATCACAACAGAACTTATTTTTTATTACAAAAACAAATTAAAATTTTTACAGGTAAAATAAAGTGCATGGTGCATGTTTCAGTTAAATGAGAGAGAGTAAGTAAGTTAAAGAATCAAAAAGATAAAAAGTGATTGAAGTTGAACACACCATAGTTTGAAAGTCTGGTAAATTATCAAATTGACATCCCATTTCGTCCACATTTTGTTTTGAACAATTCTGGATCAAAGTTGTATTCTTTGACGTCAACATATTGTAGTTTTTACAATAAAAATTTGAAGTGGTATAAAATTTGCACTTCCAGTACATTGTCTTCATTTTCCAACTGGTAAATTCACCAAACAAAAAAAATTAAAAACCAACTGTTTCATATAGCAAATGTCGCACTTTTTTTAGTGGATCATTTTTCTTAGTCTCAGCAGCATATCTCTTTGACACAGGCAATTTCCCAACATTTTAAAACTTTTTCAATGAAATTAACTGTTTCTACAGTATCTTCCCCGTTTATGGGTGTATTTTTTAACGGCAGCTGCAGTTTGACCACAAAAACTTAAGCAATGGGAAGCATTTTTGTCGCTGAACAGTTTTTGGGTAAACTGCTGCATCAGCTTAATGAATTTAGTTTTTTCATACAAAGACCTACAATTTCCCATTTTGCTGTCATATAATTTTGGCTTTCAGAAAACACTAATTCAGAAGTATGTTCAGTAATCCAATTAACTCTAATTTTAAAAAGGTGGACATAATAAAAAAGTAAGTAGAAGCCATTAGTTATCCAAGGCTTGTTAAAAAAAAATGGTTATATTTAAAAAAAAAAAAAAAAAAATTGATGAACCCCGTTGTAAAACGTTTTCCTAAAAATATTGCATCTAATTTTGCAAGTGAGATCATTTTAAAGTAAAAATTTTGGTTGATTTAACATTTTACCATGATGTCCAATACTGTTTTTAAACCCTCAAATTTATTCCGTGATATAACAACTTTGATATATACTTTCTGATTTTAAGAAATTTTACTAAAAATATCACTAAAAAACTAATTTTGAAACTTGATGTCAAAGCTGATAATGTTCTCAAACAGGGTAACTTAACCATTCTGAGGTGACATATATCACCTCAGAATGTTTCTTTAAAGTTAATAATAATAATAAAAAAAAATAATTAAGTACATTAATTTTATGATAACATTAATGTATTTAATCTTTTATTATTAATTTTTAAGTTACTAAAAAATAACGAATTACTTCATTGATTTATGACCAGTGTTGAAACAATGATGTTCAACATTTTGAAACAAAAAATTGTTATGCCAGTAATAATGTAACATTCGAATATCAAGTTTTCAAAAATTTTAATTGAAAAAATATAAAATAAAAATAAATAAAAGTAAATTGTAATAGCTCCAGTGGAAAAAATAAATCAGTAGTAGATTGGATGAATAACTGATTGCATGTAACTGATGACAAAAAAATCCTTTTGTTTGTTGAATGTTGATCAATATTTTGATACAAGTTTTCAAAAGTGAGAATTTCGTCCCTTTTGAAAAAGTCATTCATCATTTTTTTGCACATAAGCAGAAATTTTATTTGTTCTTGATACTCGTTAAGAAATACACACTTGATGACAAATGATCAAAAACTGGTGGATTTCTGGGTCTAAATCACCGTTTCATAATCAAATGGAAAATGCATTTCAAACAACACTTTCACAGTGTTTGTCAGGGTTACTGTCTTTAGGCTTTCATTCTTGGGAAGACAAAAAAAAAACTTATTTTGGTCACCACTACGACAAAAAAAGTTGTCATGTACAGCACTTTCTGACAATTTTGAAAAAAAAATTTTTTTTTGGGGGGGTACTGAAAGTAAGAAATAAATAACTAGTTACTAAAGTATCATTTTGTAAAAATTACATAGTGTTTTCTAGTGTATGAACCTTGAAAGGTCTGTCTGGAGGAGGTGAACTTGAAAATCAGTTTGTATGAATGTGAGAATCTTCAAGTGACATGGATAAGAACTGCCAAGAAGAGTAAGAGTTCAGAGTCTTCAAGACGAAGGAATTTGGGATTCAGACATGGGAATTTTAGAGTTTGGATCTCTGGAAAATCATGTTTGTACAGGGAGTGCGAATTAATCAACTCGTATTCCATATGATTATTTAAACAAAATTAACCAGTCTAATATTTTTACTGTATATTAAAAAAGTACTGTAGTGTAAAAATAATTTAATTCAACTGCTTTTTTGTTTTGCATTTTTATGTTATTCAACAGACATTTATTTTTTTTAAATGCCCGTATAATTTTTTAAGTCAATTTGTTATAAAGAATAATATTGGCAAAATATTAAATTAATTTTTTTCAAATTTCTGTAATAGGAAAATTAGCAGTGCAAAAAGTTCATTCATCATTTTTTTTTCTTACAAAACGGTACTTCACGTAAGAAAACAGTTCGAGTTATTCATTAAAAAATAAATTTTATAATCAAAATATTTATTATGAAGAATAATAGCATAAAAAATTTAAATTAACTTTCTGTGGCAAAATTCTTGACATTTTTGAAATTTTGTGAAATTCGCTTTTTAAAATAATAAAATATTGAATTTAAAGACAATCTGTTAGATTGTGGTTGGTATAATGTAAAAATGTTAAATTTATTATTGAATTAACATTAACTTTGAAATGCTATACATTCTTTAAGTTTCATTTTTCATCAATTTTGCAGTGAAAACATTACTTTTTTGTTTTCTATTTACGAATGACAAGAAAAAAATCACGTACTTAAAAAAACTCATGTTAAAGAAAAACAAATTATTCATAAAAAAATAGAATATGGTTATTGTTGGTGAAGAATATTAAATTTAAATTAGCTTTATAGGTGATAAATTTTTTTTTAACATGTGTGAATTTCGCATCGAAAAAGTTTAAGAGATAAAATTTAAAATATGCAACGTTTGAAATAAACAATAAACATTCATTTTATACTTACTTCTGCATTTTAAATAATAAACTTAAGTCTTACTCTTAAGTTAATTCAAAAAGTAAAACGTAAAAATTTCTTGGAGGAAAAAGAAAAGAAAAATCTAATTCTAGCAACAAACTTTGGTATTAAGGACGGCTTTGAACCCACGACCCAACTTATCCCACCTGACCTATATAATCGCGGTACAAAATTGTCACCAGCCGATAGTATTGATAAAACTCGGTCGGCAGTAAAAAAAAAGAACAAACAAACAATAATAATTATACCTCTGTGCGTGTGCGCAATATAATATTTGTTTTGTCTTCAAAATTATTTTGATTCATACTTAATTCATTTAGTAATTAAAAAAAAATGACTGCAAGCAATTTTTTCGTTAAAGTAATTTTTCCCTCGCCTGTTTCTTCCTGTGAGAAAATTGACATAGTCCGCACCAAAGATTCCAACCACCAAGATGGCGTCCGTTGTCGATGCCGAACCATGGTACGTTTCACTTTTGGGTCTTGCAGAAACATTTCGGACGTCCAACCCACCCAATATTCGGCTGTGTATTCACTGTCTGCAGTCGATTTTCAATTTTAAACCGCCTCCTCGGATAGAGTCTAGGACTCATTTACAGTTAGGAAACATTTTGTTGGCCCACACGAAAAACCTCGATCTCGCTCGCTGGCATCTGGAAAAGGCGGTAGGTTCAACTCTTTGCTTTCTCTACAAAGTTTTTTCCTCGGCCAATATTTCTTCCTTCTAAGTGACGAAAAATAGTTGAGAAAATTGTTTAATAAATGTCTGAATATTGTAAAGAGATTAAATAAAGAAGTAATGCTGATTAATAGTGTGTAAAATCTGAACGAATTCATTTGCCACGTACATACGATAAACACAGATTGCTTTGATTACACTTTTATACTAGTGACTTGTTTTTCTTTTTCAGTGGGCTCTTTCTTCAAGTGTATCCTTTTTTTCATTATCAATGATTTATTTATACACAACATATATATACACACATTATTTCTAATACTCTTTATTTCATATTGCCTTCAATCTGTTTATAGTTCTGGCTTTAGAAAGACGTTTATTGACAATTTATTAAACCCTTTTCAAGGGTCTACAAATCCATCTTTAGACTTCAGAGATTAAAACATAGCAATCATGTAACAACTGTTAAACCAACTAATTATTATCTATTATAATTTCAGTTGTTTAAGATAAGTCATTTCAAAATTAACAGTTTCTGTTAAATAAATTTTGAAACCCTTGTTTCATTTAATGTCTTCTCTCAATATTGTGTTCAGTTTTTTTATTTGTCTGTTTTTATTTGTAAAAGTGAAATTACACAAAAAAATTGAACATATGAATTTATAAAAATAGTTTGTGTCGTCCCATTTTTATCTTGGAAAAAACAACTTTTTGACAGATTTTTTAAAAAATCTAGTAAAGTTTAGAAGTAAATGATATTATCGTTTATTTTAAAAAGGAAAATGAGCTTTTAACTTGTATTTTGCCATTAAAATTAATTTTGAGATTTTTTATAGTATATACTAATAGAAATTGGGAATTAGTATGATTTTCTTTTATCAAAGCAGAATTTGTAAGAGCGAACTAAACATGTTTTTGCCCACTTCAAGTCACCTAAGTTTTCTCTTAATTAATCACTTTTTTTTATTCAAGCTGTGTAAGTGGGATAATTGTTTTGTAGGTATAGAAATTTTACAGCAAATTTCAACTATTTTTATCTCCTGATAAAAGTCCAAGGTTTTGACTTCATACTTTAATTTCTTAAAAACTTAATATCAGACAAAATAAAATGACTAATTTGCAAATAGGATGTTTCACTTTAGTCGTTACTTTAAATGATTAAATTTTCATAGTTTAAATTATAAAACTATTTTTTTTTAAACATCACTATCCTATTTTGACTTTATTTTTCTAAAATTTCTATCGTAAAAAAATACCGCACTTTGATAGTATAATCAATTATTTTTATCTTAATTTCAATATTTTTACAACCTTTCGTTTAAAAAATACAGTTTAGTTTACAAATTTATTTTCTATATATTTGCGTGTGAAAGGGGGGAATTATTTCGTGTGACGATTTTCTTTGTAAAATACGGTGTTAGCTTACTAAATATTTTCACTTTTATTTTTTATTTTATTAATTTCCTTTTCAAGATTGTATAATAAAGAAAAACATTTTCTTTTTTTCTCTTTAAAATATAAACAAACTAAAATCACATTTGTTTTATTTTGGTTTGAATTTTGCAGATGAAAAGAAAAAGCTTGCTTATTAGGTCACTTGCGAATGGTTTTCCTTCAACTTAAAAACTTATTTGTTTTGTTTATCCTCTCTATATGAAAAATTTCCCTTTTTTTTTTATGATCTTTAACTTAAGACCTAAGTCTAAAAAAGGCTTGGGTTTATTAGAATCAAATTAATTTAGTTGCATTTTTGAGTTAAATCAAAATTATTTGATGTAAATTAATTTAAACAAAAAATTAAAAATGCAGTCAATATTGATCACAAACAAAAAAAATGATTCGTACATTTCTTTTCTTGGATTTTTAAAAAGATATAATACTTAGTTTCATTTCCTTCATTTTTATTTTTAGTGTTGAAAAAATAAATCGTTTTTCCTACCACTATGATTTATCTGTTTTGATATCAAATGAAGAAAAGTCAGTTTTTTTTTATTTTTTTATTCCTACTTCTGCTCTATTAATTTCATTCATGCATTCTGTAGTTACCAGTCTCCATAGCAACGGATCAATTCTCTTCCGTCCTGATTTTCCTACTTGTCTATAAATAAACATACATAAGTAACAATTCCATTCTTCAACTCTACTTTTCTTCAGATTGTTTAAGGAGAAAACGTAGTTTTCTCGGGGTATTATCATCGTTCAGGTTGTTTGCTTGAAAATGTTGATCTTCAATTCATTATGTACAATGTACATTTGTAGGTTGTTCTTTGCTTTTATTGTTTAATGTAGATTCTTATTCAATATTTGCGTTGTCTTTCAAGGTGAATGTTTCTCATACGGGCCAAAATTTCAATTACGTTAAAACATAAAATTTTCAAAATTTAATTTCTTTCATTCTTTTTTTTTTTTTTTTTAACTAAATCGTAAAATTAAAAATTTAACTTAATATTTTCAGCAATTATATAATATTTTATAGAATTTTAGTTTAAATTTATATAACTAGACATTTGAATATGCTTCTGAATAAATAAAAATTAAAAAATTAAAATTTTTCTTTTAAAATAATTTTAATTTAATAATAAAGAATGATATTAAAATAACTGAACAAAGTTATATCATGTTTTAGGTACCTCCAATTAAATCACTGCTCATTTTCGGTACCTCAATTTAAATTTAATTTTTAAAAATAAAAATGTTTTCTTGAAGCTTTAATTTTAGCTTTAATTGAAAGCCAAGAGATTAAATTTACTAATTACAGTAAGCAAAATACCCTGGTTTAGTTCAAACTGAAATTATATTGATCGGAATCAAAAATTTAACTGCTGAAAAAAATTTTTTTAAATTTACCATCATTATTGATTGATCGACTCATTATGTAAACAGTAGCTAAATTTCTGTTATAAAAATCTTGCAAAAAAAAATATACCTCCTTGACACATTATTTGAGTTGATTTTTTTTAATTGAAACTTACCTTTATCTGATTTCAAACTAGTAGTAAGTGCTTACTGCCTGGAAATTTACGATATGACTCTCTCTTTAACTACGGTAGCCCTCTTATCTGCGTTATCTTAGGTGACAAATTATTTATTGACAAGCAGTAGGTGTGAATGACATTTGGATGGCAACCGAAAGTGACAAAATATTCATGTAGCTTAAAACGTAACATTTGAAAATTTAAATTTTTTTGTTGTTTTTTAACTAAATAGTAAAATTAAAAATTTAACATAATATTTTCAGCAAGTATATAATATTTTATAGAATTTTAGTTTAGATTTATAGCCAGACTATGCTTTCTGAATTATAGTGAAGAAAATGGTGACTTACCTCGTCAAACCAAGCGACAACACGTCGCGTTAATACTACGATGGAAAATGCGGCGAAAAAGAAAATTACAGACCCAAACAGAAAAAAGGGGCACATATTCCACATAACATTCTGAAGAAGGAATATTAAAAAAAAAAAAAAAAAAGTCCGTTGCAGGAGTCGCTATGGGAGTATATGCAAATATTTGGCATCCTCTCTGAGTTCTTGGCCAATGGAAAAAATTGATTGGCTGATAAAAGCAGTCGTTGTTCTCAAAGCGGGGAAGAATGTTTTTGGGTCTAACTGGTTAGGTGGATAGCAGTTCACAATATTGTACTGGCGAGTTGAATAGTCAGCATTTTCTTTTTCTGGCCCGATATTTGAGTAATATGTGCCCAGACGAATCCGTCGACGTGTTTTTAACCAACTTGAAGAAGCTAGTGGGTTTCTTTGGCAGAATATCCGAGCAAGGACTTGCATGTGCATTCATAGCAGGCTTACCAGTGCGCGTCAAACAACTACTGCGCGTGTCTTCAAGAATGGAAGACATGAAGACAAACCAGCTATTGGACCGAGCTCGGGCCATAATGAAAGATGAAATCACAACTGAGGAAATGGTTGCAGCTACCATTTCACCAGGCAGAGCTGATAAATATCCACATGATAAACGTTGGGTGGGTATGCAATGCTATAGATGCTCTGGGTGGAATCACTTTTCCAGGGACTGCCTAGTTCGACGAGAAGATGCTCGTAAGTCATGCAGGTCACGCACAACACTGTGTTGCTTCAGATGTCAAGAAATAGGCCACATTGCTTCACTGTGTCCGGGAAAAGAGGAAGGGGACAAGACGTCAGCGCCGGTCTCTTCCACAAGCGAGTTATGAATGAGGTGCTACCGGTCTTGAATATTTACGTAAATGGAATTAAGAGAGTAGCACTAGTGGACCCTGGCTGTTCACAGACACTCGTGAGTAAGACAATCTGTCAATCCTGGCAGATGATGGAGGTGGACGTACTCACTGTAAACGGAAATACTCTCAAATGTTGCGGAGTTGGATGTGTTAAGCTTGGCGTAGCCAATGCAACCCCCCTCAAATTGAAGTCTTGCTAGTGGATGGAGAACTATTGGGTTTTGATTTATTACTTGGGTTTGACGCCATCAAAAAGTTAGGCGGACTCCAAATAACAAAGTGTGGCGACATACGATTTCCCAAGCATGGGAATGTCTGTTGCACCGCTATTAAAATGATTTCTGTGCCAAATTCGACCCAACCCGAAAGATATTGGTCGATCACCGGAGAGTTTACGAAACCGGATGCCTGAGTACCCTATACCAACGGGAATTAAGGAGGAATACGACCAGAAGCTGCAGACCTGTCTTGACAACGGTTGGTTGCAGCCTTATCCTGAAAAAGAACTTGGTCCTCCGAAAGGACTAATTCCATTGATGGCGGTCGTGCAGAAAAACAAAAATAAAGTGCGACCAGTATTAGACTATCAAGAGCTGAACGAGTGTTTCGATGCACACACAGCCAATGCTGACATATGTGCACAGAAACTGAGGGAGTGGCATAAAAAAAGGACCGGATGTTGCTATCCTTGACCTACGGCAGGCCTATCTGCAAGTTCATATCCATAAATCACTTTGGTCCTTTCAAACTGTAATCTTCAAGGGGCCAAGATATTGTCTTGACCTGAATGGGTTTCGGGTTGAATGTTGCACTAGCCATAATGAAGGCCATTGTGGATGCTGTGTTGTCGAAAGACGAGTCAGTTCAATGGGCAACCTCATCATATATTGATGTTATTTATGTTGACGAGAGCATGATTTCAGCAGTTCGCGTGAAGGAGCACTTGGCTGTGTTTGGTTTGACCTGCAAGGATCCGGAACGGTTACGGGACGGCGCACGTGTACTGGGTTTGCGTGTCGAACAAGATAACGACACGCTTAAGTGTAAGCGTGAAAATGAGATTCCATCAGTTCCTGAGATCCTGACGTGACGTAACGTTTTCTCGTGGTGTGAAAAACTGGTGGGTCATGTTCCTGTGTGTGGATGGCTTCGTGTTGCTACATCATTTGTTAAACGCAGGACCATATCGATCATGTCTGGTTGGGATGACGAAGTGACAGATGCTCCCCTTAAGAACATGATTGAGGACATAGTGGAAAGAATTCAGCAGAATGACCCTGCACACGGTAACTGGTGCACAAGCGGACATACTTATGATGTATGGGTTGATGCAAGTTCTCTCGCCACAGGGGTTTCGCTGGAAGTTGACGGAAGCGTTGTAGAAGACACATGCTGGCTGCGGCCTGTGAAGGACGCCCAGCATATCAATTTGTCAGAATTGGATGCTATTCTGAAGGGCATCAATTTAGCCCTACAGTGGGGCGCAATGAAGCTACACCTTTTCATGGACTCCGCGTGTGTGCACCGGGGGGTATGAAACATGCTCACTGGCAAAGCCAGAATACAAACTAAGGCGGCAAGTGAGATGCTGATCCGGAAGCGTTTGAGTACTCTTGAAATGCTGATTCAAGAGTATAACTTATTGATCATGATAAGTTTAGTACCATCAAGTGAGAATCAAGTGGATAAGCTTACCAGAGTACCGCAACGATGGTATGATGTGATTAAGAAGGAAATTGAACCTACACGCCCGGTATGCGCTTCTATGGTGAACGGAACCTCCCCTGATCAGATACATGTCATACCTTGTCAGAGTGGGCATCTTGGCATCAGGCGGATGTTGTATTTTGTGAGAAGAGTTTACCCTACGACATCCAAAGCAGCCGTCAAGGCAGTAATCAGAAAATGTAAAGAATGCCAGTCAATTGACCCAGCCCTGAGTCATTGGCCACGTGGCAACCTAAGTGTAACTGGAACCTGGACCCACTTGGGAATGGATATTACGCATTACGGTGGACAACACTACCTTACGTTAATTGATTGTGGCCCTAGTCGATTTGTGATATGGCGACGCTTGCCTCAACAAGACTCAAGAAGCGTCATCCGACAGTTGGAAAGTATTTTTTTTTTTATTCATCAGAAATACTAACCAACAATGACACTGCATTTCGCAGTAAGTCCTTTAAAGATTTCTTGGATGAATGGGGAGTCCAACTTCGTTTTCGTTGCGCTTATGTTCCTGCAGGAAACGGTGTAGTGGAAAGATCTCATCAGAGCATAAAGAGAATTGCAGCAAGAAAGCAATGTTCGATAATGGAGGCCGTATACTGGCATAATATCACGCCGAAGGATGATGTATCGTCGTCTAATGCACCTGCCAATATGATTCACCGTTACCAACTGAAAGTGAAGGGAATTACTACTACATTACCACCTGATCACTGTAAAGATCATAGTATATACAATATTGGGAAGAGAGTATGGGTGAAAGCTCCCCACAGCCGGTGCACCACCAGGTATCAAGTTGGTTGCATAACGGACATCGTAAGTCTGCAAACAATAATAGTTGACGGGATGCCACGGCACGTAAAAGATCTTCGTCTTTTCGTTGGTTCTGATGCATCGTCAAGCAAATCCGATGATGATTCATTGTCTGACAGCAATCGAATAATCGAAATCTGTGAATCCAATGCTTCCACAGACCCCGAGATTTCAGAAACTTGAGATACATCTGATGACTCCTCAGGAGATGACTCTCCGACATGAGTAGAGGAAATCGTCCCATTACGACGAAGCACCAGGATAAAAAGACCTGCTCCAAGCTGTTCGTTTTGTGATAATGAGATCGGTGGGGGGGTATAGTGAAGAAAACGGCGACTTACCTCGTCAAACCAAGCGACAGCGCATCGCGTTAATACTATGACGGAAAATGCGGTGAAAAAGAAAATTACAGACCCAAACAGAAAAAAGGGGCACATATTCCGCATAACATGCTGAAGAAGGAATATTAAAAAAAAAAAAGAAAAAAATGTCCGTTGCAGGAGTCACTATGGGAGTGTATGCAAATATTTGGCATCTTCTCTGAGTTCTTGGCCAATGGAAAAAGTTGATCGGCCGATAAAAGCAGTCGTTGTTCTCGAAGCGGGGAAGAATGTTTTTGGGTCTAACTGGTTAGGTGGATAGCAGTTCGCAATATTGTACCGGTGAGTTGAATTGTCAGCATTTTCTTTTTCTGGCCCGATATTTGAGTAATTTGCGAGAAAATATTTCCTACATGAATAAATAAAAATATGCTTTCTGAATAAATAAAAATTTAAATTTCTTTTAAAATAATTTAATAAGAAAGAATTAAATTAAAATAACCAAAGTAAGTTATATTATGTTATTTATTAATATTTTTCTGAAATATTAAATATTTTTATGTTTAAATATTACATATTTTTCTGAAATTATTTATTAATATGCTTTCTGAAAAATTAAAAAATTAAAATTTCTTTTAGAATAATTTTAATTTAATAAAAAAAGAATGAAATTAGAATCGAAGTGTGGTTTGTGTCGTTTTCAATGTAAGGGGAATTCATCCAAACACTTGTTAACTTCTAAAAACAATACGACCTCTACGGAAACTTATGACCCCTATGGAACGTCGTACTTAATAAAAATTAGCATATTTACACACAAATTTATTTTTTTTAATTATTTTAAAAATAAAATGGGTGAACGATTTTTATTAAACTTTTCAATTTTCGATATACAATAATCAATTCTTAAGTAAAAAAGAAATTCAACGTTTTTATAAAAGGTTTTTAAAATATTTGTAACACTTTTATGAATTATTATTTTAATAAAAAAATAAAAACAATTATTTCAAAATTTTATTAGTCAACGAAAAAATTTTTCTTCTTCAGACTATAATGTCCTTAATAATTATTATTTATTCCAGCAATTAAAAGTTTATCAAATTAAATTATATCAGAGTTTTATTGCATTTTTATCTTACTCTTCGGAGCAGATTTTCGGTCAGGTTGTCCACTTTAAAATAAAAAAACATAGATGATTTATATGCCTCAATGAGTCCTGAGTTTAACTAATAAAAAAAATTTTTTTGCAGTTAATTAAAATTTAATGGATTTACATAGAGGTGGGGTAACAGTTAAAAAAAAATATATTTTCACCAAGATATTTAAAAAAATAATAATTTCAAAAATAATTTCATTCATTTGTGAATGAGTACTGAAAGTTTCATTCAAATCTGACTATTATTGGATTTTTGCGAGAATTTCCAAATTAATGTGTTTGTCACCGGGAAAAAAAAGTGGGTTGTGTCATCATTACATTATCCATTGTAAAACAGTTTTAAACTCTTTTTTTTTTTTTTTTAGCCGCTAACTCAGATAAAAACATTTTCTATCAAAATTTCAAAAATGTTAGCAGGGATTAAAAAATTTTTTAAAATAATTAAAAATTGCTTTGATCTTTACTCTTAATAATAATGTAAATATTTTGATGGAAAAAGTTTGTTTTATTAAGTTTATGAACTTTTTTTATTCATACTATGCAGTTTCATGCTGTTTTTTTAGCGTTTAATTGGAGGTACCTAAATTTATTAATAAGTTATTAAGTTTAAGGCATGCTAAAAATATCTAATTTTATTTTTATGGAAACATGTTGTGACTATGGAACATCATACTTAATCAAAATGAACATATTTACACACACAAAAAATTTTTTTTTAATTAATTTAAAATATTTCTGCAAAACAATTTTATTAAACTTTTCAATTTTAGATAGGCAATATAATCATCAGTTCTTAACTAAAAAGTCTACTTGCAATCAATTCTTTGGAGATTTAAAAAATATTTTAAAAATGTTATATATTATTAAATTATTTAATAATAAAAAAAAAATGAAAATAATTCTTTTAAAATTTTATTATTAATTGAAAAATTTTTTTTCTTCAGAGTATAATGTCCTTGATAGTTATTATTTATTCCAGCAATTAAAAGCTTATCAAATTAAAATATATCAGTTTTATTGCATTTTTTTATTTTACTCTTTGGAGAAAGTTTTTGGATAATGATTGCAAACTTAAAATAAAAAACATATCTGATTTATATTCCCCAATCAGACCTATGTTGAAATAATAAAACTAAAGTTAGCCATCAGTGTAAAATTAAGATTTCATGAATTTAGGTGAAGGGCGGTGGTAACAGGTAAAAAAATATTTTATCAAGATTTTTAAAAAGTAATAATTTCAAAAATAATTTTATTCATTTGTGAATGAGTACTGAAAGTTTCATTAAAATCCAACAATTATTTGAATTTTGCGAGAATTTCCAAGTTAACGTGTTTGTAACCGAAAAAAGTGGGTAATGCAATCATTAGGTTTCCATTGTAAAACAGGAGTAAATGTTTCTTAGCTGCTAACTCAATCAAAACAAAACTTTGACAAAATTTCGCAAATGTTAGAATTAAAAAATAATAATTAAAAATTACTTTGATCTTTCCTCTTAATAATAATGTAAACATTTTGAAGGAAAAAGTTTGTTTTATTAAGTTTGGGACCTTTTTTATTCATACTATGCTGTTTTATTTATTTGATTGGAGGTACCTAGGTTAATCAGTATCACCCCATGTAACGCAATAAAGATACTAAGACACAAAGGATTACAGGGTGTGTAAGAATTAGGACTAGAACTAATGAACAGGAAGGGAGTAATCAGAGGACAATAGATAACATTTGACATTGCATCTGAATTTTTGCAGTTAAATTGATTATAGCAGTTTAGTGCAGAAGTAGAAATTTGAGCAACATTTTGAAAACTCTGCCATTGCAACAAGGTTAGATAAAGAAAAGTTTTCAGGAATCTCAATTTGAAGTTTTTATAAGAAACCAGTTAGTAGAAGAGAAAAATTCCTGATAAATGTTTAAAAAAATATCTCACTCTCATACAAGAAATCCAGACAAAATTAATAGATTACAGTATCGGAAATGAAAAAAAAAAAACTTAAAAGAAATCTCCAACTTGGACGTTTTTGGTTTTTGCCATTTCTTAAGGTGTGAAAAAAGTTCCGTATATAAACAAAAAATGCTGAATGTCACGACTGTTGATGTATATACCACTCCCCAATACTGAAAAGTAATATGCTCAAGTGGGAAAAGAAGTACTTGCACATGAAATTGTGAAATTTTTTATTTTTGTATCAGATTATTTAGTTTCCTAATTGAAGATGTTCACAAACCTCTGATGAAAGTAAAACATTTTGAGGAGTTAATTCTGTGTGTCCAACATTTCAGGATGAAAATGTGCTTATCATAAGATTCTTCCTGCTATGGCAGTTAATGCTTATAACTGTAGATGCACTGCCTCCAGCTCTTGTCAATGTTCCTGCTGGACAAAACTATTCTATGCAACTTGAGTCTCAAATATGTATCAAAGCATTTATTGGCAAATTTCTTGCAAGCCACCAAAAACTACAAAAGATTAGAAAGAGTCAGGACCAGGAAGCAATTTCAAACTAGTCTGATCATATCAGTAGCTTTATAGGACTATATTGTGTAATGCTTGCATGAAGGATGCCCAGGTATAACAAAATGCTAAGAAGCTGTACTTGGTGGCCAAAAATCTCACAAATTGAAAAGATGATTTTATATTGCCCAATTTGTAAGAAAGCTACATTCAGAACCTCTGCAAACTACAGAAACTCCGAATTATTTGTGGTTGAGAATGGCCCTTTTAAATTCTTGAAAGATCACCTACTATTCTTGGTGGATTGTAATGCCCTTTTAAACTAAACTACTTCATTTACTATCATTGAGAATATCAAATCCATATTTGCTTGTTATGAAATTCTGCAGATTGTGATTTCAGATAATGGGTCTCAATTTAGCTTCATTGCAAAATTGTATTGCTTCATTCACCTGAAAATCAGTCTTTCATTTACAAAGAAGCTGAGACCTGGAAGAGTCATAAACACTGTCAAGATGTTGAGCAAGGTAGGTGATGCATATGTAGTTCTTTGGAGTTGTCATTCAACATCACTTCAATGTAGAAAATCCTGCAGAACTGTGGATGGGAAGAAAACTAAGAACTAGTGTTGATTCTTCCATCACAACATGTACCTAAAGGCAATAATGGGCTTACTATCATGTTGAAACACCGATTCCTGCATGGTTGCTGAAGTTGAGCAATGTTGCACCTAGTATGTACCTAAATGGATGACCACTTGGGAATGCCAAGTGCTTTCGGCTTGGATATATGAGTGGTGTAATGGTTCAGAATTGTTAATTGGAGCTGTTGGGTTCATTATATTCACTTACACACAAATACCCTTGGGAAAAGTATGAATCCACATTTTCTCTCCTCAGTTATGGGTTAATTAGTCAGACTTGTATCACTAAATCATTACCTACAAAAAACAAAAAAATCTTAAAATATTTTCTGGCTTAAAATAACCTACGAAGGGTTAAGTCATAGAAAAAATAGTGACAATGCAAAGAAGTTTCAGGAGATTGATGCAAAACTAAACCAAAAAGAAAACTTTGGCTAGCAAGACCACTATCACAACTGAAAGACCAACTTGTTTGAGTCAAAACTTCCACAGATATTAAAGCTATAATAGTAAGCCAGTCATTGTTGCTATCACCCTAGTGTAGCCAGTCTTATACAATACAAACCAAAAAGAAAACTTTGGCTAGCAAGACCACTATCACAACTGTTGTAACTAGAACTGGCTGACATAATTTGTAAATTATCTTTTCATTATTAGTGAAAGAAATGAATAAAAACTACAGAAGTTACTCTGTTTCATATTTTGCTTGTTGTTAAAAAAGACAATGCAAACAAAAACACTTTCATTTGTATTGCTTCAATCACTTGAAAATCAGTCTATTTCATTTACGAGGAAACTGAGACCTGGAAGAGTCCTGAACACTGTCAAGATGTTGAACAAGGCAGGTGATGCATATGTAGCTGTTTGGAATTATCATTCAACATCAACCAGAGTTGTGGACAATTCACTCCTGAAAAAGTATGTAGTAAAATGGCCATTTTAAAATAAGGAATGCAGGTGGTTCTGTATTACAAAAAAACAAAAAAAAACATGCACATGCACACACAGCAAAGGAAATGCAATTGAACATTTTGGAATGACTATCCAAGTAACTAATATGGACATAAAGCAGATTTTATTAATGTCATGTACTTTTAGTCTCACTAACATTAGAAATATTCTGTTGCTCTCTTTTTCTTCACTCTGCTTCAATAGAAAGTACAACATATCAGAGAATTAAGACTTTTAAATAATACAGAAAATGTTACTTACATCAGCAAAATTGTAGATATTGGTGCGGATTATACACAGAATGTAGTAAAAGTAAATACACAGAACAATTAAAGTCACTTCTCATTTGTACTAAAAAAAAAATGAAATCAAAGAACCTATCCCTCTCATCTTGCACAATAAATAAGGAGTTAAAAAAAATTTTTTTTTTTGTAAATACTCTTATTTCTACACTATCAGACTATGCAAATCTGCTTTTTACAATAACATTGGTATTAACCAGTTGATGTTGGTAATATTTTCTGGATATAATTTATATGATAAATATGCTATGTAAACTGAATATCGTTTCTTATGTCTGTCTATGAGTGTATCAAATTTTATTAAAACTCCTTCTATAACCCGATTTTTTTTTTTTTTTTTTTTTTTTTTTTCGAAATTTATTGGGGGTACCTCGACACAAAACCTAGCTAAGAACACTCGCAGACACTTATAGTTTTGGAGTCTATAGGTAATGGGGACATGCACACACACAGACAAAGTTCCATTTATAAATAAGTTTAGACTTAGATATTTCTTCATGCATCATGAGTGTTATAGTTTGCATTTTGATAGATAGGTATTACTCTGAATTTACTTCTACTGCATTCATGTAAATGTTGGGAGACATACAATTTCCTGTTATTGGCTAGTGTTACTTCTGTGCAGGGCTACTCTTTTAATAAGGCCTTGTGTCACCCCCCCCCCCCATATCTTTTTGCACATTTGTTGCATTTTAGAGCATAAATTATGTTTTTAGAGTTGCAGCTCAGATCTGTTTTTATTTCAAATGTGGATGTGTTTTCGAGCTCAATGTTTTTCTTCTATTATTATATTGCATACCCCACATCTTTTTTGTTGCATTTTATTACCCCGTGTTGTGTGTTGCTCAAATTTTGATGAGGTTAGAATGTTTTTTAGGTTGGCATTTGCTTTTAATTATATTGTCTTTAAGATTTCCTTTATTTTATCATTTTTGAGTAATTCTATGTGATTTAATCCAGTTGTTCCTATTAAATCAGGAAATGAAGGTTGTTTTGAACAGACAAGCTTCCCGATCTTTTCATATGAATGCAGGCATCCTTCAAGGATCTATCTTAGATCCTACACTTTTTTTGATCTTCATCAATGATCTTCCTGATGTAAGCAGTTCTCAAGTAGGCATCTATGCAGATGAAACTACCATTTATTCTTATCTCAATAAGAAATCTGCCAAGGCTGACAAAATAAACCTGGCTGCTGCCCTTCAAAAGGACCTTCAATTGAATGGGGTAGGAGATGGCTTGTAAATATTAATAACTTTAAAATAAAGCTGTTCTCTTTTAACCACCATAGAGAAACTTTCCTGCCTACCATCAGAATGGATGACCCTAGTCTTCTAGAGAGCAATACACTGTGCCTCATTAGCCTCATGTTTTCAAATGATTTCAAATGGAATGACTGCATTGAATGCATAGCTGCATCTACTACTAGGAAGGTTGGGTCACTGTGTTGAGCGAGAAAGTTTTTCTCATCAAAATCCATTTTGCACATTTTATAAATCTACCATTCATCTGTGCATTGAATACTGTGGCCATATCTGGTCAGGTGCTCCTGCTATTCATCTTGAGGTTCAAGACAAAATCCAGAGGAGGATCTGCAATATAAGCTATCCTTATTTAGCATTTTGCCTTCAGTGACTTTCTCACTGATGTGTTATGGCTTCCCTCTGTCTTTTCTATAAATATTTTCATGACAACTGATCTGATGAGCCTTTTCCCCCGGTTTCTCAACCACATGTATTTGTGTGTGCTACTAGTTTTGCATCAAGGTCCCACTCTTTTACCATTGAAATAGTTAAATGTAACCCCCTCTTCTATTCTATCAGTTTCTTTTCTTGCAATGCCCGTTTGTGGAACTTCCTTCTGTTTGCTTGCTTCCCTGATAGCCACAATTTCCAAAAGTTGAAATGGCAACATCAATTGCTATCTTCTATCTACTTGATTTCTATCCATTCCCTACTCTTCAACATCCCCCTGTACCTTTAATCTTTGCTCACTGTAACCCCTTGTGCATCAGTGGTAGCCCTGCCTTGCTTGGGGTGAAATAATTATTTTTAAAAAATAAGTGATCACTTCTGATTTCCTTCAGCAAATTTTTTTTTTAGTGTTTGCTGACCCAATCACATAATCCACATAAAGAAATTGAAATAGCATTGAAGATTGGGTATTTGACTTCATGGCACTGAACTTTTATAATGATAGTAGCATCTTTCAGCCAGACAATTTGCCCTGCCACACTACATAAGTTGGGCAAGAAAGTTTCAGGAATATGAAATATTCAGTGTTTTTTTTTTCCCCAGATCTCAATCCATTAAACACACACACATATATATAATTCTTTTTTTTACTAACCAGCTCATTCCACCATGTAACTGACAACAGTTAAAGACTCTAACATTCTGGCACCAGATCCCAGAGATTTAGAGATCTTTATAGAGTTTGTGGTTTGTAGGGGTGCACAGAGAGGGCCAACAACTTATTAGCCAAGTAGTTATAATATTTTGTATCATCAGAGTATTTCAAAATATTTGAATGTTAACTAGTAAAATCTACATTTTTTTTTTTACCAAAAATATACAAAGTTTGTTGGAACTAAGTCCTGTTAAGAATTATTTGTTTTTTGGTAATTATTTAAAAATAGGCTAAAATAATTTTTACTTGCTAAGATATCCAGATTTTAGAAAAAGTCCTAAAATGCATCTCTTTAATGCACTACAGTCCTAAAACCTTAAATAAGGATCCATTTGTACAACTTTCAACTGTCATTTTCAAGAGGAAAAAAATGAACAGCAACTAGTCTTGCAAGCCATTGACAGCAAAGAAAAAGAAAAAAAAAAACAAGACCAGAACTTAAGATAGTTTAAAGCTGACAGAAATTTATTAAATAAACTAGGAATGCTAGATTGAAACTTATTCAAGGTGTAAGATTTTGTGAAAATTTAGTTTTTGCATGTTGTATATTTGTTATTGTTCTGTTTTGATTTATGGGTGAATAAATAATGAAAACAATAGTAAAAATTGTTAAACTGCAATTTTTAGTTTTTGAGGTTCAATCTTTTCTTTAATACATGGAACTGTGGCTATTAAGTTAATTTCTTGGACCATTACTGCTATAGTGTCACACGCAGCCACAAATGTGATTCACCTAGTGAAAAGGAATAAGAATGGTTTGTAAGGCTAACCTGATTGTGTTGTTTGATCCTCCCTAGGTGCCCTATAACAAAATATGGCATTAAATAAATTAACCAGGGTTGACATATAAAATCAACCAACCTAACCTAGTAAGTCACAAATTCAATAAGGATAGTTTACAAAATTAGTGTTTATAACTCTGCTTCAAAATGCCTTGTATCTTGTGTTTTGCAGATTTCATGGATTCCTACACTTGATATTAAGAACTGAAATGATCACTGAATTTCATGTCTAATTAAAAGCAAATGTATTTCTGTGCATTGCTTCCAATCTCTAATCAGTGTAGATATATATGGAGAAATTGCTAATGTCATTGTTCCTACATTTATCTAATTTTGATTAGCTGAAAGTATATTCATAAAAGTAGTTAGCAAAATCTTTACTTTGTTAACTTGTCAGATAAGCCTGTCTGATTATTGATTGTAATTTCTTTTAGATTAGAAGTTGCCATATTTAAAGAAAGTTTATACTATTTAGAATCATGAGTATTAGCCTATATATGTGCATGTTAAGCTAGAATCAAATGTGTATAAATTCTGGAATATTGACTTTGTTCTCCATTGACTTTGAGGCAACAAAAAAAAATTGTAGCATAGTGACAAAAACTTTCACAGACTCCACCTAACAGTTATAAAACTATGAACCTGTTATTTCATATGCATATGATAGTTAACCAGATTATTTTAACATTAAATGCTATTTTCTGCAGTTATAAATAATAAAATAAACCATTTTCAATTATCACTGTTAAGAATATTATTTCTTTCTCGCCGTTGATTTATTCCAAATTTTAATATTTTTAACTAATTTACACCTTTGTGACAAGGCTTTGCATCCTGGTACAAAACCAATTTATAAATTGTCATAATTCATTCATTAGTAACCTGGTGTCTTTATCCTTAGAATTTGCTATTAGCTATTCATTGGGCCCATTTCTTTGTTGTCATTGTTTGTGATCATTTGTCCTTAACTGTTCAGTTGGCTTCAGCAGATGATGTTCGATTTGAAGCTGCCAGTGTGTTGGCTCAGATATTTGAGAAACAGGTGAGTTTATATTTTTTCTTTTTACATTTTAAATGTATAAAAAAGAAATGTATATATACATAAAATATGTAAAGCAACCAATAAAGGATTTTTTTTTTCACTTGATAATGGATGCAAATTTTTTTGTTATGAGTGTACAGCTTGAATATTCTTTTACTAATTTTTAACTTCTAACCATGGAATGCTTGTGAGTAAAGTTAAAACATTAGCTGTTTATTCAGTAATTTTTTTTTAAATAAACTTAAATCATGACAATTAAAATGAAAAAAATTTTAATGTCTGTAAATATTTAGAAAGACTATCTTTAATAACATCCTTAGAATATATAGGAAATGTTGAATTCATCACTTAAATAAAGCTATAAATGTTAAATAGTAATTTTATTTTTAATATCAAGGATTTGTTAGAATGAGTTTTTCATCCATATAGATTATTTTATAAAATATCTTTTAATTTCCAAATCTGATTATTTATTTAAATTTTTACTTTTTGAAAACATATAAAGAATATTATATGAAAATAAAATTTGAATCTTTTCAATTGCATTGTACATTTTATCCATGTAGATTTGTCTTAGAGTCACTTAAAAATGTTTGGGTGCATTTTAAAGTCAGAGCATATATGTCCCTGATTCATTTTCTGTTGAAACTTTTTCAAAAGATGCTCTTGAGAGGTCTTCCCTCTCTATATTGTTATGGCTTACATTCTTATGATAAAATTGATATCATTTGTTGTAGCAGAAATATTCATGTACTAACAATTTAAAAAATATATTTATAATGATAAAATTGACCCCTACCCAAAGCTAATAAATTAATAAACAATGACTTCTCATCTGGAAATGCTTTATTTTCCTTCCTTGCTGTAGCTTCAAGTGGACCTTGCCAAACCAATCCTGAGAAGAGCAATTGAAATCTCTCAACAAGCTCCATACTGGCATTGTCGATTACTTTTTCATCTAGCTGTAAGTTCTATTACGGCTTCATTCTATTTTTATATAATGTACAGCCTCTCAGACTTCAAATTCCCTTTTTCACTATCCTGCATCTATTAAATTATTTATAATTTGAAACATTACTCAAAGCACTGCTAAAACAAACTTTTTTTTACAAAACAGCTTATTTATCTATTTAGTGTTGTCACATGTTCTTTCTCCTGGATATAAATATTTCTTGTGTGAAATTTAAAAGGAAATTTATAGCTTTGATAAGTATTTGGTTTTGCTTCAAGATTAGAAATAGTCATTTATTAGTGGCTCTGAACCCAATAATAAATTCATTCTTTGACTTTTAAATAGACTTTTCTTTCAGTAAAGAGGGTTGGAACCCCACCATATTTCCAGAATAATTTTTTTTTACCATTGTCTCAGGATCATCTTGAAAAGCAACTTTAGTTGTCCCTGTAACCAAAAAAAAATAACTATACCGAAATTAAAATGTTTCTCTCATTTTATCCTGATTATGTTTGTAGTTAGTAACATAAAAACACTATTAAAATGTTTATGTAAGAAATATTTATTTTGATCATTCAATCTTTACTCATTTATTTGTTCTTAATGCAAGTATTACATGTTCTAATAAAAATTAACTTTTAAAAATGAATAAATACTAAAACAAATTAGTTAAATGTTACTGTAACAATTTTTATTTAAAAAAAATCCTTTTTTTTAAATATTTCCGTTAAATGATCTTCAATAATTTTACATAAAATTGTTTTTATTAATTTTCATGGTTTGAGTAACTTTTCTCATATACCTTAATAATTGTGCTGTATGTATTAATTTTTCATGTAAATATTAGTGTATCCAAATTTGTTATAAAAAATGTTTGTAGTTTTATCAGAAGTTTTATTGGTGTTTTAATACCTGAACCAATGGCAATGGTGTCTTCATCTAACTAATATCTTACCATTATGTGGGAGGTATTTTTGTCACACCTTTGAATATTGTTTATTGTACTCACAAAATATAAGCTCAGTCATTGAGTGAATGTATTTTGTTTTTTTTTTCCTCTCCCCTTTGAAGGAAAAACTTTTCTAACAAATTTATCTTTAATTTCACAATTACAATTTATTTTTGTTTTATTTTTTTTTCTTCAGCAAATCCATGCATCAGAAAGAGAGTATGCCTCTGCATGTCAACTATTGGGTGTTGGTTCAGATTTTGCTCTTACAGCTCGTTCTGATTACCTCCGTCTTCTCTTCCTTCTTAGTAAAGGAATGGTGAGTCTGATGAACAACTTTTTTTATGGCCCATTTAATCACATTCCTTGTCTCTCTTCCATCATCAACAATTAATTCAGATATAATTTCTATCCAGAAGAAATTTTACTTTGTGTGTGTGTGTGTGTGTGTGTGTGTGTGTGGTTTTTTTTTTTTTTTTTTTTTTTTTTTTTAATAAAAAAAAATGTAAAATCCTTTAGAAGTATGTGGCTGTTACTTTTACATTTATTCCAAATTAAAGGCAAAAGAGAAGCTTACACAAGTTTTTATGCCTATAAGCATTTTATTGTTTTTCTTACTAACATTATTTTTGTTTCAGTTACTGCTGGTTGACAAAAAAGTTTCCGAAGTGAAAGAAGTATTGTCATTATCTGGTGCTTTGATTGAGCACTACAAAGGTTCTCCCACTCAAAAAGAATCTCTCAATGTTTTTTTTTTGGTTCTTCAAGTCTGTCACTATTTAATGGCTGGACAAGTGAGTACATATCCCATTATTGTAATTCAGCATTTTGAGGATTCTTCTGTGTGTGGTCCATTTTTACTCTACTAAATAAATTTAGGCATCATTTTGACCACTAAAATAAATTCATGTAGGTTGCTATATTCTTGAAATCAAATTGAATATTTTTATTTATATATAGTTATTTCTCGTTAAAATGAAAGTATGAAAAATCTGAAGCATTTACTTCTGGGTGGAGGATAGTAACTTTGCAAGTTATGCCCCTTCAATTTTTTCCTTTATTTTGGGAAAATAGCTGTAAAACATTTAAAGAAAAGTTATTGATGAAAATGACATTGTGAATAGTAATCAATTTCTAACTAATAAAATTATCTGCTGCCTCGATACACTAAATACACACACATACACACACACATATATATTATTACTTTAAAAAAGGGGTCATATTTTACTAATAAAATGGGATACAAAAGTATGTTTAAAATTTTGGATTTCTTTCAACCAACTCTTCTTCAAAACAAAAATCGTTAGTAATTTTAGACCAAATAGCTAATAAGAAAAATTCTTATTAGTGACTGAAGTTAAAATGTATACTAATTAAAAGATAAGGGGAGTCGGGGGGATTATCTTACATTAGGTAATGGCTTCTCCAAAAAGGGCCAATTTGTGTTTTAATTCTCACTGCATGCACAGGTAAGGTATCTGCATGTTAATAACACTAATATATCCAAGTGGAGTCTGTTCTATACCCTGTGCAATACAGAGAAAAAATCAGGAGAATAATGTCCTGCAAGCAGCAGGATTTAATATATGCTTGTCAGTTGTGGAGGCAGGAGTCTGCAAACACCTGATGTTACTGGCTCATGTCTACACATCTGGCTCAGGATGTTGGGTGATTCTAAATTCCAACCACTGGATGATTTTACCCACATAGTCAACCTCACATTGACACTTATATTGATATACAACTAAATTGTTTTGATGGGCAGGCAAAATATCCTTACAGCAAGGAGGGAAAGCCCTTGGAGTTGTAAAAATGCTATGGGCCATAATGGCACTGAAACATCGCTTAATGGAGATAGAAATTTTATCAGCATATATCTGACTAACGGGACCAATCCATGGTAGTCTGACATATACAGGACATTTAGATATCCTATAGATCTTAGCCTCATTGATTTTTTTTTTTTTTTTTTTTTTTGTTCAATGGTAGATGTAATAACACATTTGGGATAGCCATTCATCAAAAATAGTTGTTTAAATTTCTTTTGCTCAGCATTGCCGATGACACCACAGTTTACTCTTGCCTCGATCAAAAATCTGGTGTGGGTGACAAAGCTAACCTTGCAGCCAAGCTTGGAAAGGACCTCCAATCCGTAGTGGACTGGGGTAAGAAATGGCTCGTAAATTTTAATACTTCTAAAATGAAGCTACTATCAATTAACTATCATAGACAGTCGCACCTACCTCCCATTAGCATGGACCAGGCTTGCCTCCCAGAGAGTAAAACACTATGCCTCCTTGGTTTCACACTTTCAGTGGACCTCAAGTGGAATGACTATATCGAATCCATTGCTAAATCCGCTGCTATGAAAGTCGGTTTTCTGTGCAGGGTCTGGAGATTTTTTTCCGTCTGAATCTATCCTGCACATTTATAAATCTACCATCTGCCCATGCATTGAATACTGCTGCCATATCTGGTCGGGTGCCCCTGCTATTCTCCTTGGGCTTCTCGACAAGGTACAGCGGAGGGTCTGTAATGTGATCGATACCAACTTGGCAGACCGCCTGCAGTCTCTCTCTTACCGGTGTGACGTGGCTTCCCTGTGTCTCTTCTATAAATACTTTCACGGCTTCTGCTCTGATGAACTTAGATCACTGGTACCCCCTAGGTTTGAATTTGCACAAGATTACTAGATTAGCAACTAGATTCCACCCTTTTACAGCGAAACCGATAAAATACAACCGCAATTTCTACTCCAACAGTTTCTTTTCTTGCACTTCCCAACTGTGGAATTCCCTTCTGCATGACTGCTTCTCTGACGGCTACAATCTCCAGGAATTTAAATGTAAGGTCAATAGACACCTCCTAACACACTAACTCGCTTCCATTCTTTCAAACACTCTTCCCATCCACCCAACCCCCAGCCTCCGTATCCATACCCATCTATCACCCACCTTCTGACATTTCCTATATCTAACCACTCTTTCTCTTTACCTTCCCCTATGTAGCCCCAAGCGCAATAGTGGCAGTGGAATTCCTTGCTTGGGGTGAAATGATTAAAAAAGAAAAAAATATTGGTTAAGTCTGTCTCTTTCTGCTTCGGTAATTGCATGTATTGACAAATAGATGGAGTAGCTCTGGGAAGTCCATTAGCACTTCTGATGGCTAAAATTTTTGTTGGCTTTCATGAAAAACAGCTTTTTGATAAGATTGAGGAACTCTATTGTTATTTCTGCTCCGTTGATGATATGTTTGTTGTTTTCTAAAGTGGAAGGGTTCTTTTCACATTTGTATAATTTCCATCCTGCATTAAAATATACTATGGAGGTAAAAGAGAATGGTCGGTTACCTTTCCTGGATGTACTAGTAGAAAGAAGAGTTTCATGCTTTCTTACTAGTGTTTGTTGTAAACCCACTTTCTCTGGGCTTTACTTAACTTGGGACTCTTTTGCTCCCAGAATCAGGAAAATTAATCTTATTAGTTGTCTTATCCATCGGACTCTGATATGTTCTGAGTGCAAAATCAGTGCTGAGCTAAAGAAAATTAAACAACTATTTCTGATGAATGACTATCCCGAATGTGTTATTACATCTGCCATTGAACAAAAAAATTGATAAGTAGTTTGAAGCTAAGATCTGTGGGCCATCTAAATGTCCTGTATGTCAGACTACCACGGATTGGTCCTGTTAGTCAGACATACACTGATAAAATTTCTATTTCCATTAAGCGGTGTTCCAGTGCCATTATGATTTGGAGCATTTTTACAACTACAAGGGCTTTCCCTCTTTGCTGGTAGGATGTTTTGCCTGCCCATCAAAGTAATTTAGTTATATATCACTATAAATGTTGATGCAAGGTTAGCTATGTGGCCAAAACCATCCAGAGGTTGGAAGTTAGAATTGCACAACTTGTCCTAAGCCAGGTGCATTGACATGAGCTGGTAACACCTAGGTGTTTGCTGACTCCTGCTTCCACAATGTGCAAAGATTTATTAAATTCTACTGCTTACAGGAGAAATTATTCTGATTTTTTTTGTACTTTTCTTTTCTTTTTTTTTTCTCTGTCTTGCATAGGGCATGGAACAGATGCCAGAGATCTGTCCTGTGCATGCAGTGAGAATTAAAACACAAATTGGCCCTTTTCAGAGAAGCCATTACTTAACGAGAATAATTTCTTCCTCCTCACTCCTCCTCTTATCCTTTAATTAGTTTACATTTTAACTTCAATCACTAATAAAAAATTTTCTTATGAACTACTTAATCTTAAATTACCAACAATTTTTGTTCCTTAAGTAGGGTTAGTCTAAAGACGCCTAAAATTTTAAACGTGATACTTTTGTATCTCGTTTTATTAATAAAATATGATCCCTTTTTAAAGTGCATTATAGCTTGGTGCGGTAATGGCAATTTGTTTATATATATATATATATATATATAATTTTTTATTTTTAAAAAAATTCAAAAATTGTAAATGTATTAAATTTATTTTAATTTGTTTCTTAGAAGTGTATTATTTTAAAAATCTCATACCAAATTATTTCCCCTGTTCTATCTGTATAAAATCATATACTAACTTAACAAGTTTTAACTAATTAGTTTGTGTTACTTAGTTGAGAGATTATGCATTAGTTTATATCTCGCTGGAATCATGTCCTTAATAAGGGCAAAGCAGGTTTATAGATATCACAATTTAATATAAAGGTTAAATTTACTAATGATATTAATATTTTTTTTTTTTCTTTAGGTGAAAAGTGTCAAGCCTTGTTTAAAACAACTACAACAAAGCATTCAAACAGTTACTCAGTTGCATTCTGATGATGGTAAGAAAATTTTGAGCACACTCACATAAATCAAGCACGTAATCACTCTTCTGAACTTTCCAGTCTTAAAATGTGTTACCAATATTTGGAATGTTAGATTGATTGATTTATTTATTTTTCACATTTACAGTGATGCTGATAGCTTTTTAATTTAATGAGTCCCAAGACCCATGGATTTGATTAGAATGGGTCCTCAGGAGATTTTATCAGTCTAAACTATAGTTTCTTAATAAATTGTAGTGTTAACCTAGTTTGGAATCTTGCAGTTTTTTTTATTGGAGTTTTGGAATCTTTTATGTTAATTAAATTGAAATCACCTCAGTATACACCATTTTTACAAATGTCCAAGGAGGGTTCAATCTAAATTAAATTAATGTATGAAACTGCCCCCCTCTTAAAATTAAATAGTGTATTTTAATATTTATTTTAAATCAGATAATTTAGTGCTTAATCGATATTATGCCAAATAATTTTTTATTTACAAAACTTTGAGTCCTATCATTCAGTAAAAATTAAATTTAGTTTTTGTTTTGTTTATAAAGTTACTGTTTTTATATTAAAAATAGTTTTTAAAAATTAATTATAAAACTTAAGAATAAAGCAATACTTTAATTTAAAATTTTAATATAAAACTACTTTATAAAATGTTTAAATTTAAAAAATAATTTGAATTTATTCAGTATGAAACCCAATTTTTAAAACTAGAATACATCAAAAATAAATTATTACAAGCCGCTATAGATTGTCTGTGATTTTTTTTTTTTTTTTTTTTTCTGTGATTCTTTTCCTGTAACTTTATTACCAGCTGCTAGGCTTTTATTTTAGGATGAATTATCAGAAAAGATCAATTTTTGATTTATTTTTGAATGTTTCTTTTAGGCACTAATAAACAAAAAATTTTTTTTGTACATATGATTATTTGAAGGAATTGTTGGTACTCATGGTTTTAATCTATCCCTAATAATAGTATTGGTAAGGTTCCTTTTTCAATGGTCCCAAATTATTTTGAAGAAAATGAATTTAAGTAGGCACCTCCAATAAATCGCTAAAAAACAGCATGGAACCGCATAGTATGAATAAAAAAAAGGTCATAAACTTAATAAAAAAAACTTTTTCCATAAAAATATTTATATTATTATTAAGAGGAAAGATCAAAGTAATTTTTAATTATTTTTAAAAAAATTTTAATCCCTGCTAACATTTTTGAAATTTTGTTAGAAAATTTTGTTATTTGAGTTAGTGGCTAAAAAAAAAAAGTTTATGACTGTTTTACAATGGGTAACTTTTTTTCCCCGGTGACAAACACATTAATTTGGAAATTCTTGCAAAAATCAAATAATTGTCAGATTTGAATGAAACTTTCAGTACTCATTCACAAATGAATGAAATTATTTTTGAAATTATTTTTTAAATATCTTGGTGAAAATATATATTTTATTTTATATTTTTTTTTATTTTTTTTTAACTTTGTTCTCTCTCCCCCCCCCCCCCCCCCCAGTAAATCCATGAAATTTTAATTAATTTTAATTAGCTGCAAAAAAATTTTTTTTATTAGTTAAACTCAGGACTCATTGGGGCATATAAATCATCTATGTTTTTTATTTTAAAGTGGACAACCTGACTGAAAATCTGCTCCGAAGAGTAAGATAAAAATGCAATAAAAGTCTGATATAATTTAATTTGATAAACTTTTAATTGCTGGAATATATAATAATTATTAAGGACATTAGTCTGAAGAAAAAAAAAAAATTTGTTTACTAATAAAATTTTGAAATAATTGCTTTTATTTTTTATTGTAATAATTCATAAGTGTTACAAATATTTTAAAAACCTTTTATGGGAACATTATTTAAGTTCTTTTTTAGTTAAGAATTGATTATTATATTGCCTATTGAAAAGTTTAATAAAAAATTGTTCAATTTTATTTTTAAAATAATTAAAAAAAAAAAAATTGTGTCTAAATATGGTAATTTTTCAGTATGGTGTTATTAAATTATTTTAAAAGAAATTTAAATTTTTTATTTATTCAGATAGCATATTTTTATTTATTCATAAAGCATAGTCTGGCTATAAATCTAAACTAAAATTCTATAAAATATTATATAATTGCTGAAAATATTTTAAATTTTTAATTTTACTATTTAGTTAAAAAACAACAAAAAAAAATTTAAATTTCCAAATGTTACGTTTTAAGCTACATGAATTTTTTGTCACTTTCTGTTGCCATACAAGCATTCTTGACATCTTCCGCTTGTCAATAAATCATTTGTCACCTAAGATAACGCAAATAAAGAGGGCTACCGTAGTTAAAGAAAAGCTTTTATCGTAAATTTCCACTAGTAAGCAATTACTATTTGTTTGAAAATCAGATAAAGGTAAGTTTTAATTTTAAAAATTGACTTAAATAACGTTCAAGGAGGTATTTTTTTTTTAAACAGAAATTTGGCTACTGTTTACGTAATGTGTTGATCAATCAATAATGACTGTAAATTTAAAAAAAATTTTTTTCAGCAGTTAAATTTTTGATTCCGATCAATATAATTTCAGTTTGAACTAAACCAGGGTATTTTGCTTACTGTAATTAGTAAATTTAATCTCTTGGCTTTCAATTAAAGCTAAAATTAAAGCTTCAAGAAAACATTTTTATTTTTAAAAATTAAATTTAAATTGAGGTATCGAAAATGAGCAGTGATTTAGTGGAGGTACCTATAAGTTGAGAATTAGTTCAAAGCAGCTTTTTTTAAAAAATTTTTTTTTACTCAATTTCTGATTATCAATTGGGGATGGGAAAACTTTCTTTGATGAAACAAAAACCGTCTAATTCCCACCTTGTACCCCATTCGATGTAACTCATTTCATCTCGCCCAACTTCTCACAAATTTAAATTGTTCAGTTTCCAAGAAAGCAAACAGCAGTTAGCTTGAAATGGTAAGTGGTGGGGAAAAAAGAAAACACAAAAAAGGAGGTAAATTCTCTCGTGATATTTTTCGGTGGTAATTTTCAATTCAAAATAAAACAAAGCTTCTTTCTGCCACTGAGAAACCACTTATATTGTTTTTTTATTATGGAAAATTGAGGTGCTTTCCTGGGACACATGGACATGATTTTTATGCATTAGAGGGATGCAGGATGTATACTTATCAGCATCACTGCATTTACTATACAGCACTAGTCAAATGCCTGCAGATGGAAAAGCAATGTTGCTTGTACAGTTGTTCCCATAAGAACACTTTTATTATTCTATACTTTTTATTTGACAAATAAGGAACAGAAAAACTTCTTTCTGGTTGATTATGTTGTTGATTATTATTGTTATTGTTTTGTGACAGAACCTCTTTCAAGTAACCAGATTGACCAGTTTCAGTGGCTACCAAAAGAACACATGTGTGTCTTAGTATATTTGGTAAGTATAATTTCTAAATATTTAAATATTTATTACAATCTTTTTGCTTTTAGGTTTTTTACCATCAGAAATTTTTATCTTGACTGATAAAAAACATTGATTAAAATCCACAGTTAATTTGAAGATGTTTTGATACTGTGAAGTTCCATGGGAGGTGACAACATAATATTAAAGTAAATAAGGAGTGAAGAAAAAATGATTCTCTCTTTAATGCTATATAGAAGCTGGATTTTAAAAATGTTATCATTTCTTAATTTAATGAATTAATTTTAATAGATTAATAAAAGTTATTGATTATATTTTGTTTTTTACTTTATAGTCCATGTAGTTGTATAGCAGTGACTTACCTCAGCAACACAAAAAAGCCAGTTGTCTGTATGTTTTGCAAGGGAGTCTGGAGATGCTTCAGATAGACAGCACTTTGTGCTGATAGAGGTGGTGGTGTCATGATTAGCCATTCTTGTTGGCTGAGTGTTGGCTGGGTTAAGTTTATAAAAACATGGTATGCTCATTTAAGAGGCGTTGAGTTTTTCGTTCATGGCAGTGATGTATCGAAGATCAAAACAAGTCTGGATGCCATACTTTGATGGAAACCAGGGAGTGAAGTACCAGATGTTCCACAGATTGTCACCCTTTGAAGCATCTTTTCTCTGTGGGGAAACTTGTGAGCCATTCTCTGTGCATGGCTGGCTCAGAGTGGTGACTGCATTTATAAAGCGGCAGACAACTGCAGTGACCAATGGATGGGATGATAAAGTCAAGGATGGCTTTCTTCGTTGCATGCTAATGGAAAACAATGGCCAGGATACACGATATGTCTCCTGTGCTAAGACTTGTGCATTGATCATAGTAAAATGAAGGTTTGGGTGGATGCAAGTTCTGTTGCCACAGGAGTGGCACTAGAAGTGAATGGGAGCATTGTAAAGGATGCTAGTTGGTTGTGTCCAGCTGAAGATGCTTGGCTGAGCTCGATGCCACAATATGCAACTGGTGAGAGGCTGGTAAGACAACGCTTAGAGACATTGCAAGCATTGACAGAGGAATACACCTTGACAATGGATGTAATGCTGGTGAAATCCTGTCTAAATTACACAGACTGCCTGATCTGAGTGCCACAGAGATGGTTGGATTTACATCGGCATGAAGAGCAACAGCTGAAAGGCTGCACCATTGTGGAGAGTAGATTGAACAAGAACCAAGTGACCAATATACACCAACAAAGTGGCCACCTGGGTGTGAAGAGGAATTTATATTTTGCCAGGTCTCTTGATCCATTAGTGTCCAGAAAACGTATTGAATCTGTTGTCAAAGCCTGCCGGTCAATTGATCCAGCACCGGTGCATTAAAAGAAGGGGACAGTAGGTGTAAAATTAACTTGGAGTAAATTGGTGATGGACATTACTCACTACAGAGGTGGTCATTTTCTAACACTCATTGATTGTGGACCTTCTCGAGTCGCGATATGGCGATCAGTGTTGCCAAGATTCTGCTAGTGTTATTCTTCAGCTGGAATCAGTTTTTTATGAGGGGGGCCTGCCAGCTGAGATCTTGACAGATAACGACATTGCATTAACCCGTAAGAACTTTAAGAAATTTTTAAATAGCTGGGGAGGTACACTTGAGATTCTGATGTGTTCATGTACCGGCTGGGAATGGGATTGTGGAATGCTGTCATAGAAGTATCAAGACCATTGCAGCCAGAAAGCAATGTTCGGTGCCAGAGGCAGTCTATTGGCACAGTGTCACTCCCAAGGACAGTCTTTCAGCTTCCACAGTACCGGTTGACATGTAGTTGACAGTAGATGCATGACCAAATTCAAAACTAGTCGCGTGACCCAAGTAAGCAGTCGGTGTGGATCGATGGAACACCGCGATATGTGAAGAATTTATGCCTTTTTTACGCACAAATGCCCTTGGGAAAGGTATTAATCTGTCTATTCCTTCCCGTTATGGGTTAAATAACAGGACAGATAGGGTTCTATAGCCTTGGGAGGCAACCAGTCTACCACAGAAAGCAATGGCAACCTACTGTGGGATAATCTGCCCAGTCAGCCATGTCTCTTTCGAGACATGATCGCCCAAGTGTGTATCGTGTATGGCACTTAACTGTTCCATTATCAGACTCTGCTAGTGACACAGAGGAGAGTGAACGATTTCTGTATTTAACATCTAGTTCACCAGGTGATTCCTCCAGTACCAGCAGTTCAGAGACCAATGCTGGAGTACCTGATGACATTCCCAGCAGTAGCTCATTTGAGAAAGAGACTGTCAGTGTTCGTTTTTGAAGGAAAACCCAGCAGAAGAGACCTGCCTGGAATACATTGAGAGGAGTGTAGCAGTGGCTTACCTTGGCAATCCAAAAAGGCCAGAGTTGCGTGTATGTTTTGCAAGGGAGTGTGGAGACAGCAAATCAACATGCTTCGGACAGATGGTGAATCAAACAGCACTTCATGCTGATAGAGGTGGTGGTGTCATTTGTAGCCATTTTTTTTGACAGGTTCTTTGCAGCCATTGGCTGAGTGCTGGCTGGGTTAGGTGTATGAAAACATAGTCTGCTCATTTAAGAGGTGTTGAGTTTTTCGTTTGTGACAGTGAGCAGCATATCAGAGATTGAGACAAGGAGTGTGGTTTTGTTTTGCCTAGTGAATCCATTGGACTCGTATTACCTTTCTTTTCCTGTGTGTAATTCCAGCCATTTTTTTTTTTTTTTTTTTTTTTTTTTTTTTTTTTTGTTTGCAACAAGTTGTCATTGTGTGATAACTATTCAGAAATTGTCTTTTCTCTTATCTGTCAGGTTACAGTGATGCATTCCATGCAAGCAGGATATATGGACAAAGCACAAAAGTACACAGACAAAGCTCTCATGCAAATTGAAAAATTAAAAAGTATGTAACCCTATCTTTTATTTATATTTTGATTTGTTTACTTACTGCTTTTGGATTAATAAGTCAGTTTTATTTATGTTAAAGCCTTTAATTTTGATAATCCAGTTCCCTTTTTACAAACATTGCTTCAGGCATTAATTTTTTGTATCTTTCAATAATTTATCTTTCAATCTCTTTTTTTAATATACGCATCTTTTGCTGGATATAAGTTTCAAAGTGTTTGTATGGAAGACCAAATTTGACACTTTGAAATTACTTTGCATTTGTTACTTTCATCCTAAAAGAACTAAAAATTTTTTTCTTTTTCAGTGCTTGATGCCCACCCTCTGCTGTCATCATTCCAATTGATGCTGCTGGAACATATCATTATGTGTCGTCTCATCATGGGGAGTAAATCTGCTGCCATTCAAGAAGTGAGTGCATACTTGGCTTGTCCTTTCTTTTTGGCAGTCAAAAATATTCTTAGGGTTTTCATCTTTGCTCCCAATTGCAATCTTAGAATGAATAATCTAAAAAGAAATTTTATAATAGATACTTACAAGAAAGGCTTTCTACTTAAAATCTAATATTTTTTGGGTAGAGAGGAATTTTGCTTTATATTTGATGTTTGTTCTTTTCCGAGGGTGACATACATAAATATTTAATAGATAAACAAAATAAATTGATTGTTTAAGATATTAATTTATTCAGAATCTTTAGTTGATTTTGTTCTGAATATTTTGAAAGTCCTGCACTGAGTGGATTAAAATATACCAAGACATTGTGGCTGCTTGTATTGAAAAGTGTACTTTGACTTCTATGATAATATCAATAATTTTCCTTCTTGCCAGCATGTTTCTAATAGAAAAAGTATGTTACATCAACTTTACCGCCACTAAAAATAAAAATATTTTGTGTCTATAGATGTTAATGTGCCATAAAAATATTTTAATTTTAATTTTGACTTTGTATAAAGTCTACCTGCATAGACACTTCTGAAAGGACATTTTATTTTAAAGACAATATATTGTGTGTGTGCACACACACTTTTATTATTTTTTATTTTTTTTATATAGACATATCAACCAGAATTATTAAATCATTGTTATTGTCTTAAAGGAAAAGTCTTTATAACTTTTTTCATTATGGATTATATATTTTTTTGATGAATGTAAAAATGACAGTACATCACAACTCAAAATGTCTTGGTTCTGAAAACTCATTAGCTGCAGATAAGGATTTCCATCATTTCAGTTCTATTGCTTAATTACAAATGATAGAAATTTAACACAAGCACTTTAACACTTTCAAAGTGTTTACTCCCAAAACATAATTTCAGTTACTTTATATTAGAAATAAAATTTTGACAAAAAACATGTACATTTAGGTAATGAGTTCTTTTGTAGTTTTAGTTTTCTCTGAAATGTAAAGTAACTTTTCTCTCTCACTCCTTTTAACACCCTATGATAATTCATGTGCAAAAATGTACCTATCATCTGTTAAGAACTTTATTTTTCTAATGAGCTATTTTTCTTTGGTTTCAATTCTTTAGTGCATTGTGAATAAAGTTTCATTTCTCCATGTTTGAAGGGTTAAAATTATTTTTTCTTTTTGCTGTTCAGATCTTTCAAGCATGCAATGTTTGTCAGCAGCAGCCCAGACTTTTCTCCACACATGGAGCCCAAATCCACACTTTACTGGTAAGGCTTCTCCTACATAAAAAGCATAGCTTCATTTGCTGGTCACATTTGTGCATATTCAAAGTATTCTAGGTCAACCAAAATCAAGGCTTTGTTGTAATTATTTTTAATGCCAGGATTTCAGCTAGTATCGGCTTTGACTCCTGATTACATTTTAGTAGATAAAATTAAAGAAGGAACTATTAAAATAGTCAAAGATAATGACCTTGTTTTTATCTTAACTCTTCTATCATTTACAACTTTAGTGAAATCATCAGCAGGCCATTTTATTTGATTCTAGCGTAATAAAAAAAATATTCACATGAGGCTGTTTAATAAATTGCCAGTGAAGATCTAATTACTGCACCATCAACTATACCATTAGCTTTGTGAATATTCACTTTCTTTTTATGATCAATTAAACAAATTTTTACTGGATTGTTTTGAAAGTAAACATAATCACAAAAAAAAATTTAAAAAAACTGTCAACACAGTTAAGTATTAAATAAATTTCATATGCTTTAAGCTTGGCTGATCACATCTCATTTGATTCATGACTGATCAGATAGATTTTTCCTGCAGTAGGTTGCCATTTTTTTCTATAGAAGACTGGTTGCCAACCAAAGGTAAAGGACCCAGTCTGTCTTGATATTCAACTCCTAGCAGGGAGTGGGTGTATTTGTACATTTACCAAGGGCATTTTCAGGTAACAAACTGAACTGGAATTAGAACCGACATCCATTACACCACAGCACACATTCTTGAGGAGGAGGTTGATGTTATCTTTTTCATAATGAAAAGCATTGGAAAGGTGAAATAACTAAACTTTGTTGAATTTAAAAATAGAACTTAAGTTCCGAAGATTCTTCAGTCTTATTTTCTTATTTATATTCTTCCTATTATAAATTTGGTTTCTTGAAAACAAAGATTTTTTTTTCCTGTATCAACACTTCATTTAGACTAAAGTCAAGTAAATTTGCAACATTTTAAGGCATTATTCAATGTTCAGAAAAATTAGTTTTATTCATAAAGAATTGTTTCATGCTATGAAAATGACTTCTTTAACTTCATTTTAGGGTCTTTATGCAATGTCAATGAATTGCATGGAAGCAGCAGAATCCCAGTTTAATACAGCATTTAAAGTAAGTAAACATGAAATCAAATAGTGTTTCATTTAAGATTTTATTTTGGAAGAAGAAAAAATCTTGTTTTATTTGTTTTACAAACATTTTGTTTGTTTGGGAAGAAAAATATGAAATGGGTATTCCATATTTTTCTTCTGGATCCCTAATTATCAAACATTTTAATTTTGCAATTAAATTTGCCTGTTGAAATTATTACTTTATTTTTGCTCTTTTAAATCAAATTATTTTCTTTTCCTTCATAGTTGTCTACTGATGTTGATTTACGTACATTTGTAAAACTGAATTTGGCCATTGTGTACTTACGGACAAATAGGCCTACAGATTTAATAAGTCTGTTAGAAACTGTGGTCATGCCTCAGAAAGTTTCTTCATCATCATCATCTTCGTCATCATCATCGTCGTAAGTAGAAAATGCATGTTTTATCATTTCCTTTCTGTCTTCACTGTTTTTAGAAATTTATTTACTTTTAACCAAGGTAAAAAGACGCAAATACAGGTACCTTTAAAGAGCATACAATGATGAAAATGGTTTCAAACTTGATAAAAACATTATCAAAATGTTTAAGAAGACCAAAAGTTTATTCTTTTTCTTTTTCAGTCTTTTTCTATCATGTTAAAAATTTTTCTTACATCAGCTGGTTGGCTAAAGATTAGTATGGGAAATTTAACCATCTTTTGTGGGTTTTTTTTTTTTTTTTTTTCTTTTAAAAACATTCTTTTGAAAATTTTTATAAAAATAATTATCAGATTTTAATTAAATTACAAGGTTTATTCACAAATGAATAAAATTGTTTAGAATTTTAAGTCCTAGTAAAAAAAAAAATTTTTTTTTTAATATCTGTTACTTTCACTTAATTATGAAATTTTGAAAAATTCCATCTTCATATTTATATTAAATAAAAAAAACAGGTATCACTGGAGAATTTAAATCATCAATTTGTTTTTTGTCAAACAGAAACACCATTTATGAAAATAAATTCTGCTCTGAATTGTAAAATAAAAAAATGCAATAAAACTAATTATTTAATTAGAAAAACTTTTAATTGCATTTATAAATAAGATATGTAGGACACTATTCCCTTAAAAATTTATTTGGTGAATAATGAATTTTTACACAAATTTTTACGAATTATTCAAGTTTTAAATTTAAAAATTTCCTATTAATTTCAGCCTTTTAAATGTTAAGTAAAAACTATATTTACTAATTATAATTGGAAAAGCTTAATACAAATTGTCAATCATCAATAGTTTTAAGAATTTTTTTTTTTGTATATGTACAAACATGCTGATTTTTGTCAATATAGTTGCTCATACAATAAGAGCAATAACTATAGTAAATTTAGGCCCAAATTTCTAAAATTCAGTAAAACATGAGATTACAGAGAATATTTTCCTAAATCTCTAAGATTACTTAAGTCATATATAAAAGGTGCTCACATCATTTTCTTCAATTATGTTTTATGCAGTGTCTTCCCAATTTTTGTAGATACAGTGACTCCTACATATTATCAGAAAATGAGTGAAAACTAAAACAAATGTAAAGCCAAAAAAGTATCTAAAATTCAAAATACAATGAATATTTTCTTGAATTTTTAAGATTACCGAGTATTTAAAAAAAACATATATAAAAAGATGCTCATGTTATATTCAATATATTTTTATTTATTTTTTTTTAATTATACAGAACAACATTAGATAAACATCACACTATCAAACCTACAATCAGCTATGTGTTGAAAAATGTATTTCTGTAATATTTTAAACTTAAAGTAAATAATGTTTAAAATTAGATTAATTACACTTTAAATCAGCTAATATGTCTTAGTTTCAGAAAAGTAATTTTATTTTATGGAAGTTTTTTTTTTTATAAATAAAGGCAATTACATTGTGATAAAAAAATCAAAACTTAGTTAAACAAAATTCTTCTTAAAGTATTTTGCTTATTGTAAATATTAAATATAATCTATTAGCTTGAAATTAAAAGCAAGATAAAAACTAAGATTTCTTGTTTAAAAAATTCATTTCAAACCTCAGTTATTGCGTTTTCTGTTGTGTTCCCTATTCAAATGTCATGATAAATATTCTGACAATGAAAAGGATTAAATTTGATCTAATATTTAGGCTTTACATTTTTGTGTGTGGATTGAGAATATCTACTTTATGGTGATGGGTAAATTGTTACCATTTTATATTTTTTATATGTGTGCTGTTTTTTTTTTTTATTTTGTCACCTGTACAGTATAATAGGGTCAGTTGGGCACTGTGGAAAAAAAAAATGTACCATGACATAATTCATTCTACCAGAAATTCAGAAACTGCATGTTGTACTGTTTGGTATTTGCACCAGAAGCTCCAATACAAGTATTTTTGTGTGTCAATGTGATAGTTGAGAGGATTCAGAGAAAGTTGGATGAGTCTAATGGTGATTGTAAGGGTGTTTGGCGGCATCACTAGCGATGCTGATGTTATGCCTCCATTCATCTTCCTTCCTTCAGCCTCAACACGGGACTTACATCAAGTGCCTTGAGGTAGTGCTTCCTTGGATTAAGGGTTTGGCTGCTGGAAGACCCTATGTCTGGCAGCAACTCAGCACCATTCCACTCAAGTAGGAGAACCCAGTTATGGCTTTCAGACAAATTCTGCAACCACAGCACCCCTTACAACTGGCCATATAACTCCTCAGTAGGGTAGGTTGATTTTCAAATTCTTTTTTTGAATATCAAAAAGAATTACTCTGTGAAAGTTAGGTTTGGTATGATAAGTCAGTCAGTTAAGTGCCAGACGTGAAACACGCTTGGGCGATCATGTCTCGAAAGAGACATGACTGACTGGGCAGAATATTATCCCACAGTAGGTTGCCATTGCTTTCTGAGGTAGACTGGTTGCCTGCCAAGGCTATAGAACCCAATCTGTCCTGTTATTTAACCCATAACTGGAAGGAAGAGACGGATTAATACCTTTCCCAAGAGTATTTGTGCATAAGTGAATGCAAGGAATTCAACTGGAATTTGAACTCGGCTCCCCGATTTCTCGTTCCGAGCCAATATCCACTGCACCACAACGCACATCCGTGGTATGATAAACACACCAAAAAGTAGGTTTGCAACTTGCACCAATTTTTGAGCATTTAGTTTAAAAGATCGTCTAATATGAAGCACTTGAAAATCCTTGTTTTTCATATATTTAGATATGGAATTGCTTAATAAATTTATAATTTAAATCCAGAAAAGTTTAATCCATATTATTCAAATGAAATGAATACAATATATCAAAAAGTAGCAATTAAAATGAAATTACTTCCCATCCCAACGCCAACCCTAACAGCTCAGATAAGATTCATTTTACCTCATTAATTGAAATACGTCAGTAATAACATTGCAAGATATTGTAAAACAGTTTTTTTTTTTTTTGTTTTTTTACCTGCCATCATTGAAATAAAAGCAAACAAGAATGAACTCTGCTCGGAACAAATTAAGGGATTATTTTAATATAAACTACCATTGTAATTTGAAGACTCTAAAATTCTACTGGCTATTAATAGTGGGACTTTAAGTTCCTATTTTATATAATAATTGTAAAGCATAAATTTATAAGACATGACAAAAACGTGAATGTTGTTAGAGTAATAGCAATTTTTATTATTATATCATATCAAACTGTTCTACATAAGAGCTCTTTGAAGCAAAGGAAGGCCTCATTTCATGGCATAAAACTTTTGTAATGATGTGCCTATGCCTTGCTTCAGTTCCATAGCCCAATTGGTAAGCTGCAGTTGTTAATTTTACTGGTCTTTTGACACTTTGTGAGTGTGAAGTCAAATCAGGTAACTCTAATTTTGTCCCACTCATTGAAGACTCTAGAAGTTCATAATCAGAAAATTCTTCTGTGAATCCAGGATCACAAACTCCATTTCGGGGCAGATTGATCAACTGAGACCAATGTGTTGCATCAAAATTTATCTTTAACCTCTTTCTGATTGGCTCTCCACTCCTGAAAAAATAAAATCAAAATTAAATATTAACCATGTCTTAATTTTTATAATGAAATTATGATAGTACTTTAAAATGAAACTAGGAATCTATGAAATCATTTTAATCAATACTGTGTAAGTTAATTACATAATGGCTAAAATTCTTTTAATAGCTTCTTCCCTCACTTCCAGTTCATCTGATTTCAGCATTGCATACAACATTTTCTGGTAGAGGACCAAAAGCATTATGCTAAATATTTTTGAATGCCATCTACTGAATTTCAGGTGGTAGTTCCTTAATTCTTTGAAAATATACAATTGCTGGTTATGAAATTTGTCACTTTTAATTTCAAACCAACTAACTGTATACACTCCAACAATAAATTGAATAAGGCTGTGTAGTTTGGAAAACATTTTTTAGGGTAAATGCCTAGAGTCCACAAACACATTAGTCTGGTGGTTAACGTCAACCATCTTGCTTGATTTAAGGGCCCAATTTTTCCATGCAGCATATCTAGGGTTGACTTTCCCTCGTGAAGTCTCTACTGCATACTTTAAAAGAAGTATCTGATCACTACTCAGATCAACTGTCTGCTTGATATTAGTCCTCTAGACAGCCAATATTCTAACTATGGGTGCAAATTTGACTTGGGGCAAATATGATAGTCATTTGCACACAATCTTCCAAGTGGACCAATAAATGATGTTGGACTGCTTAAAAACTGCTCTGAATAGAAGCTCATTTTGATGTAAAGAGCAACCAATGGTGTGTAATTTTCTTTTTATCTCTTTTGCTAGAACTGTAACTAGCCCACATTCACAGCCAGTATTTGTATGGGTGTTATCCAGTAAGACAGCTTTAAGGGTATCAACACTGTTATATTCCTCCCAAACACTAGCAACCTCTTTTGCTAGAAAGAACACCAGTTGCTCCAGTAGTAGTGATAACTCTATGAGTGAGGTATTTTCCACTTTCACAACCCATCTCCTTTGTAAATGTCAAATGGTGTTGTTCCCTTTGTTTTCTTTAATTTTATTTTCTTTCCATCTGCCTCTGCAATCTTTTTATATAACAATGTATCTTTGTCATGTCTTCCATCAACACCAATAAATAATTTTTTTCTGCTTTATCAATGTGTTTTTGATGGGCATTTTGTTTAGTTCTTTTTATTTGCATGGTCTATTTTAGATTTATTCAAAATTATGTATTCAATATTAACACTTGGTTTGAGAAGGCCCATAGACTTTAAATCTAAAAGAAAAGCATTTGCAAGGCTTGCTCCTAAGTTTGATGAAACATCACCTCTGATCAGTTCAGTAGCATACTGAGGAATTTTTAAAAAGCTGTAAACACCCTTGGAATGCCTGGCAGGCTTATACTCTTGTATTTCATCACTAGGATGATAGGGAAAAAAATAAGATCCTGATAATAAGATGAGGAGGTAATAGGAAATGAATCAATTTGTTCTTGTTCTCCTTCCACTACACTCTTTTTGGGTTTCTGAATGGCAGTTTTATCAACAGGTCCAAGTTGGAAACTACCTTTTGGGTCCTATTTTGGCCCTTTGGTTTTGTTTTTTGTTTTTTTAAATATTCTGTCTTCCACTGGTACCTGAAATATTAAATTTATGTTGAGAGAATACATCTAACCAATAGATATCTCAAAATATTATTCACATAGAATGAAAAATAGTACAAGTTGCTTTTCTAACTTGTTTTCATAAAATATAATTATAGAAATTATTTTAAATGAAAATATTTGATATTGAGATTTAAATTCATTTAAAAAAAAAAAAAAAAAAAGGAAAAAATATACAAAAATAACTTTACCTTATCTTTGAGAGGACAAGTACAGACAATGTGACTTGTTGGACAATTTTTTTTGCACTTCACATTTTTGTTTTCACAACTTAAAATTGGCAATTGACAGTAACAAGACAAAATGTCAAACAATGCATCCAGTTTTTTTGTCATAATTTTCTTTTGCACTGAAGAGAGACATCTATTTATCTGATGCGCTTTCTAGAAGCAGTTTTTTATTTTTATTTTTTTATTTTATTTACAATATACTTTTTGGTTAACAGAGGCAAATGGGGATTAACTGCCTTCCAAATATCAATTATATTCTTTGCCATTAATTTTGAAATAGCAAAGTTTAAGTTTGAACAAGTATTTTTCAGAAAATAACTACACTGGATGACTTGTCAAAAAGTAGGTGGCTCTGTTTTATCTAATGAACAAGGTGGTCCTCCAAATTTTGTAGCAGTAACACTGCAAGTAAAAAGTATAGCTCGTTTTCCAACCATTTTTATAAAAATATCTGAAAAAAAATTGTATTCTGTTATAAGAAATTAAACAAATTGAATTATAAATTCCAAAGAGAAATTTAAAAAAGGGAAAAAATATAATAACAGATGAAATAAGTATGTATTTACTTACCTTATAAAATAAATGCAAATCACTTCTTACGCAATATAGTAGCATGCTTAAAAACAAACTTGTGAATAAAAAAAAACGTCTTTAAAAATTAAATATCACAGTGAATATAAATTATTTCTTTCTTTATTTTCTAATAATTAAGTTTATTAAAAAAAAAAAAGGACTTGTTTTAAATCAGCTAAATAAACTTGAAATAAAGATCACGATTGGGAGTAAAATAAAAACATTTTATTAAAGCTACTTTCTATTATTTTTTTTTTTTTTTTTTTTTTTTATTTATTTATCTTTTTTTTTTTTTTTTCAAAACCCGGTGTTAATTTGACATAACTCATCTTTTCGATTAACACCAGGAGAAATTCAGAATATTTGAATATGTTACTATTTAAATGCAATTGGAAAATTTTTAGAGAAAACTATTTTGTGCACTTATCCTTTGTTAATTAGCAACTTTTTCTGGGTAGAGTTGTGGTTTCAAAATCAACCTACTCTACTCCCCAGACTCCCCCTTGAGTATGTGTAGGACACAGTTGAGCAGGAGACCAACAAAACTTCTTTAATACCAAAGATGAACATAACGAAAAGATCACGGCAGCATTCGCAAACTTAAGCAATGAGACCATCAAGAAGAGTTGCAGGAGATTTTGAAGTCGTTTGAAGACCAATGGCAATTTTATTGAATAAATTTACTCTTTAGTGTTTCAAGATATTTTTGTGTAATTTTGGTAAATATATCTGTTATAATAATATTATTATACATAGGAGAGAGAGAGGGGTTGCGATGAATAAATTGTTGTCACAATTATATTCTTTTTTTTTTTTTTTTTTTTCCTCAATTGGAGTAGATAGACTACTGCCCGGTTAACACTCCACCCACGTCTATTGAACAAGTGAAGAGGCTCATTCCTTGTTTAGGATGTGGTTTCCGGCTTTCTCTTTTCCAATCTTTTCACTCCTACGTAGACCCCTGCGCTTCAGTGGCGTTACCGCCTTGCTTGGGGTGATATGATAATATATATATTTTTTTTTTTTATCATATCACCCCAAGCAAGGCGGTAACGCCACTGAAGCGCAGGGGTCTACGTAGGAGCGAAAAGATTGGAAAAATTTTAATTATTCATATAATTCTTTGTCGGTTTAGTGTAGGTATGTTAATATATATATATATATATATATATATATAAACAAACATACCTACACTAAACTGACAAAGAATTATATGAATAATTAAAAAAAACTTTTCCAAATTACACACAAACACACATGTGTGTTTGTGTGTAATTTGGAAAAGTTCTTTTTATTCATATAATTCTTTCAGTTTAGTGTAGGTATGTTAATTTTTTTTATTCAAAGTTTGAAGATTAAAGCTTATTAAATTTAAAATCAAAAAATTTACTTGAAAATAAATTGATGCATTTTTCAGATAATCTGTTTAAATTTCATTTGAAATAAAATAAAATTTAATCTTCAAAGATTTAATGAAAAATTCTTAAATCTTTTTACAATTTCTGTTATTGTTTTTGCTTTCTTACACAGAGACAGAAGGAAGTCCACAGATAGTGAAATAATGAACAGAATCAGGTATGTAGTTTCTGAATGTTTGGTTTTGCATCAACCAAATTTTGTGCTTGTTTTATTTCTTTTAATTTCCTTTAGGGGACCAGGAAATAATTTGTTTGAATTGAAAGCACTTTATATGAATAAAACAGTAATTTTAATATAACTATGCATAGTCAACTTTACGCAACTAAAAAAAAAAATGTAAAAACTTCCCTAGCTAAACCATTTTAATTTAGTTGATTTATCTCGAGCCATATTCTTGCTAGATTATCTCCCCTTATTTCTCGGCATTATTTTCGGGGAGCCGAGTTTGAATCCAGTTGAATTCTTTGCGTTCATTTACGCACAAATACCTTTGGGAAAGATATTAATTCGTCTTTTCCCTCCAGTTATGGGTTAAATAAGACAGATTGGGTTCTATAGCCTTGGCTGGCAACCAGTCTACTGCAAAAAGTAATGGCAACCTACTGCAAATAATCTTCTGCTCTCTTTCAAGACATGATCACCCAAGCACTTGACTGAATATAATCAACAGTTTTATGACCATTTCTATTTAACACTTTTTATAGCAGCGATAATGAAAATGATATTGGAACACAATTAACTTAAATGTTTGATTCATACCACTGTTTTTTAATTTAATAACAGATGCTGTGATTTTTTTTTTTTTTTTTTTTTTTTTAAAGCTGCTGTTAAACACATGCTTTTTATTTTTCAGTTCACATAGTTTACGTGCATCAGCTTTTTATGTCCGTGGTTTGCAAGCGTTCTTTCAGGCTGGCTACAGTGAAGCCAAGTAAGTAATGCTACAAGGTTTAATAATGTTATGCAAAATTAATCAAGACACTCAAGGAAACACGGGCCCCCTACTTTCCAATGTCCTTGTTCTTTCAGTCACATTGTAATTCACTGTGATCTTCTTTGGATCTACAAAGTAAAATGCCTAAAAGTTGTCTTTGAAATCATTGTGTAAATTGTACACAGAAAAGTAGGTACCAGTGGATAAAGAGTAATTGCATGCAGATGAATTACAGAAGCAACAAAAGAAAAAATTGGAAAAGGTTTATTGGAAAGTCAAAGATTTAGGATTTTGACTTTTACATAAATGGAGAGCATTTATTCAAGATTTGACAATCACTTTTGTGACAGATCAATGCGTTCACTCAATTTTTAACAAAGTGTTGGAAACCTACCTGTTTAATTCCACAGTGCTGTCATTTCAAATGTCTACTTTGTCATTACCTATGTTCATAACATATACAAATTTATATAAAATGCATTCTTGGTGGAATTTCTTTGATGAATTCTTACCATTTTTAATAGTTTGAACTTTTTCCTCTCATTTTATTTTTGTTGCTTTTTATCACAATATTTTTCTATTCTTTAAGTAAGCAGCAGCAATAAAAATATGAAGAATAAGCTTCTGGCAAAATTTTGAATGACTTTTTTCTCTCTACACAGTGTATGCTGCTGTATTTAGTCTTTGACATGAAAAACTGTAAAAGGATTGTTTCATTGTGAAAATTGGAAAATGTCTCTATTCTCTCCTTTATTTTAATATTCTATTACAGACGATATCTCAGAGAAACATTAAAAATGGCCAACGCTGAGGATTTAAATCGACTCACATCTTGTTCACTTGTGTTATTGGGTCACATATTTTTGTCATTAGGAAATAGCAGGGTAAGTGAAATTTCTCTTTCCTGCTTTATTAACAACATCTTGTTTTATGAAATTTGGTGTTTAAATATTTCAGTTCTAACAGTTGGTGTTTTTACAACAACGTTCTCTAGGTTTGGTTGAGTTGAAGCTGTATTGATACTTTGTGGATTTAAAGACATGTCAAATAGAAAAGGTCTGCCAGGATACTATTATAACTGGCTACTGTAGGCCAACTCAAAAATAAAGAAATGAGAATTGGAACACATTTCTAATAACAATAATGATGAAAGAGCTTGAACTCAATTTTGAATAACCAGGTGGTGTGGGGAAAGCTGTTAACCTCATAGGCTATTTTCACTTTTCACGACTGAGAATCACTGGTGTATCTTTGTATTTATAATTGAGAAAAAATGATTCAGAATAGCTCCAGATATTACTTCCATTGAGTAATCTTCAGTGGAGCTTATGATTGGACAGAAAATACTTATGATCTTTTATTTTTTTTTTATTATCTGTCAGAACTTATTTCATTCTTTTTCTTTTTCTTTTTTTTCTTTTGTTTCTTTTTTCTTTTTTTTTTTTTTCTTTTTTCTGTATTTGATTTCTTAACTTTGTGTTGAATGTCTTAAACTTTGAAGATTTCTCATGATTGCTCCTTAACTAGTTTAAATGTTTCTTAAACCCACTCCAATCATTCTATGATGTTAACACTTTAACTCCATTTTAGCTTTTGAAAATTTTTCTTTTTAGGAAGCAATGAATATGGTGACTCCAGCAATGCAGCTTGCTGGGAAAATCCCGGATGTTCATGTTCAGTTGTGGGCCTCCTCATTACTAAAAGGTAATTTCTATTGGAGATCATTTAAACATCACTATCTTTAAGTAGAAATTTAGTTTTCACAATTTTTAATCAATGAAATTCACTCATATTAAAGCCATTACTACTTTAATTTACTATATATATATATATATATATATATATATATATAAATTTGCAAAAAATAAAATTTGAGACCTTGACTTATTGCTTGAGTATTCAAAAGTAAGCTCCCCCTCTTTTTGAAGTCTGTTTGAAATTTTGCAACTTTTCTATTATATTAGAACATTATCTGTAGAGATTTATTTTACCGTTTTGAAAATGAAGGAAAACTAGTTTTGCATTAATGATAATTGATTTAATGTTCTTCAATTCAGATCTGTATCACTTATGTGGTGACCAGGTGAATGAAGCAGAAGGTTACAGAATGCATACAAGCTTTTCTCAAGATCTCCTCAAAGACCATTTTCAATCTTCACAAATGTCTGAACATGGCCTAATACAGGTAAGTTTACAGAGTTGTTGTATTACTCCAATTGTAAAGATAGTTATGGACTTCAGTGCCAAAATTTGAATACTGTTCAGTGATTTAGTTTTTCTGCCTTTTACATTTTAATGTCGTTTCTAAGAAGACTATCGTGGATTTATATTTAGCATTTTTGCTTTAACCTTCCTGGCAGTAGATGCAGCTATAGATTCAATGTAGTCATTCCATTTGAGATTGTTGAGGCCAAGGAGGCCCAATGTATTGCTCTCTAGGAGACTAGCATCATCTATTCTGATGGTAGGCAAGTAAGTTTCTCTATGATGGTTAAATGAGAGCAGCTTCATTTTAGAGGCATTAAAATTTAAGAGCCATTTCCAACCCTGTTCAATCACAGATTGTAGGTTCTTTTGAAGGGTAGAAGCCAGGTTTACTTTGTTAGCCTTGGTAAATTTCTTATTGTGACAAGAGTAAATGGTAGTGTCATCTGTATAGAAGCCTAATTAGGAACTGATTACATCAGGAAGATCAGAAAAAGCAAAAGGCAGAACCTTGAGGTTATATCTGCTTTCATATGAAAGGCACTTGAAGTTTGCTTATTCAAAACAACTTTTCAACATGATTTGATAGAAATGATTCGATTACATCAATCAATCATCTAGAAAAAATGTAGCTCTGGAGCTTTCACAGAAGGCCAGCATGCCAAAGCCTGTCAAATGCTTTCGAGATATCAAGATCAACAGCTTGAGCTTTGCTATTCTTATCAAGAGCTTTGTGTGTGTGCATATATATTCAGTGATGGATGGTTGTTAGCACATCAGTGGTAGACCTGGTGAAGCAGAAGCCATATTTGTTTGTCAGAAAATTTTCAAATGGTTTGTGTCCTTGGTTAGAACAAGTTCATAACCTCATAGTTATTTTCTCGTCTAGGTGACAAGAAAGAGTGGCAGAAAGAGTAAGGTGTGTTTTCTAGCTGCTATCCACACTCAACAAGAAAAGAAGAAAAACAAAAGATAAAAGGCATTAATAACAAGTAAAATATTTTTGTCAAATATAAATTAATTCACACTTGAATTAATAGTTGAAAGGAAAATGAGTGATAAAATACATTTTAGTAGAATCTTGAAAAATTTATCAATGTTTTTAAAAATTTGAATTAAATAAATTTTATTCATGTGTCAATTGCAAAAATAAAAAGTCCTTTTGATCTCTAGTCAGCAGTGGGCAAGTTCATGCTGAAAAAATAGATAATTTTACACATCCCATGTCAATTTGTATCAATGTAAACTATGTCTACATCGTTGCCAAAAGTAACAAGTCTGTGAATCAAAATTTGACTCTAAGAAAATGTAGGCTGGAAGAACAATAGAATAGAAAATGTGCCTCTGATGTGTCTTATGAACCTGTATCTTCTGGCTCCTTGTTGTAAAAGTAAAAAAAACAAAAAAAAATTGTGAAATATAATTTACTTATTTGACTTTTATTGCTTGGCTTCAAAAGATCAAATCTGACAACCCTGTCCCTTCACTTTTGCATTTCTCTCATATATGGTAAGAAAATGTACAAACATGTGAATGACTCCTAGCCAGATGTCATCAGATTTGAAATAGAGAAATGTCTCCAAAACAAATCCTCCTGCTGTGATGTCAAACATAAATGATGTTTTATTTCTCGTGAAACTGTAGATTTTTGTGTCTGTTTCAAAAGACATTGAACTGTTTCTGATAAAATATAAGATACCATTACTTCCTTTCCTTGCAGATGATCTTTTTAGCATGATCATGAAATAGTTAAGATTTGTAAAGAATGAATTTGTAAGAATTTGGTCAAACATGCATAAAGATGCTGCAAAGATCAAGTGTGGATTTCTAGCAAATATGGCTGTGCAAAATTTATCCAAAAAAGGAATGTGCCAATAAAGATCTGTTTCTTTCTTTCAATTCTGTATACAATCTTCATTACCATCATTGAGAAACTTCTAGTAAAATCTCCACTTAAATATCCTCTTTTAAGGTGATTTGCATGGCTGAACCCTCAATCTATTTGTGAAAAAAATATTTGCCACAAAAGACAGTTTAAAAAATTGTCTTTCCTACACAATGGCCAGAAAACAAGTCAGCAAATGATGACATCATCATTGAGTACAAAGAGTTTGAGGAAGAGGCTGCTGGAAATATTGCCTTCAAGAATTTCAGCAAGCATGAAGATCATCTGGCCCTTTTTTCTACTCTTCTTTGTCTAACAGCAAAAAATATCAAACTGGAAAGTTGTTCAGATTGCTGGTACTCTTTCATGGACAGGCCTCAGGAGAAAGGTTTCTCAGTCAATAAGTGACAATTTGAAACGGCAAGTTGAAACTGGTTGCACAGTGCATTATCACAGACTACTTGGCCACACTTGGAGGTGCTGGGAATATTCCCATGACTAAGGCTCTTTTCGGCAGTGCTTCCAATGTCAAAACAGCATTCTTCTCAGCCTCATACCTTGAGGCTGAGAAGAAAAACAGCAAGAAGCAGCAGCTGGACAAAAACGGTTATCCATGCTTATAGAAATTGAAGAACTGAAGACCAAAAAAGAAGCTTGAAACTTGTACACAAGATTTGCTCAAGTCAGCTGAGAAAATTGAGCAGGCTTGGAACCTTGCACTTATCGCAGTGTCCAGTGCCATGTGATGATCTGCAAAGGACAAGTCCATAGAGATATCAAAATTAAAAGAGGAGCTGAACGTTAAACTAGATGAACTAAAAAAAAAATGTTAACATTATTGTATTCTGTGCTGTGTGCAACAAAATCCATGAATAGTAGAGGTAGCTAAAATGTGTAGTCTTTTGCACAAGTTTCTTTTTGTAGCTCTGTTCATTAAAACCACTATACTTAACTTCACAGGAAATGTGCAACAGTCAAGAATATTCATGTCATCCAGATAGCAGAAATGTGTAGCAGTAAGAATTTAAGTGTCATTCAAAATTTTCAAGTGTAGTAGAACTCAAAACTCTGTAGAATGTTACACAAAATGTCTAACATAGCCAGGTCTGCCTTCAACACTTTGACTTTTTCACTGATTTCAACTGATCCATGTAACATGAATTATTGGAATGAGCAGTAAGTTTTTTTTTTTTGTTTTTTTTGTTTTTTGTCAAGGCTTGTGTTTCGAGATTCTTGGCCATTTATTTTGTGTGTGTGTGAATCTTTGAAACTTCTTAACATGCTGCTTTTTTTTTTTTTTTTTTTTTTTTTTTTTTACACAGATCTGTGGAAGTTCTGTAAATTTCACTACTGTAGTTGTTTTGTTCAGTTGACTGAACTTGTCATGAGGCCTACTTTCTAATGCGATATTCTGAAAAGGCTTAACTTTACATATTAGCACTTTTAGAGACACATATAGATAATATAAGATAAAAATTTAAGCAACTCTTTGATGTTCTACTGATATATTTGTTGGTATCAGTGGGGAGTATAGATATAAAAATTTGCAGAGGCTCAATTCCTTTGTATAATTTTGTGTACTATTTTCACATAACCTATACACATCTTCCGGCATTCTTTAAATCATGTCTAGATTAATACAATGTAAATGCTATATAAAGTCGTTACATTGTAGCTATGAACAAACTTTTCAGTGGGTAATCAAGACCTGAGGTGAAGAATAGAGAAAAACATTGTATAAAAGAAAATGCTATTGTTAATTTTTGTGTCGTCGTAAGAAGAAAGATTTAATTCACTTCAACATGGAGTTAGTAATTAAATTCATTTTTGAAAACATTACCACCTTGTGATTTGACTACTTTACAAATTTTTTTTTTTTTCTTTTTTTCTTTCTTTTTTTTTTTTTAGTGGACAGAAGGTCCTTGTCCTTTTCACCTGTCATCAGAGGCCTCCAGCAGCATGTTATGAGACGAGTCCAGTCAAGAGCACAATACAAAATAATTGGTGTGGTGAGGTGTATGGTGGATTTTAGGGCACATGGTTGTTGGGAGCAGGTGTAAAGCAGTTATTCAGTTTGTATAAAAAAAAAAAAAAGAGGAAGGAGCTGCAGCTAGGACTTGTAATTTTTAAACATCACAGTCTGTTTCATTTTTATTTATTTATTTTTTTTAATTTTTTTTTTTGTCTGTTGTGAGTGGATGAAGATGGAGTTAATTGCATCTTGTTAGTCAACAATTTCTTTAAATCTTTTTAATAGAGGACAAAAGATTGAGTATTTTGTGTTCTGCTCTCAGTCTTAGTGTAGTTTTCAACATCAGCATTATCAGATCTTAACTCTTTCTTCATATTGTCACCTGGTTAACAAGTCTGAGGAGTATATTACCTTTTTTTCTCTCCTAAAGAGTAAGTGCATAACTTGTGTGATCCCTGCAAACACACTTTGTATGCCTAAAATCTCATTTATAAAAATGACTTTATTATTTGAATTTGCTATCCATGTCCTTTCACCTTCATATCACAACCGGTTCATCTTACTTTTTTAGGCCACATGTTCAAACTTCCAGATTCAATTCCCTTGCTGCCTCTTTATCCAATCATCTGGCTGAATCACTGCCATTGCTTTCTGCTGCTGCTGCTAATACAAAATTCCCTTCATTTGGCCACTTGTCCATTTCTTCATTGACACATTAAAATTAGTCCTCTTAGCAGGGACAACTTTTAGATGTCTCCATTCAAGTTTAATTCCCTTGACTCATATTTCCACCCCCTGAGAGGAGACAAGTGTTGTAATTAATTCAAGAAAGAGTGCAAGAGAGTCTTTCAAATTCCTTACCTAATACAACCTTGCTTTTGTAAAATCTAAAGTAGCCAAATCTCACTGTTAATACTATTTGTCATGGTTCATTTAGTAAAGATGTTGATTAATTCTTCACTGTAGCGACAAGTATTGAAAGTTTGGATCAGTCTTCCACATTTCTCATTACTTTTTGTAGCTGTTTTTGGTCTTGTGAGGCCTGCAGTATTCAACAGGGATACTTTCTGGTTACTTTATCTCTTTCAAGCATGGATTCTGGAGATTTTCCACATTTACTTGCTCATTAAGATTTTCCAAACTTTTATGTTTATATTCAAACATGGACTTTAATCTTCATTTCTCATCTAATGATGTTGCTTTCTAAACTAGAAATTTCAAACATATCTTGGATAAATCATTCACTCTTCACATAACTACAATCAGGTTATTACTTTGTAAAATCTAGATACTGATATATCCAAAAAACAATGTGCAGAGAGGGGACATTTAGTAAGATAAAGTGGAAGCTATTTTCTCATTTTCTTTGTTTTCTAACTTCATGATTAATTGGATAAAATCTGAGAAATCAACCTGATTTTAACCGTATATCTTCCATTGTTGGATGTACGATACAGAATGGAGGGGAATACAAAATAATTTTATGTTAAAGTGATCCTTTAAATTAGATTTATATCCAAATTCAATGCTCAGACATTGACTTTTTTTTTTTTTTTTTTTTTTTACTTTGCTACAAGTTCCTATTTAACTTTTGGTTTTATTCCTCATATTTTAATGTCTGCTATATATATATATATATATATATATATATATATGATTTTCTTTTCTATATTTTATCTGATATTCTAAAAGAAATGTAAATGCCTCTACCACTTTATAAATTTATTTTATTAGTTTCATGTAAGTCATGATAAATTCTGATCCTTTTGGTCAGTGAGCTGAGAACTGAGCCTTGTAATGGATATTTTAACTTTGGCCCAGTCTTTTACAATAACTCTACCTTTTATGGCTTTCAAAATTTATAATACTCAAACCTCTATAAGTTTAAATTATTATTACTAAAGGAAGAACTTTAGAGGTTAGTTTTCATTCACTCTTGTTACTATAAAAGATACTCTTTTTATATTTACGTAAAATCAATGTAAACATTAAAGATTATTTAATTTCTTTTTTTTATTCTTGAAATGTGTTAATAACTTGATGATTCTATCTATAAGAAATTAAAATTTTGGTCTGTTGGTCAGTCTACTTGTGTGCATACATGCGCAGTAAGAAAAAGTGATTTCCTAAATTGAAATGTTCAGATTTGTGACCTTTTTAGATGAGCTATTTACATACAGTTTCAGGGCTTAAATCAATAGTAAATGAGAAAACTTTAATCTTAACTTTTGAACTGAAAGTTATTTCTAGACTTTAAAATTTTATAATTGAAATTTACATCAACCAAAATTGGTAAACATGCTATATATGACAACTAAAATTAGTCCAAATATCTATTCTTATTCAATATGGAAGTTGTGTATATTTGTCTTAGTAATTTTTCTATTCAATTCAGATTCTTCGTTTAAAAATTTGAATGATTTTTCACAATCATTTCATTCTCAAAGCACTCTTGAATCAGAAATCCAGATTTTTTGCTTTGATTTTGTAAACTAGCAAAAATCGATAAGCAAAGGAAATTTTGAGGACTGGGTCACTTGTGCAAAGGCTATAATTCAAATTTTGCTTAGAATTTCCATTTCTTACTCCCTTATATATAAAATATAGAGGATCAGCCATTTCTTTTTATAAGTTTCTATTTTTGTGACTAGAATACCTTGAGTAACAGAATTTCAGGATATGTTCTCTAGTTTGTCATTGTCCAAATCAGGTATTCCTCCTCAACGTTTTCTTGAAACTTGGTCTAAAAGTTATGAATCAGATAAAACTTGTTACTATTATCTACAATCAGAATCTGAATGTTATTTTTTCTCAAATGAAAACCTGTTTTATGAATGCAGTATAATAATTACCACCAGAAAAAGAAAATTAAAACATTTACAAGTAATATAACTAAAAAAAAATCTGCAGTTAGATTTAAAACATCACTGTGTGCTTCATCATTGAACAGATATATTTTACAGAACTGTTTAAAAACAAAGAAATGTGTGTGAGAAATTTGTAATGCTACTTATATTCTTGAAACCTTTGAAAATAGCCAAGCTAGGTTGTTAATTCTCAAAAATGACTGCCTCCAACCAAATGTGACTATATGAAGAATGTATTTAGCTGCTCATTCTTTATTTAGGAAGTAAGCCACAGAAGATAAAATCCCTAGTATAAAATCATGTGATGGTTTTAGCTGAAAAGATAATGAAAGTAAGAGTTGGAGTGATTGATTTATTTTTTAAAGAGTATTTTTCTTCCTTTGTTGGTGCATAGTGTTTAAAACGTCAAATTCTAATCCATTTACTCCATTGGAGCAGCTCAGTTGCCATTTTCTAACGTGGCAATAACTATATTTCTGGGCAATTAGTAAATCAGTTTTTAATCAACATTTTCTTTTAATTTATCTGTCTTGAATATGATTTTAATAGTGTAAATAAAAAAAAAAAAAAAAAACCTTTTGCTAAAGAAAATGGTTTAGAGAGAGAATAAAAAAATAGGGAAGAAAATGTTTTTTTGTGGTAGATGTCAAAGCTTGGTCCAATTCAGTTTTTACACATTGTGTTTAGTTTTCCTTTAGCCAGACAGATATGGCATTGAAGCAAAGATGTGTTTTCATTCCTTTTTGGATTAGTAAAGTTTTGAAAGTGAATCTATCCAAACCTGAAATGTATGCTCATCATTAGATGATGTACCATATTTCTTTTAGTTCTTTCTACTAAGCTTCTATGAATTTTTACAACTTCAATACAGAGATATAAATAGATTTGCTAATCGTACTTCATCAGAGGAAAAGTTAAGCGGCAACGTGAAGAAATAGACAAGTGATTCTTGTTGTGGGAAAGAGTTTGCATAGGAGAGGGGATGTCATTATCTTTTGTTTAATTTTCTCTTGTCAGATACATTTTTATTTTATTTTTTTTAATAGCTATTTTGTCTATTTAGGTTGTGTTTTATTAACATTGACATTGTATATCATAATATGAAAAGCATTTTAAATATTGAATATATTTACAATTTTGAATTTTTATTCTTAGTCTTTTTTTTTTTTGTCTTTTTTTTTATTTTATTTTTTACACTCTTTTTGGTGTTGGTGTACCAAAATAATTTATAATTTTATGCTTCATAGAAACTTTTTGTTCAGTTCATCCACTTAGTGAGGTGCTCATAATCAGGCAGTGTTTACCTTTGCACACCCATATCCTTCTTTGCATATTCAGTTATGCTTATAGGTTCATAGACTATATGTTATATAAGCATAATAAAAAGGACAGTCTTAATTGCTACATTTGACCCATATAAATGTCAATCTGTTAAAAAAAATTCTATTAGAAGTTGGTTTCCATATGTTGAAAGTGTGTGAAGAATGAAGACATTGGTTTGTGGGTTATCAACAGAGGCTAGTAGATAGCTAATAATTTTAATCAGATTAAACTTCATTTTTATGTATTTGATATTTAATCTTGACTTAATCTGCAGGAATGTGTTTCCATGTATGCATCTTTACTCAATTGATTATTGATTCTCTATTCTCTATGCTTTTTGATTTGCAAGTGTCTTTATGGTCTTAATTGAAAAGAGGGGCCTTAAAAATTTAGTAAAAGGTGTTTTTGTATTTTTTTTTAATTTCTTCCTATAACTGGTTTTCAGTGGAGAGAATGTCATTATGGTAAACAGGTATGTCACAAGAAATAGTTCAAGAAGGATGACTAAAAGCAGTGGGAAATTATAGTGAATCACTCTGAAATTTTTGTGTAGTAACAAGTGTCCTATTAATTCAATTGGTATTGCAACTCAAATATCGTTTATAGTTACCTCCCTTAACTTTGAGTGTCTCGTTATGGACACTTTCCAAATCATTGATAATTACTATGCTCTATTACAAATGTGAAAGCCACCTAACAAAGAGGTGGTTGCTTGTAAAAGGCTGAAATACCTTTTTACTAAATGGTGAACTGTGAAACTTTTAATGATGGTCTGTCAAGAAGTTGTCTTTCTTAAAAGCAATTATTTAAAATGACTGAAAATATGGAAATAATTACTTTAGTTACATTTATTCATAGGTTTCATTTCTGTTTATCTCATCATTTTAAACTATAGCTGAAATTGAGTCTTCTCTTTAAATATAACTTACCTCGGCTTTATTACCAGGTTTCTAAGAAGTGACAAGAACAACTCATTAATCTCAAAAGCATTTTTAATGTCAAAGAATAAACAATTTTGCTGTTATAACTCCTTTCAATGTACCATGCTTTTTGTTCTTAAAAAGCAAATAAATCTTGTTTCCTTTATATCCATCCTTGCATGTTAACCCTCCAAAAATCAGTCTTTTACTAATACCTATTATAAGAGAAAGAAAATGAGAATAGTCAGAATGGCTAGGAGAAAGGAAAAGTGAAGGGTCAAGTCCTGCTGCTAATATTTTTATCTAACATTACTGAAATTGTTGATAGATTACTCACCTGTGTGTGTATATATTATTTCAGTCAAGTTGTAGATAAATGTTTTAGTTTTACCACTGGAGATTGTTGTATGTATATAAATGTCAATGTACATAATTTTTGTATTATTATTAATAATATTGATTTCCCTACTGACCAACTTAGAATGAAAATTGAATTTGTATTTAATTTCAACTTGGAATTAAGATAACCAGAGTTGGTTTAATGCCTTTATTATTTTTGGTTCTATATTTGTGATTTGAATAAGGCTTACCCTGTGATCATAGAAATTAATAAAAACATTCTTGCTGTTTGCACAGCCTTCAAATGCTGTCACCATTGCAGAGACTTTTGTTGATTCTTTCTCAGACCTACCCTCAACACCTCCAATTATGTATGAAATTCACTTCACTTTTTTCCTTACCACCTGTTACTGTTACCTCTTTGTAGACTATATTTAAAGACCTATCCAGGTTACATCATGAATCTTAAAATAGTCTTGCAATAAAAGTAGAAAATTAATTGGTTATGTCTTAGACTAATAAGTTTATTTTCTTCAATTATTTTGTAACTATCTGAAAATGTCTTTTAATTGTCTATACTATTTGTAGCCTTGGTTACTTTGTTGTTTGTTAAATGCTTTCTTTGTTTTCATTTTAATGCCGTGCTGTAACAGTGGAGGAGATTGGTGATTATTCTGTCTCTTGTCATTAATATCATAGTATTTTGATTGTGCCTGATACCCTGCTGCTGCTACTATAAAGAAATTTGTGCCGTTTTTGTCTGCTTGCTGATATGTTGGTTTGTTTGTTTTTTGTTTTTTTTTTCTCTTCCTCCATCACATATGGAATTCAGACTTCTTATTCTAAACCAAACCTCTACCAGCATAATTAAAAAGGTTGATTTTCTGAGCTTTTTTGTGTTGCAGAATGCTTCAAAAGTCTCTGCTTATAGTCAGTAATCAGAGATTTATAATCCTTATATTTGAGGGAGACAAATATTACATAACCATTTCTTATGTATGTCCAAACATCTCTTACCTTACTTGAAGCATATTCTGCTAGTTCAAGCGGGTCACCTTCAAAGTTGTAATAATATAGGGCTACAATTTTCATACTAGAAAAGACATTTCAAACTTTGGCTAAATATTAAAATACCATTTGATACCCAAAACCTGTAACTGAACTCTTAAATCTTGATCGTGACACTCTTGCAACCAAGTTCTTTCCATTTGATATACAATCCACTTTTTTTTTCTTATTACTAACCAAAATGAAGTAAATAAAATCATTTGGGTTACTCAGCTTTTTCCCCATTTGAATCAGATCTTAATAGAAAAGGTCTGATGATATGCTGAAGTACTGTCTCATCAGCTAAAATGAAGCTGGAAATTCCTTTTCACATTTCACTTACAAGCAGTGAATAGTAATATAATTTGAAAGTAGTACACATATCTGAACATGGAATAAGTTTTGTTGAAATTTTTCTTTTTTATATTCTGAAATGTTTAAAAATGTTTTTCTCTATGGCATTACTCTTTTGTTGACTAAAACCATGATTCTCTTTTCTCTATTGATAGAATCTAAGTCAGAAGGTCTGTTGAAAGAATACAATCTAAAATGGCTGAATGATTTTTTTTTTTTAAATATCTTTGGATATCTGAAAGAATATGTAATGGACTAAACATTTTTACTCGAAATGATTTACCTGTTAAGTTTAATAGACATCAAAATTTCTAGCAGAGGTAAGCAGATACAGCTAAACCTATGGATCAAAGAAACGAACAATTATCAACCTGATATCAATTGATAAATTGTTCATGCCATTGTTTCACTTTTGTAGTTTATTTCCAAGAAATACTTGCAGGAAATTGATTATTATATAGAACACAAACTAACAAAAATTTGATTTTAATTTCTATGTATATTATATACATGCCATTACTTAAGGGAGGTAATCTTCACTGGGTGCTCCAGAAATCTTGTCTCACCATAGCTGATACCTTTAAAAAAATGTATATTGTAGCCAGCTTGGTTGTATATTTCCATTGGTGCTAGTGGTCTGTGATTCCAGTCAGGGCATTGTTGTTTCCAAGACCTGCAGAGTGGGTGGGTTGTAAAAATTGGCGAAACATTATCTTCTTGAATCCATTATGTATGTAGGTTGACTTGAAATGTGAGGTTGTTGAGCTACTGTCATTGGATTTAAGTTAAATTCAATCTCATGTCACTGATTTTCAAGCTGTATTTGCAAATCCATACTATTGCATATTTTACAAATGGAAAATCATTTTTTCTTTTTTATAAATAAACAGCCTTCCTTGACCAACAGCCTTTGTTTTCTACCATCACTGATTTTCTTCTCGTTTTCCTTATTATATTTCTTGCAATGTAAAATTCTGGCAGTATTCTTTACTGAGCATAATTGAATGTATACACAGTCACTTGTGTTGTCCTCCTTCTACATACTCCAGTGCATATTCCAATGCTGTTAGACATTTTTGAAGTAGGATTTCCTAATCATGTATTAAACTCATCCTGTTTACTGTTACACACACACACACACACACACACACACACACACACACACATCTTCTACTTCTGTCCATTTATAGAAAGACAAAATCAAATGTTTGGAGAATGTGGTAAATAGATATGTGCTATAAACTGCCTGGTGGCTGAGGTAGTTACATATTTTCACTTGTGTCAGATGTCTTTTCAAGTCAGGACAAGTGTGAGATTGATGCAATACAATCTTCTCTCTTTTCATCCTGAACTAATTTAGTTTAGTAAATATACACATGTACATCTCTTATACATGCACACACTTTTTTGTTTATATACACTTGTGTTTTCATCATTAAAAACTCTATAAAGTAACATGGTTGCTTGCATCTTTTATATAAGTGATTCTTTGTTTCATGCTATACATAATCATCTGGTCATATTATTATTACTACTACTATCAGTGCTACCATGACAATATTAGTATTACCACCATCTAATAAAATGTTCTCATTCTTATTTATTCTAGATTATCATTATTACTCTTGTTGTTACTATTATCACTAACCTCTCTGTTATTATAAGCTATACAACTCTACTACTACTATAACAACTTCTAATGTTGTTGTTGGCTAAGACTTCACCAGTCCTTGTTCTTTGTGACTGCCTTTGTCCTTTTTCATCAACCACATCTCCCAGCCCACCCCTCTTGGCTGTTCCCTTTTTTGGACTCCCTCCTCTGCCTCACTTTACTATCATTTTCTTAGCTCAGTTTCTATTGCCCTAACCAATGCATTTGCTGCTGCTACTGTGCAGCTGCTGCTGCTGCTATCATCAGTTGGCATGCATGTGTCTCGGTTTATGGTTATTTTTTCTTTTACTGCTTGTTTAAGACTGAAGGGGCTGATGATTATCACCATTTATTTCTCTCTTTCTCTTTCTTATGTGCATCTCTATCTACTTTCATATGCCAATGACCTGATCTTATAGTTTTAGGAGTGAGATATTTTGTATGTGTTTTACTTTTTTTAAATGTTTCTTTCTTTTGTGTTGCTCATGTATGTATGTATATATATATATATATATATGAATGTATGACATGATCATTTTTGTGTTCACTGAGTATTCAGTTTATATAATTATTTATGGTGCATGCATGCAGGTATATCATTTCATGTATGTTCATTTCTATAATTGCTATTTGTGTGTGTGTTGAGTGACAATGTTGAATGTATCTTTTGTTCATTTGCACTTGAGATGTTTTACTGTGTTCATCTGAAATGTATTTGTCAATTTATTTACTCTGCTGTTCTGTAAACCTCATTTATACTCGGCAGTTACTTCATCAATAACTCTCTGAGGCCCAAGTTCAATGAATACATCTAACCCTAAATATTTTACCTCTCCACACACTACTAGCACCTAAAATTTTATTTTTTGAAGAATGTGTGTCTGTGTCTTGTACTTACATCACTCCACTTTATCCTTTCTGAGGTTTTATTTTATTTCTTTTATGCTGCAAACAACAATGCTTCTTACAGAAGCAAAGGTCAAGATGAAAAATGATATGTATCACTATGATTTGTCTGTACTTATGAGATGACTTTAAAGGGCTTCATTTGGATCATAAAGCCAATTTAGAATAATTTTTGGGAATGGTAAAATGTTTTTGTTCTTTTTCTATTGCCTGATTAGCAAATATTATTAAAGATTTAAACCATTAACTCTTTCTGCTCCCTGCCCCCTATTCCTGGTGTTCTTTCCATCTCCATGACAACAGCACTAGCCTCACCAATAATTTTACCTCTGTTTAATTTTTTATTCTTGCTATCCATAAAATCTTCTCTATATTTGATTACTGAATTAATGTTTTCTGTAAGGATTTTTTTTTAAAATCCATGTTATGCCCATGAAATGTGATGGGAATATCAGTTACTGTGATGGTGTTTGTATGCATATCATCATGTGTTTAAATAACTTGTATCAAAATGTGTATGTATTTGTGCTAAGATTGTTTTATTGTACCTGAACATTTATGTCTGGTTTTAGATTATGACAGCCAACTTGTTTTTGATGAATATCTCCTAAAAAAAAAAAAATTACCAAATTAATAATCTTGAAAGACTGAGGGCAAAGATCAATCACAGCAGTACTTGATATTTTTAAATGGGGTGCCTATTTTGCAAAGGAACACACAGTTGTTATCAACAATTTTGAGGACATTTTTATGTACCTTTTATTTGATTAACATATGTAAGCATTCTATGACAAAGATCACCAACTGAACATGAATGAATGCTTGTAAGACTGTGTTGTAATTGGTCAATTCTTTCATTCATCCTCACAACCATCTGAAGGCACCTTTTTTATATGAGAAATTCATACCAAATTGTTGGTGACTTAATTTTTATCTAACAAGCATCTGCAATGACTGAATGCTACTACCATGGTCTTGTTAGTCTCTAAAATAGGATCTATCAGCCTTACATTTACTATTTCTATTCTTCATCAATATTATAGCTCCATATGTTCATAACACATTTCAATATAAGCATTTTATGTTTGACTATACAATTAGCAAAGCAGTGCATGTTTGGCTTTGAGGTAACATATGCTAACTTTTGCACATTCCCCTAACTCTTTTTGAAACTCCTGCTTAACACATTGCATTCTTTCTATCAAACTCTTGCTAATTGTACCCCCATACTTTGAAACTTCTGCCACCTCTATTCATTTCCAAATAATTCCAGCCTTTTTATTTTTCAGCCATTACAAATGCAAGGACTCTTGCTTCTCACCTTTGCCATTGCTGCAACTCTCCATCCTGTTATTCTCTTGCCCAGAGTTGCTAGAAACATTATGTGCCTTGGCCATTTTCTACAAATGACCAATCATTTTCTTTTTTTTCTTGTATGGATAACCTCCAAGAGGTCAAATTTAAAATAAAAATCAGTTGCCTTAAATTTATATTATGTAAACTTAGCAGACCTGTATTGTATAATGGGTTATACCATTGGCAGCAGACTCCGCCATTTAAAATGAGAAGGAAAAAGTTTTAAAGCCACTTCTCCTAGAATTCTACTGGGTGTCTGTAAGGAAAAGTGAATTTCAACACAGTTGGAGATAATGACTTTAGTGCAAAGAGTTACATTGTTTGTGGTTATTCTCTCACCCCCTCTTGTAATTATCTATTGACTATTGATGGATATGTTGAAGGGGTGATGAAGGTGACTTGGAAGAAGAACAAGAGCTTGGTCAACACTAATTTGTAGTGGACAAAGAATGGTTAAATTTGATTAATAAGGAGCTGGAAGCTTAATTAGCTCTTAGGGAGTAAGAAGGGCTGCTTGTGAGTTTGGTTACAGGCTGTAAATTCAGAACAAAAAAGTTTTTTAAAATGTCTCTACTATAAAGGTTCAAACAACATTACATAAAGAAATGAATCTATCATTCAAGTGGGAGTAGAGAAAGTACTTGATAAATGGATGAGGGTGGCTGGATTGGGAGTCGATATTTCAAGTTTTTATTCATGATATTGTCAAGAAAAAAGTAATGCAAGTAAAGTCTCTCTTGCAATTAAGTTTGCTATTTTTATTGTTTTGCCCAAATTTATTTAATGATATCTACATTGTAGATATCAGTTCAGAAGTTGTTCTTAGAGTGAACATATGATTTATACATGGGAAAATGTTTGACATTCTCTTACAGACTCTCAGTAAAAGATATTTTAGAGTTTTTAAATTTCACTTTAAAAGGGATTGATAAAATATTTTTATAGTTTCATGATTCTGTTAAAAACTGGGTGATACATGGAATTTTTGTATTCTCTTTTTGCTTCAAAGTTTTTCATTTTGTAAAGTTCTATTGCATATCGCTTTCTTTTTTTTTTTTTCAAGGATCCCTTTCTCTTTATTCTTGGTTTTTATAATCAAAATGAATAGATTTTTTGACTTGGAAATCAGTAAAGCTCTTTTTCATCTTGTTTCTTAACCTAGAATTACCTTACAATATTTTGTTTCTGTACCCCTGATTTTTATTTATTTTCCAATCTATTGTTTGTTGCATTTTGTTAATGTAATTACTTTGAAGTGTGAATCTATGCATTATGTGTATAAAACAAATTTCTGTTACATCGAAGGTGGTTGCATAACTTTGGGTATACTAAATAAGTTGGTGAATATTTAATATAGAAAACACAAGAATGGTTTCCTCTCTCAAGTAGCTGGTTAACACTTATACCAAGCAAACAAGGGGAAACTTTTCTGAAAAGAATACCTAGTAATAGTAATGGTGAAATTCTCAACTCTTTTCTCTACTGTTTCATCTGAAGAGTCTTCAATGAATGAGATTTTTTTTTTCAGCTTTTAAAATGCTGACTCTGAAAGTGTGTGCGTGTGCATGAATATTATGGTCAACAGTTTACAAAATAGAATTTGCAAAAATAAGATTTGTGTTTACTTTGCACTTTTGGGAAAGACATGCATTCATATTTTCTCCTTCCTAACTTTGGGTAAAATAGCAGATGTCAACCACTCTGATTCTAAACCAGGCAGTTGCTCCATCGTTTTTGCAACCAGCAACTCATTGTGCAGCATAACTATCACAGCAGGATGTGTAGAGCACACTGATCATCTACTGCATCCTGGTCTATTACCCAACATGTCCTGTCTCTGGATTCAGACACTCATGTATAAGAGATTAAGTGTGTGTGTGTTTTGCCTATGTAAGAGAGAACTGAAAATGAGAATCCCCACAATTCTTGATGATTGCATGTTGACATTTCTTCAAATTTATAAAATAGTTCTCCTAAATGGTAAGTACCCATGAAGGTCTTATCCGTTTGTATCTGGATCAACATATTCCAAAATTAAATGACTTCCAATTTCTCTCCCTTTCGTTTCTTCTGCTTTAGTTGACCTCTTTGGGCAATCATGTGTAAACTGTAAACTAGATGTAACTGACTGACTACAAATTCTACTCATCATTCATTACTTTATGCACAGATTTAAGGAGCATAGGGGGAAATGTCATGGTTATTTGAAATAAAGACTTTTAGGATATCATAAATATTAAGTGTAACTTATAGACACATATTTGGCATAAATGTTTCTACTAGATATTTATTAATGCTTAAGGAATGTTGGTGAGACTTTGCATGATTCTTATAGCTGTCAGTTTACCTTTTATTTAATTATTGATCTTCTGTTCTTATTTGGATAGTGTCATGTGTTTTTTAGACCTTTCCGTATTCACAAAAATATCGAAAAACTTTGAAATTTTGTGTTGGTCATGCAAAGGAACTGATTGCTGAGTTTTCTCTCTAACCCTGGTCTTCTACTCATTTGAATAATGAACTGTGATAAATGGTCCTGCTTTTAATTAAGCCTCGTCGTTTTTCTTTCTTTAAATTCTATTGAGAAGGCAAGTGGACTGATCATTCAAGAAATCAACTTCAGTTCAATTTTTGGTCACATACAAAATAAATTGGTCACTGTCATTATTCTCCCCATTCTTAGAATTCTGTTAAGATATGAAAGGGTCAAAATGTATTTCTATTCTGTTTCTTTTTTTTATTTTTATTTTTTAAGGACTTCTACTTGTTTATCCTATAACTAGGTAAATTATCCTTGTATAATCTTGTGCATGTCCTGGTTATACTATGTTGCCACATGATAGGAAAAAGGATTGCTTTCAAATATAGGAACAAAGTGTATGCAATATATTCCTTCCTTCCTTCTCTAAATACCATTATATTTCTTAGTTTACAGACCAATACTTTTCCTTTCCAAACCATTCCATTTTCATCAACATGAATAGAGTTATGAGATACTACAGCAGGGCAACATTGTCTTGGATTTTTATTTTCTCTCCCCCCCCCCTCCACACACACACATTCTTCCTCATTCTCTCTTGTGTGTATGTGTGTGTGTGTGTGTGTGTGTGATAACTTGAAAAGCTTTTGAAAAGATTTCTTCACCTTGCCTTTCACAAAGTTTCTTTTGTAATTATTGGTTAATATTTATCAATGTAATCTTTGACCATAGATATCACTGCACCAAAAAGCATTAAGACTTTAACCCACACCTCTTTTTTTTTTTTTTTTTTCTTTTTAGTTAGCAAAGATAGATATATTTTGGTGGGGAAAGTAAAACTTTCAGCTGATTCTTTATAGCTGATGAAAAATGATATTAAATTATATCCTTATGGGTAATACCTCATTAATTTGGACAGCTAATTTTAAAAAATTTTTTAAAATTAAAAATTTTTTTTTTTTTTAACTTCTCACAATAGGAAATTCTGACTTAATTTTGTTTTATTTGATTTGCAGTGCTCAGTTTGCAACTTGAACTAAAAGAAAACAAGGGGAAGGGGAAGAAATGGGTGTGGGTCATGAAGATGAGATCGCAAATTTTGAATCCCCCCCTTTTAAATATTTAACATTATTGCCCATTATTTAATAAAATAAAAAAGTCTCTTTATTTCTACTTTTTCTTCCATCCTCCAAATCAACATTGCTCTCTTACTTTAATGATCATTAACTGCTAAAATAATCTTGATAATAATTGGAATTTGGTGCACGAATCACTCTGAGCACCCACCCCTCCTGCTCTTCCCATTTTGGCAACTGTCCTTGCTGCACCACCTTCTCTTACTGAGCTGCTGTCCAGAGATTTCAATTTTCATCACAAGTCCACCATATGTTACCTCCCTCCTCCCCAACCTCCTTGTAGATTTCTTTTTGGACAGCCATCAACTCTCATTTTTTGTGGATGTGAAAAAACACATATGTAAATATTCATCATTTTTATGTCTACAGCTCACAGATGAAAAATCACTTCCTCAATAGTTAAGAATAAAACAATTGTCACTGTTAATTTGACTTGTCTTTTTATTTTATTATTCTAAATTATTGCAAAGAGCTAATAAATTTTAGCTCTTTGCAGTCATGTGTGACAAAACAGTCCATTTTGTGAGTCAGTAATTTTAGGTAATCTTTTCATGAGACCTTTTTTTCTTTAGAGAAGAGTCACTTTTACTAAAATTGTCACCACTATCTCAAAAATAGGCACCGCCACCTTTTAGCTTTAATTGAAAGCCAAGAGATTAAATTTTAATTCCAGAAAGATACACAGGTGTATTTTAATCCGAAATTATATTGATTTTAATTTAATTTTTTTTTTTTTTTTTTTTTTCTGAATTGAAAAAATAAAATTTAAATTTCCCACCATTTTCGATTGATCAACACATTACATAAACAGTAGCCAAATTTCTGTTTTAAAAATCTTGCAAAAATAAAATATACCTCGCTGACACGTCATTTAAGTCAATTTTTAAAATTCAAACTTACCTTTATCTGATTTCAATCAAGTAATAATTACTTACTGCCAGAAATTTACAATAAAAAACTTTTTAACTCTGGTAGCCCTCTTTTATCTGCGTTATTGAGGTGACGAAATATATGACATCTGGAATTTGTCAAGAATGCTAAAAGGGTAGCAACCAAATGTGCAAAATTTCAATTAGGTTAAAAAATTTTCAAATTTTAATTTTTTTTTTTTTTTTTTTTTTTTTTTTTTTTTTTTTTAACTAAATTGTAAAATTAAAATAACCGAACTAAGTTATATTATGCTATTTATTAATGTAAGGCATGGTAAAAATTTTAATTCAATTTTTATAGAAACATGTTATGACTCCTATGAACATCGTACTTAATCAAAATGAACATATTTACACACACAATTTTTTTTTTTTTTTTTTTTTTTTTTTAATTAATTTAAAATATTTCTGCAGAACTATTTATTAAACTTTTCAATTTTAGATAAGAATGCATGATTATATTGCCTAACTAAAATGTCTACTCGCAATCAATTCTTTGAAGATTTTAAAAATATTTTTAAAACTTTATATAAATTATTTAATAATAATAATAATAAAAATGGAAATTCTTTTAAAATTTTTTTTTCTTTAGATGCAATAAAATTTATTTTACTCTTTGGAGATTTTCGGATATTGATCGCAAACTTAAATTAAAAAAACTAGATGATTTATATTCTCCAATCAGTCCTGCGTTGAACTAATATTAATGGCTAACTTTTGTTTTATAACAGTTAAGATTTCATGGATTTATGTGGAGGGGTGGTAACAGGTAAAAAAAAAAGTTTTTTTATCAAGATTTTAAAATAATTTCAAAAGTAATTTTGTTCATTTGTGAATGAGTACTGGTAGTTTCATTTAAATCCAACAATTATTTGATTTTCTGAGAATTTCCAAATTAATGTGTTTGTTACCGAAAAAAAGTGGGTAATGCAATCATTACGTTTCCATTGTAAACAGTTGTAACGTTTCTTAGCTGCTAACTCAAATCAAAACAAAACTTTCTCACAAAATTTCAAAAATGTTAGAAGGGATTAAAAATTTTGAAAAATAATTAATTACTTTGATCTTCCTCTTTAATAATAATAAACATTTTGAAGGAAAAAGTTTTTAAGTTTGGAACCTTTTTATTCATACTATGCTGTTTTAGTGATTTGACTGGAGGTACCTACTCAAAAATAGTTTGACAATGACCACAGTTACTAAAAATCTACATCAAATAAAATACAATGCCATAAAACTAAGACATTATTTAATTAGAAAAGCTTTTAATTGTTTTTATGAAGACATGTTATGGACACCATGATCCTAAGGAGAAAATTTTTTTTTTTTTTTTTTTTTTTAATAAAAAATTGTTTTATTTTATTTGTTTGTTCAAATTTTTTTTAATTTTAATTTTTATTTTAAACTGAATATGAAATAGGGTATCAAAGCAGCTTGAATGTATTTTCAACATATTTCTCCATGTAATAGGGAGGGCTGTAAATTCTGGGTGCTCTTTAGTAACATCCAATGATTATTTGGGATTTTATATTCTTATGAGAACAGAAATTTATAAGATCCTTTTTAGTATTTGATTTCGGAGGAAAATAAATTTCCTTAAGTAGCTTATATTAATGTGGGTAGCATGATATTTAATGAAGGTAAAGTATTTTGTTTCTATTTCAAATATAACTTCTATTGTATGTATGACTTATAGTTTATCCACAAGTTCAGGTAAATCAGTACCATAGGAACATCATCATTCATAGAGCATCATCAATATATGGGATGTTGCTTGCTTGGGTAGAATATTTTGGAAAGGACCAGATTTTTGGAATCAGTCCAAGCACTTTCCTTGGTAGTAGTGATAGAGGAGTGAGAAACTTGTTACATCCTGCCTGTGAGAGAGAGAAGGTTGGAGTATGGAAAATAATTATTCTCCAACAAGGCCTCATACATTCTTTTGAACTCTATCAAGATTGGAAAGCAGTATTCCATTTTCAGCTTGATTTAGCTTTTGTAAAGGTGGAGAACAGCATGAGGAATTGGCTACCTACTTGAGTGGTATATGAAGACAATCGTTTTACCTGTATCTTTAACAACATCATTTATAAGAATTCCACTTGAGGTTCAATATCCTCTCAAGGAAACATTGTGACTGGTCATGGTCTGATTAGTTGTGATAGAATATAACCAGCCATTAGGAAGGGTTAGTGTTAGATTAGAAGAGAGGGTCAGCTGATCAAGACTTATAGGTGTGCCCGTATATTGTATCGTTGGTATAGATGTTTGAAATTTTTCTAAGGTAGATCAGAGAAATGGTTGGCCCTAGAAGTGGCACCTGCGGAGGGGGCTGCGTTAACTACCAGGTTCTCGGAGGATTGATCGTTAATAATTACTTTCAGGGATATATCTGTTAGGAAGGATTTTATAATAAAGAAAACATGTCCAGTGATTCCATAGCTGGAGAGCTTGTGTAGTAAAACTTTGTGCCATACCTTGTCGAAGGTCTTTGAGATATCTAATACTGTCCCTTGTGGTATGTTTGTCATCAGTAGTCTCATATTCTTTATGACCAGACATACACTTGCTACCTTCCATATGATAATTCTGATTTGATTTTCTCAAGGACAACCGGAATTTTATCCAGGCCAGTGGTCTTTTTTTTTTTTTTTTTTTTTTTTTTAGTGGAGACTTTTTTACTGAAATGAGTATATTACTGAAATTGTGTTCAGTGAGGCGATGGCTTTTGTCATCTAATTTTATTTAAAAATCTACAGACGCCAATGGCTCTAATATATGTGTATATATATGCGCCTCTGTTCATAATTTGGTTGATCTCCCAGAATTCGTGAGATCTAATTTGTTTCTCTTTTTTTTTTTTTACATTCGCCTGGGCAGCTTGCACGTAGCTGCACTTTGCATTTTTCAGAACTCTCTTATAGTGATTGCAGGTCATCCTTAAATAATGTCCTGACTATATCGTTCCTTGTGATAGATTTTCAAGTAGTTGTTCAGGTGTGCTATGGCTTCAGTGCATTCATGGGGTAAACGAGGGCTAAATGTTAGGGTTTCGCTGAGTTGTTGTTTGTTTTTGTTTGTTTTTTTATAAAAACACTTCATTCCAGAAAAGATTCATTCAGAAATTAGGACGGCAGTTTTAGAAGTAGTATGTTTGAAGAAGGTTGCAAAAGGAACTTCCGCCATGTAGGATCGAAAGCTGTCTCAGTGTGTTTTCTCATAGCGAAAGACCTTTCTATGGAATGGTAAATCAGGACATGTCATTGGTTTGGCGCCGATCTGGACAATGATTAGGGAATGATCAGATGTGCCAATGAGGGGTAAAACTTTTGCTGTGCATTTGTCAGGGCAGGCTGTTAGAAAAATGTCGAGGAGGTTCGCCTCCCTGACCTGTCTCATCCTGGGCTCTGATGGGTTCTTCAATGATATGGTCAAATCATAAGCGATGGAGAAGTTTCTGCAATATCTGACTTCCTCATCAGTTTTGTTAGAGTGGACTAACTACTCTTTGTGATGAACACTGAAGTCACAAATTGTGTGAGGATATTGTTAATTTTCTCTGAGACTCTATCGAAAATTACCGACCCTTCATTACGGATCAAAGACCGAATGTGATACTATGTATAAGTACCATGCGGAAACACGTACGGGTTTTCATTTTTTGTCTTTGTCGCAGGGAAAACAATCCTTAACGTAGAAACCGAGTTCGTGACAGTGGCGCTTTAGGTGCTCATATTTTGTTGTAATAGGTGAGTAGCCCAGAATTGTGAGCTCCTGCCATGGGATTGAGGCATTGATACCCTGTTTCAAACAGCTGATGAAGATGGAGTTCCACTTATGAAACATAGACCTCTTATACTGGTGTAGGAGATGAGTTTGTTTTGGTTGGTTTGGTGGGTGACTAGTAGGTGTTGAGACAAACACCAATTGAAGATGCACGCATAAATAAGCTGGGTTGACTCGCCTGGAGATACTGCCGTTAACAGTACCCCTCATCATGTCATCGAGAGGTTCCATCGGAAACTACTGCAAGGTCCAGAAACCATTCAAAAAATGGCAGTACAATAGACCTGATATTATGCATCCGCTGATAGGATAGCCTCTTTCGAAGTTACTCGAAGGTTAGGATCCCTGACTATCAGGCGGATAACGCCAAAACCCAGAAAACGTTTACCTCCAGCATTCTTAATGAGGCAAAAATAACCCAAGTGCATGTTTCTTGCCTGACTTGCGGACAGGCAACACAACTTCTCCTTGAGTTTGAAATATCACCCCTGCCAGAGACCAAGGATCCCATGTCAAGCATGCTCATATACATGAGGACTAGAAAACGAATTGGGAGAAGGGGAGGGGGATGACAAAGCAATTCAAATTTTTTGTTTATAAAAATAATTGTTAAATATGAAATAGCATTGATTGGCATGAATATAAACGGCAGGAAACATTATTAACTTAGCTATTGTTACGGATAGATTATTTTTTTATTGTGTTGGGTACTTTTTAAAAAGATTAAAATATTTATTAACCGGGACGTTGGTGTAAAGGAATTTTATATCTAATCTGGCCATGAGTTTATCAGTTATATTTATTTCCCTTAATATTTCGAAGAAGTTGCCTGATTCTTTTTTTTATATGATAGAATTTAAATGTTTTGTTATTGCTTTCACTAATTTGTGGAAAGCGCTGTCAATACCTGAAATAATGAGACGAAATGGGATGCTTTCTTTGTGGGTTTCTGGGAAACTGTTAACTTTGGATATTCTAGGATGATATTCTAGTAGTCAATAAATTGTTTGCATTTTTTAATCAGTTTCCATATTAAATTTTTGTCTCAGCAATTATTTTCTGTTCATTTATATTTTCATGTGTGTCGGTATCGTTGAAATAAGCTAGATTATATTAAAGAAGTTTTAAAAATTAAATTTAAAATTCGCAGCGTCCCGAGTTCGTTGCATCAACATAAACAGAAACGTAGTCTGATGAAGTGTTAAAGGACGAAAAGCGTCGCACGAAAACTTTTTCATTTTTTCGTACATATTTACCGTAAAATTGTTTTTTATATATACAAAATTATATATCGTTATCTTATATATATATATATATATATATATATATATATATATAAGGATTGACTGGAAAGTTCATAGTCTGATCAAGATACTTTCATAAAGTGTGATCAAATGAAGTTTGTTTTTCAGCATAACCACACCCTTGCAGTGCATTGCTTGGATCACATTTTTGAAGATGCTTTCATCCTGTTGTTGGTCAAATAAGTCATCATCACTATGACACTAGCTCCCAGCCAAGTGTTTTGGGGTCAGACGATAGTCAGATAGGGCCAAATCAGGAGAATTGATCACTTTGTTCAAAGTTTCAGTTACGTACAGTAACCATTGAAACCAAGTTGTGTGCTGGTGCATTATCCTGATGAAATATAACACCTTTCGTCAGTTTTCCTGGACATTTGATCCTGGCAGTCTTTCATAAATGTCTCATTAAGTTAGCATAGTATTTAGCATTGATGGTGTGGTCCTTTTGAAGATAGTCAATAAACACAATGCTTTTTGCATCTAAAATTGAAACCATTAACTTCCCTGAGAAGAAACCGCCTTGGAGTTCTTTGGAGCAGGTGAAATGGAGTGTTTCCACTGCTTGGATTGTTTCTGGATCAAAGTGATGAACCTAGCACTGATCCTGGGTTAGAAAGCGCTCAAAGAAACCGGCTGGATTTCCCTCAAATAATGTCAGATTTTCCAATGATGTGATCAGTCTGTTGCGTTTTTTATCAGGTATCAGAAGACCGAACAAAATCTTCGTCATACCAAAGTTCATTAAGCAAAATATTCTAAACTATCTCATGGGATTGGCTAGTAACATTGGCTATTTGATTTTTAGTCAATCATCTGTCATCCATCACCATGTGGTGAACACGATCAATGCTTTCCTCGGTGGTGGCAGTTGAGGACAGGTAGACCTGTGTCATCTTCAAGTTTCTTTCTTCTCTCCTAAATTTAGCTGCTCACTTGTGCACTGTTGATAAAGCTGGAACGTCATCTCCTAATGTAGCAATCATCTTAGCATAAGTGTCTTTGGTGGCTAAAAAGGTTTTTCTGCAGGTACTTTTGTCAATTTTCAAGAGAAGTCACTACGAGTTACATTTGAAGTTTTCTTTGAATAGATGTCAAATTACCGGGAAAGAAACAATGCAGTTATTATGATGAGTTGAAATTAATATATGCAAGATTTCACAGCTGTAGCATCACTCTTTCATAGTCAATCTACTACCACTACTACTACTAGACACACACACACACACACACACACACATACATACACACACATATATATATATATATATATATATATATATATATATATATATATATTTAGGTACATGCGCTCATTTTTGATAACTAATTTTAAACTGAATTTTTTAAAATAAAAATAATTTTCTTGAAATTTTTATTTTAGTTTTAATTGAAAGCTAAATGATTAAATTTATTATTTCCAGTAAGCAAGATACTCTGGTGTATTTCAAGCAGAAATGTTAGTGATTGGAATATAAAATTTTGAGCTGTTTTTTTTTTTTTTAATTTTTCGACCATTTTAGAGCGATTGACAGATTTGTAAACAAAAAGTTTCAAAAATCTTGCTAAAATAAAATATGCACGACAATTTGAATTAAACTTTTAAATTTTCGATTAGTAAATATAATCTGCGCTAAATAAGTTTGTAAACTAGCTCCAACAAACCTTTGAAGTATTTTAAAAATATTTTTAAACATTATAATTTAAAAAAATGAAAACAATTCTTTTAAAATTTCATTTTTAATCGAAAAATTTTTTTTCGTGTTCTTAATTTATATTATTTATTCAAGCAATTAAAAAATTTATCAAATTAAATAATGTCATAGCTATATTGCATTTTTTATTTTATTATTGGAAGCAGATTTTCGGAAATAAAAGCAAATTTTTCAACAAAATAATAGATGATTTATATTCCCCAATGAGACCTGCGTTTAACAAATAAAACCAATTATCGCAACAAAATTTAATTTCTTAAAATTTCATGAATTTACATGGAGATGTAAAAAAATTACGAAGATTTTTAAAAAATAATAATTTCATAATTAATTTCATTTATTTGTGAATAAGTCCTAAAAAAAGTTTTATTAAAATCTTAGATTATTTGATTTTTGCAAGAATTTCCAAATTAATGTATTTATCACCGAAAACAAAAACTAAGTTATGTAATATGTAATATTAGGTTTTCCATTGTAAACTCTCGTAACGATTTGCTTACCCGCTAACTCAAATCAAAACAAATTTTTTTTATCAAAATTTCGAACGTGTTAAAAGGGATTCAAATTTTTTTTAAATAATTAAAAAATACACTGATCTTTCTTCTTAATAATATAAACATTTTGGTGTAAAAAGTTCGTTTTTATTAAGTTTCAGACCTTTTTTTATTCATGCTATGCTGTTTTTTCAGCAATTTAGTGGCGGTACCCCCTCCTCTCTCTCTCTCTCTATCTATCTATCTATCTATCTATCTATCTATATATATATATATATATATATATATATATATATATATATTCCGTTTACGAATCTCTGGAGTCAAGATTCTGAAAGTAACATCAATCAGCCAAGTGATGAATTTTACTTATATTCTCTTTCTCTCTCTCTCTCTCTCTCTCTCTCTCTATATATATATATATATATAAAGAAGTAGATATATACAGAGTGTATAAAAATACTTTTACAAACTTTTTGAGCATGTTTCTCACACCAAAACAAATACAAAAGTCTCTATAAACATTTGTCTAAATGCCCATCGTTGTATCTCAACACAACATTTCATAATAACTGTTCAAATGTGATCCGCTTGCTTCTACACACACATGCACACATCGGACTGGCAGACCCTTTCAAACACTCCTAAACGGTGTTGAATGGTTTCGTCGGCCCTCGTGATATGTTGATGAAGCGTCTTTGCATTATTAATGTCTGTTGCATAAACCAATCGTTTTCGGTGGTTACATAGATAAAAATCCAAAAGGATTGAGTCTGGAGGACGTACAGGTCATAAAACATACCTATCATTCTTTAATGGTAGATGTCAGCCAGTGCGCCGCTAACAACGTGACTAAAATGTGCAAGAGCACAATCAAGCATGAACCACATGCGTCTATGTATTAGCAGGGGTACATTCTCTAGCAGATCTGGAAGTGTGTTTGAAATAAAGTCCCTGTAGACAGCCCCTGTAAGAGATGCTGGGAGTATATATGAACAGACCAGATAGTCACCTACAATTCCAGCCCACACATTAATTGTTAACTGATTCTGTTGTCTTGCCTGTATTGCACGATGGGGATTCCGATCTGCCCACAAATGTTGGTTGTGTAAATTTGTTATTCCAACTTTTTCAAGACTAAAGAGACAAACAGCGAAAAGGCAGTTTCTTCATTAAACCATCGGCAAAAGTTCTCCTGAGGTGAGTGATCATAATGTGAATAACCCTGCATACCTTGCAAATGATACGGGTATAAGAGCTGCTCTTGAAGTACCCTCCCATGAGATGTACGACATGCTAGGGATACTTGACGTGTGCTCATACACGGATCGTCTCTGAGAGCCTGTAGAATGTGTTCTTCGTGGTCAGGCGTACAAGTGGATCTCGATCTTCTTCGATCCATAGTTTGTGGTACCACGAATCATTAGCAACATGATAATCAGCAGCAAATGTCTGATGAGTCGACTGCCTTCGATCGGGAAACGCAATCTTATACAGCCATGCAGCCTCACGTCCATTACCATTCACACGGCCTTATGTAAAATCATATCCGCTTGATTACGATATGCATATATTGCCATTGTTAAACGGAATACTTCTCTGTTAATTCGCTACTATACATGTTAAACGTTGAAGCCAGACAAGCCACAAATGTACACGAATGACAAATGTAACCTAGTTTACATGGCAACACAGCACTATGTGCGCTAAATTTTGTAAAAGGATTTTTGATATACCTCATATATATATATATATATATATATATATATATATATATATATATATATATAATGGTGTTAAAGACAGGAATATAAATATATTAAAAACAGAAATAGGGATTGTCCCAACGAGAGAAATTGGTATAGCAGAAAAAACTGAGAGAAGCCGTGAACATTTTGTTTAAAGTATATATTTATTGTTATTATTATTATTATTAATATTACTGGCTTTTAGTATAATATATTAAGTATCCATAATGGTATTTGCGTCGCTACACGTGTTTCAAGTCTAAAATTGACTCTCTTCAGGCGAATAAAGTTCTGACTTTACGTATCGAGATCCGTTTGTCTTTCTGACGGCTTAAAATACGATAAATAAGATAAGTGATCAGTGAGCAGGTCAGAAAATTCATATGCGTGCGTGCGTGTTTGTTTTTTTTGTTTTTTTCACACTCGTTCGTTAAATCTCTTCCGTTTTAGGAATCATTCACCTTTCGTTAGCCAGAAAAATTTTTTACACTGACTTGTGAAATTTGATTTCGTCTTTATGCTTCAAAATTGTTTTCAGCGATTTTGATTCAATTCTACGGGTTACCTAGTTCTTTTTGTTGTTTATGGAATACTATTTTTTGCAATGGTTCGCGACTTTTTTAACGCATTTAAATTTAGTTTGTGTGTGTGTGTTAGGTTTTTTGTTGCTTTGTTGAGGGAAGTTTTGTATTTTTTATAAATATTTCTTACTGCATCATGAGTGTGTCACAATCTGCAATTTGGTAGATAGGCATTACTCTCAACTTACCTCCACTACATTCGTGTAAGCGTTGGGAAACGTACAATTTTCTGTTATTGGCTAGTTTAATATTACTTCTGTGCAGGGCTACTCTTTTATTCAGGCATTGTGTTGCCCTCACGCGTATTTTTAGAGTTTTATTTCATGCTCGAAAGAATCTCCGCCTGAGGTTGTCTGGTAGATCAGATTTCCAGATTACATCCATTTTATTCATGAGGGCCCAGACTTTAGCTATGCGAATTTTCTCATCCTCTTCATTAGAATTTATTTCGCTTCCTATATATATAAAAGATTCGACAGATTCTATTGACTCACCTGAGACAGTTTGTAGTGAGTTTTGCTGGCCGAAGCCTATGAATTCAGTTTTAGAAAGATTGGCATTGTTGTCAGCGTTTTCTAGATGTTGTAGAAGTGTGGCATTGGTAATGGTGTATGCAGTGATAGCTAAATCATCTACATAGTCAATATCTGTCAACCTTTTTGCAAGATATCGAGAGTCTTGGTAATAAAGTAAAACTGAGATAATGGTGTTTGTCGATGGAAGCTTTTAATACGTAGTTAAAAGTGATAATAAAGAGAAAAGGGGCAGGGTCGTCACCTTGAAGGACCCCCTGCTTTGATGTCGAAGAAGTTACCGTAAAGAGATAGTATACAGCTTTCTAAAAGATATCATTTCAGCCCCTAAAGTAATAGCCTGGTAAAAATCAATCTCTTCTTAGGTGCTGAAAACAGTAGTCTTTCCAGAATCCTAAAATTGATAAAGAAGTTTTTTTAGTTCGATTGAGCTGATAAAAATTATAATATTAAAACCTAATACTCAAAGTCGAATGAAATATTAACCACATCTCTTTCTCATTCCTCGACTTCTCTGTCTCTGTCTGTCTCTCTCTCTCATCGTGTACAGATAATCAAATAAAAATATCTCTGGATATATTTCGTTCATTCTCTCTCTAAATTTATACTTTAGCCTGGTACAAGGCTACAATAATAGACTATCGAGTGAGAATCGAACTCGCTATGGCCTACATTACTCACTTGCTAACAACTTTTTCAATTTTATATTACAATAAACGCTTTCCTCTATAAACTGAGATAGAAAGAAACGTAGGTATGTTAATAAGTTTTCGGTTTGACCAAGAAGCCCTTAAAGCTCTCTCTTGTTAGACTTAGTTAACATTGTTCTGACTGAGAACTTTTCAGTAATGTCTCGTCGACAGCTAACAGTTTCCGCGTAAATAAATGGAAAGGCATTCTCGTCTACTCGTAAGAAACGCGTGACAGCTTCTAACAGACAAACCACATAATAATTAGACGACTGCTGTGACAACTATCTTATCTAACCTACCATACTTCTCGCTTTTCTCTCCCACTCTTTCCTTTTTCTTCTTCTCGTTCCTTTTTATTCGAGTTCCACTTTTTAACTTTCTTTCTTTTTCGGCATCACATCCTTTTCTTTCTTGTTTTTTTTTCCGCTCCCATCTTTTTCCCACCTTTCTCTTCTATTTCATCTCTCCTTTTTGTGTAATTTTCCGAATTTTTTTGCTCTTTCCTGTCTTCCTCTTCTCTCCATATTTCACTCACTGTTTTCAAGATTTTTTCTTCACTTTTCTTTCTTGGTATTTTATTGTTGACTTTTTCCTGTTTACCTTTAAAAATGCAACTATTCATCATCTCGATATCGATTGCTTTCCACGAATAAGGCCAAAGCGGGGCGTTCGCGCTTAGACGCGCCTGTGTGCGTGTGCATGTGCATGCTTGCATCTACGTGTGCATACGTTTATCTGTGTGTATACGTGTGCACCAGGCCGAAATGAAGAAGAAAGTCAGCGGCGGTAACAAAATCTTTCTTCAACGTTTTATTTTCATTTTTGCTTTGCTTTTCGTGTTGTCTTGCTTCTTGAATAATCCATTTGAAATTGAATTTGGATGAATTCAATTTGCCATCGATTTTGTTGGCCGTATACTTTTTTCAACAAAACTAAAACTACCTTCATGTTTAAGGAAACACTTTCCCTTCCTTCTTTCTTTCGGTGTTATATCTAATATCTTTGCATTTAAAATAATTTTTCTTTCAGTAAGAAATATTCTTTCGTTCAATCTTATTTTTAACATTCTCCCCTTCGTACTCATTTCCATTGACACATTGACTTGTTACTTGTTAGTTTTTAGGAGAAAGAACAAATTTTATCTCTTTCCTTCCTGTTTTTTGTTTTTCTTGTCTCCTTCATTCTTCCGTGATCATTTTCTCAAATATTATTCATAAATTAAAAAAAAAAAAGAAAGAAAAAAAGGAAAGCCGCTTCTGTAACGAAAAGAAAACGGTAAAAGATAAGTTTTGAGCGAAAATTGAATTTTTAAACAAAACTGAACACGTCGAAAGTAAATTTCCCATAATTTCTGCTTGGCAAATAAAATTTTTAAAAATCTGTTTCGTACGCAGAAAATTATTATTAAACATCCCTTGTTTTAAGATGCAAAACCACTTGAAATGTACTTTTTTCAACTAACAAATTTATACACGTATAACTTGTATTTTTGAAAATTGAATAGTTTATTTCTAAAAATGAAAAAAAGAATTTTTTTCTTTTTTCTGATTCCTTTATTTACAAGAATTTTGTACTTGGTTGAATATCTATTATATTGAAATCTTGACAAATACATAATGGTATCTATAGTGTACGCCTCTAAAGATACCATTATGTATTTGTTAAGTTTTCAACAGGTTAAGGGTTTAGAATGATCAGTTGAATTACCCACGCCATGAAGATTAATGAAGGATGATAATTACGAGGAAACAGACGGATAATTTTAACAAAACAAGATGAGAAATTTATTTACGAATTTACATGCTTGAATTTGCGTCTGTAGCTCGTTTCAGGAAAATAAATTAGAAATTTTAAAAGTCCATAGTTTTAACGAATTGTTACGAAGAGAAAATGTTCATATGTAAGATTATTTATGCATGCGGAAAAATATAACACTATTTTAGGACTACGGAACGAAAGAAATTATTATTAGTTGCATTATTAATTGTGCAGATTAATTGTTCCAATGTGAGCAGAGAGAAAAATAAGCCTAATGGATAATAAAAATTAGTTTCTTCGGTTGCAATATGAACGCAGCTAATGAATTGTGAAAAATAGTGCAAAATGAAATATTGGAAATAGCTGAGTGAATTAAAAACACATTTGCAGGTGTGGACAGCAGGTCAGACAGGGTCATCGCATAGGCGGCCATTATTTGACAAAGCGGAAACAACGTACCATTGAAAGCACTGAGTCTTACAGCTGGTGAAACTGGGAAGTAAGTGGTAGTCAAAACATCGTTTCGGGATTGTCACAAATTTTTGATGAGGCCAAAAAGGTTAAATCCTGAAATTCTCAAATTTCTTGTGAACAGATTTTAAACCTGAAAAATAAATGATGTAATCAGTTGAATCAAAATGAAGAAGATGGAAAGAAATGATGTTGTTACGTTCTCTAACAAAAAGTAAGATCGTACCCTGCTTTTATAAACGGAAGTGATTTTCAGAAGTTCCAGTCTTGAAATGACAAAACACACCACCACGCAAGTGGCTCCACGCATCACTTCCGTCTACTTGATCACTGAAGCGTGACCGCTGAATCAATTTAGCGGCCAATCGCAAAATCTCCCGCGGGACAAAAAAGGGACTGCTCGTTGAGCCACTCCGAAAACATAAAAAGGCAGTCTTCCTCCTTCACCCGCTAAGGAAGATTCATGCTGCTGCTGTCAACAGACTTTCGACGCCCTACCACGACGTTTCAAATCTAAGTAAGTGTATCGTTCTGTTGTGATATTACTTATAATCGCTTGTACGTTCGTTGATATATTGCTGTAAACTGTATTAATTTGTATGAACTCTTAAACTTCTTCGTCTTTCACTTGTTACTGCCTTCGTTGTTCAAACACCGAAGATAAATAAATATTTTATGTGTATATTTCTCGCAAAGAATTGTCATTATATTTCATTGCCGAGTTGTCTGAATCTGTTTTGCAACCATACATATTTCACTCTGTTTAGATATATAACAATGTCAATAGAAATATGGCTGCTTCATTTGGTTAAACTAAGGGAAGGAAGTAAATCCGCTTCAAAATGCGAAGGCGGGAGTGATTTCATTGGCTAAAGATTGGATTTGCATGAACACTCCGCGTCCGTCATGTCTCCCCCAAGAGAATTTGGGACAAGCCGGAGGAGGGCCAAAGTCAGTTGGAGTTTTTCAGTTGGAGCTAAGTTTTCAGTTGTACTGGGATCTCAGTTTGAGTTGAGTTGAGTTGCAGTCGAGATGTAACGACAAGGGAGTGACGGTTTCCAATCGGGGAGCCACGACCGTAGAGACAGAAACAGTCGCCTCCGATAGAGTTCCTGACTAAAGATGTACAGAGACAGAGATAATTGCCACACCGTTGGGTGCCACACCGTTGGGTGCCAACTGTAGAGATAGAGACGGTCGCCTCGAATAGAGTTCCTGGCTGAAGATGTAAAGAAGCAAAGAGAGCCAAGAAAGAGTCCAGCAGATCGACCGATCGAAATGAGTTAAAGTCAAACAACGAACCAACCAATTGTTGCGCTGAGCTAAGACAGATAAGACGAATTATCGTCGCCCCTACCCACCACTAAGAAAGACCAATCTTTGGCAGTTTCGATAAAGATTCGATGAAAAGCTCGAATAAGACATTTTGAATCGTCACAAACTTGAAAACTCCGATTGGAGGGAACAGACATTACCAACCAAAATCTTGAATTAATGTTAAGAAGACAAACACTACTCTTAGACGAAACTTTCGCTCCGTTGTAAAGATAAAAGATCGACGATTGTTATATTCTATTCCTTTTTTGTTTGTTTCATTTTGTTTGTTTGTATAAAAAGCCTTTTTCCGCAAATTATTCAGGCGCCATTCAATTTATTTTTGGTGCCGTTTTCATTAACCCAAACGTTCGCGCGTGTCCGGTCTGGTTCAATTTGGTAAAGAGACTGCTAGCAAGATTTCAGCGTGACTTCCTTGGGATCAAAATTCACTGCGTGGGCGAGGAAGAATACCGTTGTAATAGACAACTTGAAGACCAGCTACTGTGTCGAAGCCATCAAACGCCAAGACACACAACAGATTAAATAATATTAAAATGTTTAAGACAAAGATAAGAGAGTTCATTGCTTACAGAAGAACATAGGGTTGTATATATTCAAAAGTAGACGAAGAGAGATAACTTTCTTAGATTGTTAAGAGAAACGTATTTGAGGACTTCCGTGCTTGATTAAAAGCCAATAATATAATTGATGAGTTATTTGACATTGACTAAAAATTCTACGCTGGTCGTGTTGAATAGAAACGAAAACTTTCACATGACTTCAGACACTCTTCTCTAATCAATTTAACTCTTCTCCTCATTTTATATCAAAAGACATTTTGCATAGATTAGCTACTTTCTTTTTGGCTAATTTCCGTGAAGGTAAGGTTTTCATTGGCCTCCAAACATTTTCACATAGGCACGCGAATTTATTTCTTTTTCTTCTCAGTTAACTGATCAATTTCTGTGAAGGCATGGTTTACATTGGCCCAAAGAAAATTTTACACAGGCTCGCGAATTCCTTTCCACCCTTTTCATCAGTCCTCCGAATTTGAAGGGAGTTGGTAAATGGTGTTATTATTGTTTCGCACTTACGACATATTCGAGACAATTCCGACACATGTGAACGAAACAGAATATATGTATATTTTATTCGTTTGCCTTCATTTCAAACAACTAAACTTTACTTTGGGGGGCTGTGTGTTTGTACATTTAGTTAGTGTGTAAATGTTTTTTGGTTTGCATGCCTGGATATGTGATGGCTTAACAATTATCAAGTAAGAACAGAATAATCGGAAAAGCAATTTCAAATTTCAGCTAAAGTAGCTGTTTTCATATAAATACACTTAGGAAAGGCATGAATCCCTTCCCACCGCCCGCAGTTATCGATAGCATATAAAAATCATTGACTTGACTTGAAAAAGAGAGAGGGAGAGTAGTGAAAAATTTTCGATACCATTCATCCCTAAGTTATAATAAAATCTGTTACGTCCACTGTCAGTCATGACAACGGCGCATATATATATATATATATATATATATATATATATATATATATATATATATATATGCTTACTGAGAAAAAAAACAAACTTTCCCTAACGTTTGCTCATCGAGCTATCAAGTCAAAAACATATCTGTTGCGCGTTCAATTTGTTTAGAAAAATGATGCTTGAAAAATTGAAAACAATGGTTGATAAACTTTGGTGCAAAACTAAAACAAAATCTCTGTGTTAATCACACGAATTTCTCATAGCAAACTACTGCTCCTCGAGAGTAAATTCCATCTCTTTTGACGTTGCCTTTGCTTGTTTCCCCATTCATCTTCTCCTCTCTCACACTTTCTTTCGGTGTTTATTTGTTGTATCGCTGAGATGGTAGGATGATATCCAGATGTGTGCTGAGTATCTACAGCACAATATCCGTGCTAAGGGATATTAATACAAAGGAGACAAATACCAGAAGACAGAACAACAAATAGTAAAAGAGAGGAGAGGTTAAATCGTTAGAGTCGTAGAGAGCATAGTCCGATACTTAGACTGTCAATGACAGTCCGAAGCTCAGACTGCTATAAATTTTTATTTTTATAGCTACTTCGCTCTATGAACCATTCTATTCTTGAGAGCGCTAGAGAAGTGTTAGTTGCTTTACAACAACTTTCTCCTTACGAAATGTTTCGTCCTCTGGACGAGATATTTTCCTTTTTTTTTTTTTGTATCGATTTCGATCCTTTCCGTCGCTCTCCTTTTTCCGTTTCGTAAGAGTCTTTGTTTTTTTTTTTTTTTTTATCTCTGGAGGCATCGGCACATCGAGCATGTCGTATGGTGTACCTTCTTTTTATTTGGTTTACGTGCCTCCTTATGATCCATCTTGGATGTTTTAAGGTACATCATGCGACCGATTCTCTTGTTTGTAAAGTCTTCTTCCCATGAAGTTTGTTTACAGAGTTTGTAATTTTAAAAATAACCTGTCACCGTCGCACTTAGTTCTGTCATTCATCATATTTTTTCTTTGTTTTGTTTCAGTTTATCGAAAACTAATTTGATTTTCCTTGCACATTAAGTGTGCTAGAGACATTTCTGCATTAGCGTTTGCGTTTGGTGTGATACGGTAGACAGATAAGAAATTCTGTAGCTCCACATTTCTTGTTTTTTATTGCCCTTTTAAAAACGTCTATAAATCGTTCTACCAACCCGTTAGATCTTGGATCGTAGGGCGCAGATGTCAAATGAGTCACTGTATGCATTTTGCAAAAACTTGCGAATTCCTTCGATGAGAATTGCGTTCCGTTGTCCGATATGGTCGTATCCGTTACATCAAATCTTGCAAACATTTCGTTTAGAAATTCTATTGTGCTTTTTGTTGTCGGCGATTTGCATCTGAATACTTTTGGGTATTTTGAAAAGCTGTCCATCATAATAAAGTAGTATATACTTCTTATCGGCTCTGCATAATCTATGTGTAGCCTAGACCAAGGCTTGTCTGTTTTTGACCATGTGCTAAACTTTATGGGTTGTGATATTGCAGCTAACTGGCAATTCTTGCAATTTTTGACCAAGTGTTTAACATCTTTATCAATTCTAATAAACGAAACTTCGCATAAGTGCTTTCATACGTGCAATGCCCGGGTGTCCGATATGGAAACTTCGTAGTATTTGTTTTGTTAATACTGCCGGAATGACCACACGTTCACCGTACAATAATATATCTTGACAAAATGAAAATATATTTTCCTTATTTTTCCAATAACTCTTTCTATTTGTGAGTTATGAACTTGTCAAACTTCGCTTTAGTTCTAAATTGTGACAGGTAATTCTCTCACGGTGTTATACATAATATTTTTTATTTTTGACTCACAAACCAATGAAGCTATTACTGTTTCTTCCAGTGGTTCGGTCATTCTTAGAATCAGTCTCGACAATCCGTCTGCATGCGCTATCTTTTTTTCAAGTTAAATACTCCATTTTAAAGGAATATCTAAGTAAGATAGTCGCCCATCTTTTCAGTCTGTTTGCAGTATGCGTTGGAATATCTTTCTTCGAGCCAAAAATTGTCCCCAAAGGACGGTGATCCGTTTGAAAAATAAACTGTCTTATAAAAACTTTTCACTGCCAAAACCATTGCTAAACCCTCTTTTTCGATTTGGAAGTATTTTTGTTCCGCTGGCAGCAGCGTCCTTGAGACGTGATAAACAGCTTTTTGTTTTCCATTATTTTGTTTATGAAACAATACGGCTAGCGTCACTTGCTACATATATTTCCTTGCTTGGGCAATACGTTAATGATAGAAAAAAATTTAGAGCCGCTTTCAATTTCTAAAATGCTTTCTCGCATTCTTCAGACCATACCCATTTTTCATCTTTTTTCAACAATTTATTCAGAGGTGCTCTGAGCTTATTCATGTTAGGAATGTAGTTACTATAGTAGTTCGCTAATCCTAAGGATGCTTGTAAGGATGCAATATTTGTAGGTGCTGGCATGTTTTTTATAACACTTGTTCTCTAAGATCCAGCCTTCTACATTTGTCATCAATAATTTGATCTAAACACTTAATTTGTGGTAGAAAGAACTGACACTTGTCTATATTGAGCTTAAAACCGTAATCTTTTATCCTTTTAAACACCTCGTTCACGTGCTTCACATGTTCATTACGATCTAGGCTTTTAATTAAAACATCGTCAAGATATGCCATAGCATTATCAAAACCACTTAACATCGTGTCCATTGCTTGTTGAGAAATTGTGTGTGCTACTTTCACTCCGAACGGTAATCTGTTAAACTTAAACAGACCCTTGTACGTATTTATAGTTAATATTTTTGCACACTCCTCGGACATCGAAATTTGTAAATATGCTTTTGACAAGCCTAATCTACAAAATATTTTTCCTCCATACAGTTTGCAAATATATCTTCTGCTGAAGATAAAGGGTAATTATGCTGTTTCAAGCACTTATTTAATCCTGTGGAGTAGTTGGTGCAGACTCTGTTTTTTATAATAATTTTTTTTTTTTTTTTAATCATTTCACCCCGAGCAAGGCAGAAACGCCACTGATGTGCAGGGGGTTACATAAGTGTAGAAAGATTAATTAGAAAAGAGTGAGGAGTACAAGCTAGTTAGAAAGGAACAATAGAAAACTGAGAAAGCAGGTGCAATGACAGGTACATGGGCGGAGAGAAAGGGAAGCTTATACAGGGGAGGGGAGAGAGAGCTAGAGGCCAGTGGTTAGTAGGTGAGTATTAACTTTGCTTTTAAATTTCTGGAGGTCGTAGCCGTCAGGAAAGCAAGAATACGGGAGCGAGTTCCACAGGCGGGAAGTGCGAGAGAGGAAGCTGCAGGAGTAGAATTGTCGTCTGCGTTTGGCTAACCTGACTGTGAATGGGTGGGACCCAGTTGCCAGTCTGGTTGAACGGGTAAACACCTGTTGAGGAGGCATCAGTGACTTAAGCTCATCCGAGCAGAAGCCATGAAAGTATTTATAGAAGAGACAGAGGGAGGCCACATTTCGACGATGGGAAAGTGGCTGCAGACGAGTCGCCAGATCAGTACCTATCACATTACAGACTCTCCTTTGGAGCTTGTCAAGAACACTGAGGAGAACGGCAGGGGCACCTGACCATAAATGGCAGCAGTACTCCATGCACGGACGGATGGTTGACTTGTATATATGCAATAATAATAATAATAATTATGATGATGATGATGATGATGATGATGATGATGATGTAGTATACAATTGGACTCGCCCATTGACTGCAATTTGTTTTTCCGATAACGCCTAATTTTTTCCAGACGTTCCAACTCTTTGTTTATGTCTTTTTGTACGGCGATTGCTACCGGTCACTTAGTTCGAAACAGTGGAGTTACTTTTTCTTTCAACTCGAGCTTTGCTTTTGTGGTAGAGACTTACCTCGCCGAAGCAAGAGAAGGCGATTTGTCTGCACATGCGTTTGTAGACGTCACGAAACCGCGAGGCGAGCTCATGCAAGGCAGTTTTTGGAATGACACGGCGCATGCGTCATTGGTGAAAACGATGCTTTCAGAAGCGAGAAATTACGGTTTTTTCCTCAAGACCAAAAGCATATAAAAAGAGCCAACTTCTGTTTCGGAGGCAGTTCGGTGTTGGCGATTATACGAGAGTTCTTTCGATTTCTTGTACACAGTGTTACATCTGGATTTTTGTTACTGTGAGTACGTCATTTTGTTTAAATATTATTGTGTTTGTCTTTGTCGATCTTCGGTCATATTTCTGGACATCTGTGACAATTTTCTGGTTTTGTGAGGGGGGTGACTTCTCCACCGTCGGCATGGAACAACGTTCCTTCGAAAAAGGATTCTACATACTACCAGAGTTTACAGGAAAAGTTTAAGGAATACATTGTGGGAAACGAACTAATCACCATTCCTGCAGTTAGCGATGTAATATCTGTGAAAATGATCTCCCTGCTGATGTCGGACCCAAAAACGCGTAAGTTTGTGGGCGTCGGCAGGGAAAACATAGAGGAGGCCCTGAAGTGCCTAAAGATTGTCCCCAAAGTGCTGGCGCGACGGTCTCGTGCGATGTGGGACGTTCTCCTTAGTACGGAGGAAGAGGCCAAAAAATTGGCCTGCACAATTTTAGCGGCCAAAGGGATTAGGCTTCAAACTGAGTATATGGGCACCAGGCGGACTCGAGTTATCATCCACGGCGTGCCGCTTGGGATTTCGGAAGACCACATTGGGGCTTCAGTCAGTCAGTTAAGTGCCATACGTGAAACACGCTTGGGTGATCATGTCTCGATGAAGAGACATGACTAACTGGGCAGAAGATTATCCCGCAGTAGGTTGCCATTGCTTTCTGCGGTAGACTGGTTGCCAGCCAAGGCTATAGAACCCAATCTGTCCTGTTATCTAACCCATAACTGGAAGGAAGAGCTGGATTAATACCTTTCCCAAGGGTATTTGCGCGTAAGTGAATGCAATGAATTCAACTGGAATTCGAACTCGGCACTCCGATTTCTCGTTCCGAGCCGCTATCCACTGCACCACAACGCACACTATGCCCAATTCAGAGCAGTGGAGGAGGTGGCTCGTATCAACAGTAAAGCGGGCGTACCCACGGAAGATGTAGCAGTACATGTGGTTGTAGACAGGCTCAGTTTTTTGAGGATGCCTGATGTCTTGATTTGTGGAGGCCGTAAGCTTTTTGTGGCGGTGGAGGGGCGAAAGCCGCATTATTGGCCTTGTGGGATGGCAGGCCACGTTGCCAAAATGTGCCCCTCCAAAAAACAAGATACCGAAGTACAAACACCAGCAACACCTGTGACACCGGCAACACCGCCGGTGTCAAACACAACACAAGAACCAGAAGAAAAGACATCCAGCGTAGCTAAAGAGTGGACAGAAGTGGTTAGGAGAGGGAAGAAAGTGGCGTCAACCTGAGAAACTTCCGTCACCCAACAAGGTGAAGCCCCAGAAAGAGGTAAAAACTCATCAACAGCCACAGAAACATCATCATCATCAACAGCAACAACAGAGACAACAAGATCAAGAAAAGTAGCAGCAGCAACAAGAAGAAGAAACCAGTACGGAGGAAAAGATGGTGGTGGAGATGTCTCCCCCTCGTGCCTCATTATTAAAGCGAGGAAGGGAGGAGGATGAGGAAATATCCATAAAAAAGGAAAAAAGTATTTATCAGAACGTGGCAGGTCGGAACGGGTCACGGTTACTGCCAGAGCCCAATCTGCCCCTACATCACCAGCTAAAGACATAACCAAAAAGGGGAGGTGTCATTCCGCCTCTCGAAGTAAGGCTTGTGCCTTCTCCCACACCATCTTCCCAACCAACAACTCCTGCCCCACAACATTCTACTCTACATGAAACGCCCTCTGTACAGCCTGAACATCCCTCCTCCCCTTTGGAAACACCCTCCCCTAGCAATAACCAACCCTCTCCTAGCAACAATCAATCTACACATAAGGAAAAGAAAAAGAAAAAGGCCAACCCCTTCAAAAGGGAGGATATTTGCTCGATAGATAGGACGGCTTTAGAGAGGGACCTTTCTTCTCAGAGGAAGGCCCTCCTAAGACCTCTTTTTAAATTGACTCACATAGAAGGAAAGTCGGTTGAGGACCCTGCAAATTTCCCAGACGCCCCCGGGGTGATTACTTTGATAAGAAATACCGGGGGCAGTCTCAAGGTCTGGGACTTTTGGAGGCTGCGGTGGATGTATATCCCAAAATCAAAATGGCCCAAATGGGCACTAATTATTTAAAAAAATTATCCAAATTTTGTGCTGGGAGGGTCCCTATCATCCTCCACCCCTCATTGTATAGGGCTGTAAAATTAACGTTCCCTACGGACGTCGGCAGTATTGTCCAGGACGGACGAATTGGTACTGGAAGCCTTGGACAATCCGTCGGGGTCCCTACTGCCACTGATTTCTGTCCTGTATGTGACCAGGAGTAATTTTCTGCTTTCTTTTTCAGGTTTAAATAGATGTCAATTAAGTTAGCCAGTATGAACGTGAAGGGCCTTAGGGATCAGAGTAAGGCTGCCCGCCTGCTTCGAGACCTCTTGTCCTTCGGTGTGGATGTCGCCGCGATCCAAGAGACTCATTTTGTTTGCAAGGCCGATGCCTGTGTGATGTCTAACGACTTTGTCGTCTATTCAGCATATGGGAACCGGCTGGCCAGAGGAGTTTCTTTGCTGGTTAAGAGTACCCTGGACGCGAAAGTGGATCTTGTCCATGTCGGTGCCGAGGGCCGGCTGATCGTGGCCGATATTGCAGTGAAAAGCAATGAGTTTCGACTGGTTGCGGTTTATGCAACCAACGACCGGGAGGAGCGCGTCTTGTTTTTTCGGCGGTTGGAGCCCTTCCTGGTGGATCGTCTTAGTGGGGGACTGGAATGCCATCTTGGACGCCAAGTTGGATAGAGGGCGGGAGGATGTGGACGCGGGCTAATAGTTGGCCTTCTACCAAGGTAGCTAGCTACCTTGATAGAATGTTAGTTCGTGAAGCCGACATAGATCTTTTAGATTGTCCCACGTTCCACTGGTTAAGTTACTCGGACCAAAAACTTGTTTGTGCCCGGATAAATTTAGAAAATCGGCCTAGAATGGCTGGTTACTGGAAGTTCAACGTGTCCTTACTGGACAGGCGGGACTTCCGGTGCCAGCTAATTAACTTAGTGCAGCGGGCGTTAACTGGGGGAGTCATCGGGAATAAGTGGTGGGAGAACCTTAAGAATAGTATTAGATCTTTCACCACCAAGTTCAGCAAACGGCTCAAACTAGATAAGCATGACAAGGTAAAAACACAGAGCTAATTATTCCCGGGCGGTGGCTGGTGGGGATCTCCTAGAGATAGCCATAGCCAAGGAGACCGTAGAGCGGTCGAATAGCGATCGTTACATGGGCCAGGTAGTTAGACATAAGTTAAGCAAGATGTCTTCCGAAACTGTGAACATGGGCGCAGAACTGCGTAAGAAAGAGATTCGCCGAGGCGGCGACCGGTACATTCGAGAGGTTCGCAACTCGGAGGGGCATACTCTTCGGTCGACTAACGACATGTGCGAGGCGTTTCGGCAACATTTCGAGATCCTGTTTACCAAGGAGCCTGGTCTCCGTGATGAGGAGTTTCGTAGCTATTTGGCTGACTTCCCCCGGCTTTTGCCGGCTGATGCAGCTAGCTGCGAGGGAGAGATTACGGAGGGCGAAGTCTACGCGGCTTTGAAGAAGGTCGGCAGAGGCAAATCGCCGGGTCTCGATGGTTTGCCCTATGAATTGTACTTGAGGCTGTCACACATCTTTATCCCGATTTTGACTGTCGTGTTCAACAACTTGTTCCTGCAGGGTCCATCCCCAACCGGTTCACCGGTGGTGTGATCACGCTGTTGAGAAAATGCAAGGATGTGGGGAGGGAGTTAGAGGGTTACCGGCCCATAACTCTTCTAAACACAGAGTTAAAGATTTTGGCCAAGATCTTGCAAAATCGTTTGCAATTAGTTGCCGAGTCTCTGTTGGGACCTGAGCAGACTTGTGCTGTGAAGGGCCGAAAAATTCAGAGCAACCTGCATCTGATACGCACGATCATAGAGGGGATAAAAGACGACGAAGAAGCCGCGCTGATCAATTTGGATCAGTCCAAGGCATTTGATAGGGTTGACCATCGTTACCTGGCGGCTCTCCTGCAGGCAGCTGGATTCGAAACCAACTTCTCCCGCTGGATTAGCCTCCTGTATCAATCCCCCACGGCTGTGGTACAGGTAAACGGAAAGTTCTCAGGCGTTCTGGTGCCGTCTAGGTCGGTCTGACAGAGTTGTCCACTGTCGCCCCAACTTTATGCTTTGGCGTTGG